>OX401417.1:21796216-22158716 GCA_947846245.1 Cerastoderma edule
TGATCGTATAATTTTAACTTCTTTACCATCCAGATTTCGAGGTCAAAAATCTACGTTGTGTTAAACGGAACTAAACCAATACAGAACAAGTGTTCCCAAGCTTAAAAATATCAACTTGCCTACGAATTCAAAAGTTTTGGCCTGTTATTATGTCCCAAGTACAGCTCTTTCAATATGTCTTTGCAAGGTATCATTTACATGTATATGATTTTATGACTTGAAAATACTATCGATCTAAACTTTTCTGTTGATATGCACAAAGCAAGAGAGGTCTATAGCACATACATACTTGTATTAGTCCAAAGACATTTTAGGCTAAGAATCTGCAACAAACTGGTCAAATGTCGTTATTGTTTGGTAATTGGTTAATTAAGTAAATGTTCCACTGTTTAACGCCGTATCAAAACTGTCCCATTTATGTTACGGCTTCGTTTTCACCATTGGTAGGGACTCTGAAGTGTCGGTACAAAGAATACTCCATCGAAACCAGAGGTACCAGTGGGGTTTGAACCCGTGAGCCCCGAGTTATAAGACCACCACTTCAACCATTGAGCCACACAAAAACTTTCGATCAATTCGTTTCTTACCACCGATCAAAACCACCACTTCAACCATTGGGCCACACAAAAACTTTCGATCAATTCGTTTCTTACCACCGATCAATAATGTTTAAGTGAGAAAGCAATGAGCGGTTTGGAAAGAATAGATGTATGATCTTAACTAGCGTACTACGTCAATTAAACTTCCTACACCCATACAGATTTCTTTATTAGGCTTAAGAAATACCTGTGTTTCTAGTTTTCTTGTCGTCCCTATTTTCTTCACCCCGACTTTAAAGGTTTTTTAATCAAAAAAAGAATAAATAAAAAATATAGGATTTATAAAAAAGAAAACATGCATATAGATACCCTATATAAAGAAGCTTTTTGCTACCGACCTAACCTTAAGTTTTAAGGGGGTGAAACCAGAAAAACATGTATTTTAAGCCTTACTCTCCAAAACAATATCGCACAATTGTATACAAACATATCAGTGGGACGTAACATTTATCATAGAACTTATCAAAGATTGGTTATAAACACCCACTTCAATTCCAAACTGATCCAAACAGGTTATCTAGTAAAAGAGGGCCGATTTATAATATTACCCACCCGAGTTAATATATAATGTAACAGATTCGCAGGTTTTGATATTTACGACATGGCAAATCGCCGGCTTGGGAGGTAGTTTTACAAGTCTTCTTGATATATAATGTGTATGAGGGTCAAACATGGAATGATGTGAAATAGTCAGTGAATTATTTACCGATATTTATAACAATATCCACCATAAAGCAATAAATAAACCCATGGCAGCTTATTTACCAACTGCTCTCTGGCAAAACCTATCTTTGTTTAACATAGAAGGTCATCCGAAATCAACATATTGGTTATGGTATGACGACCGCTGCAGAAGTAATATACCTCATAGAATAAGACAGGTCATAACACTTAAAGCATCATTTCTATAAACAGTAAAATACATATTACACTGCACTGACCGTTATATGGTCATTTATCAGCCCCCCCACCCCCCCACCCCCTTCCGCCTCTTAAATTGGGAGGAAGCATATGACTGTTGATTTTCGGAAACTGTATCAATGGAATTGCAGAATTGGGAAACCGAAAAACCAATGTGACGGATCTTTTGGGAAAACTGCATGCTTTTAAAGGAATGTGCCTTTTATGGGCCTCTGTTATATAGCAAGAAAAATCCTTCTTTTTATGAGTTTGTCTTGCATCATTCGAGTATGTTGCAATGCCAGACTCTAAATGACGGAGGGAGACCTTATACTCAATTGTCCATTAAGGCTGGTCAAGCAAGGTATGTCAGTCAGCATTCCGCCATTCCGCCGTGAATTCATCACGATCTAGAGTGTGATGCAAATCACAACAGTATTTCACGTTATGTGTACAGTATGGTGTTTAAAGCAATCGGTGTTTTACCATACACAAAATATATGTTATGTTACTAACAATAATAATCAGTTCATTAGACAGGTATATGTATAGTAATATGCCTATCATATCAATCCGTATACAAAACAACAATGCGTCCAAAATGTTATAACAAAACAATCTGTCAATCATACATTAATCTGTACAGAAAGATACATGGTATAATGTACAATATGCCTTCCAATATAACACACAACATTACCAAAATAGCTTGTTCCAGGACTTTTTTCTTTGAATTGGGAAGAGGCCAAAGCCTGTTGAATTTGCGAAATTCTGTGCTGAAATTGCTGAATTGGGAAACGAAAACGTTGATGTGAGTTTCATTTTTTGGGAAAATATGGGCCACGTCACGCGAAAAGGGGCACTCGGACACAGCAAACAGTGTAGCTCCAGATCAGTCGCCACGTCACTGACGTGGCGGCTGGTCCGGGGCTTCACTGTTTGCCATCTTAGAGGACATCCAGTTATACAATTAAATAAATACAAATGATAACTTTCGTGACTAGATGCTGGAATAATAGCGCAAAGAAAGAGCTGAGTCAGCGGTTTTTATTTATGTCCGAGTGCCCCTTTTCGCGTGACGCGGCTCATTTATAGAAATTTCCAATTGGGAAGGTGCATTTTAGAAAACCTGCATATTTATCATAACAATCAACTTTGCATGCAGTTATATGTACAATATGTAACAGGGTACATTATGTTTGCCGCCCGGTATTGCAAATATTGCTCTACATTGCTCTAGAAGACTATTGTATCCCATTCCATACCCAATCCCCGTTTATCGGACCAATTACACCGGTAAATGTACCGTGAACTTTCCTAAAATTGGACGTTAACCCTAAGGGTGTGAGGTTGTAAAAACAGATAGATAAATTCTTATAAACATTTCTTATTGACCCACGTGATAAATTGCCTCTTGATTCGACATTAACCTTTCGACGAGAATACCTTAATGGAATTCTGAGGGTCAGTAAGGTTCACAGATAATTGATATACGTTGAATGTGTTTTGTTATTTTGGGGGTTACCGGATGTGCCAGGTTCCGTGTGCAATAGGGCAGTTATTTGGAATCATATCGGTGGTATGGCTAAGCAAAGCTATGTAGTCGGAATTATTCGGTACATTCCGACATATGTATGAGGTGTTCCGATTGGTTAGAAACGTTTATCGTTATGGATTAATACCAATGGCGTAATATATGTAAGGAGACAGGAAACACCTCAGGGACACTCGTTTTAAAATCCATCAGAAATTGTGGATGAAAATGCTGAATTGTGAACCCAAAATGCTGAAGAGACTTTAAAGTTTTGAGAAAACTGCATGATTTAAAAAGAACGAAGTTGGAAGGGTGTTTTAACCCTTATAGACCTGGAACCGATGTCATGCTTATACAAACAGGTTGTCACTTTGAGTATCTTTCCTCGTTAAAATTAAGTAGGTATTTAATAATTTGGAAAGCAGACGACACACATATCTGTTTTCAAAGTAACGTAGCATTCTAAAGGTTAGTGTGCCCATGTTATATACAGTGAAGCCTTGTTTATCCGGACCCCGATTATCCGAATGTCTCGCAATTCGAACGAAATTGTAAGGGAACGGAATCATTTGACCAGTTTGTTGCAGCCAACTTTTGAAAACATTGTGGGTAAAGGAGAAATTGCTCGTAACGAGCAATTTCTCCTTTTCCTCCAATGTTTTCTGCCATCTCAGAAGATTATTTTTGAATTTAATCACGTTTTGAAATGTCGTCTGCAAACTCTTTCAATTCTGGACGGTCGACAATTTGGCGTTTGCTTAAGTGTTATAAGTATACACGTGCATACAGACCGTTTATGTCTTAATGTGTATAAGATCATGCTCTGCTTCATTTGTCCGGAATATTCGGTTATCCGGATATTTTGTTGGGAACGGCCGTGTTCGGATTAACGAGACATTACTGTAATCCCAAAAAAATTGTTTCATGAATACCTACAAAACGCATTACAAAATATCGAAATCACTCAAGTTAACAAAACTAATTCGTGGTTCATTGTGAGCAAGTTTATCGTGATATCTAATTGTATTTAGATGCAGGCGGCTGCATGAACTTCCGAAAACCTCTTTTTTATGGTGTTTAGCGCCGTATCAACAATTTTTGAGCCATGTACTGGCTTCCCTAGATCCATCTGTAAAAGGCTAGGGTGGGCTCTGAAGTGACTTACCAAAGGTGTCGGTGTGGCTCCAACCCGCGATCCCTGAGTTCTAAGCCCACCTTCTTAACCACTTGGCCACGCAGGACCCTCAGGAAAAGTCTACGTCAGGGAAAATGTCATTCACGCGTAAGGTTCACGACATCGCAGGTAAAGCAGAATAAACTTGCTGTAATGCGCCTAATTCGTATTTTATTATCATTTTATTCAAAAGGATCTTATCGGCTTCCGGTAACAGCTTGATTACCCGTTCCCCCATTTAAGGTTTTCGAATAAAAAAATGAAATGTCGAAGGATTGCATGATCAGACTAATATATCACGTGACAAATGGCGTTTTTATTTCACGAGAGAAAGTTGATTGACTAAAAAGGAAATAAATGTTCTCCAATTATACTTTTATATAATTAATGGATCTTGTCTAAAAGTTTGGGTTCGGTAAGTATTTACTAAAATGTAGTATACATGATGTAAGCGGAGGGGGTAAGGATTAGTCACGGTCTTATTCGATTATACGATGGTTCAATTTCGGTATTCGTGTTATTATAAGCCTGCCTGAACCTGTTACCTCCTACCAGAATTATGACTGGCCCATATTGAAAGGATTGGAATAATACAAGATACGTTTACGTGCAATAGTTAACAAATAAATATACTCATGAGATGTAGACCGGTAAAATATAGGTACAATATGACATTGACTTCTCGTGGCGTCAATTGACTGAATCAAAGCCATTAAATTGTAATGGACAATGGCGCGATATAAAACTGACTGCATAAGATCCAACCTCGGGGTACGAAAGCAATTTGTCAAACGTTTAAATAACTTCAACAATTAAAATCACATCGAAAAAGGGGATATGACTTGTGCCTCTGAGTTGAGGCTTTACACGCAGCAACATTGAACGTATAAGACTTTGCATTTGATTTCAATGATTTTTCGCGTGGTATATCAAGGGTCCATTAAAGACAAGTTCTCTTTTGGAAATTTCTTTGAAATCATTCAGTTTTCCCAAAATCCAAAGACACTCCAGTATTTTGGTTTCCAGATTAAGCAATATCATCGATACAATTTCCCAAAATAAGCAGGCCTAGGCCTTTCCCAAACTTAAGGAAAAAGCCCTGAATTCAGACAATCATCGTTCTAAAAAAAGTGTTTTCCTTGCTTAAGTTTGATATCTTCTTACCGACACGCTTTGTTGTTTCGGGACTCGTTTGATCCATAATTCCGAAAAAATTTTGTTAGTTACAAACAACATATGATGAGATGGACAGTTCTCGCCAAGAACGTCCATGCGATTTCTAACAAGCCTTCATTTCTGAATCGCTGAATTAACAGCTTACCCGAAAATTGTTGTGTTCGGGAGAGATGATTCTCCATTTTCAGAAGTATAATACAAGACATATGTAAACATGATCTTGTCATAATACCTTTGCTTGCCATAGGATATGAGTATTTTGGGTACAGTCAGTCTTGTTTTAAGTGACCGTACTAAACGGGGATATAGTTGAGATGTATGAGACATATACCGGCCTAATGCGGACGTCAGTTTTTCGGAATGCCAAAGTAAAGCCGCTTTCTGTATGATGTGCGTTCTGTATCAAATTAAACTCGGACTAAATAACATTTAACGCAATGTACATGACGGGTCGCTTAAAAAAAGAGTGTCTGTCGGTCTGTCTTTCAATGAATGTGTCGTTCAGGATGAGACTGTACAACAAGTTATCTACCATACGTCTATCCTTTCATTTTGAACGACATCGACAACGAATTACATGTCAAAAATTGCCAAGATATCACGTGACTAACATTCCTTCTAGTATGTACAGGTATGGGCAATAACATAGATAACAGCATTTTTCTCTGTGGCTCAAAAATATTTCTTTCACCCTATAAAAGCAGTTCAACACTTCATTTCTTTAAATTCATCTGGGGTTTTACATAGCATCAACACTATTCGTTTCTTTTACAATGTTTTATCGTGTTTGTCTTTCTTGAAAAGGTATTATAGCTCTTTATTTAAATCAAGAACGTGTTTACTGCATTCGTAGTGAAGAATGTAAGTCGGTTCTAAAACAGAAAAGCCAGAAAAACAAGTTTTTTTAGCGAAAAAATACAAGAAATCAGCTGTTATTCCTGACATTAACGTCGGCTGTGAACATTAGAATAAAAAGTTATACGAATTCCTCATTTGATATCTGGGGATATGTAAAACGCAGAGGACCAGAACGCCAATTTCATGGTGAAACGCAACCTTTGTAACATGTTAGACGTATAAAGCAATTTCTTCATTTGTCTAAATCCATTCGAAAGCAGATGCACTCAAACGAATTCAACTTAAGTTACTGATCAACAGCTGTGTCATTCCTTCAAATATTGTTTTGTGAATGCGCCGAATTGAAAGCAATAACAGACGATATTTTGAAAACTGGAAATAATAATTTCAAACACATTGTTCGAGACTTGCAACAAAACACTAAATTGCTCGTTATGAGCAATATCATGTTTTGTGACAATTGTTTCTAGAATTTTATGAATAGAATAGAATAGAATTTTAATGACTTACACGTTCAAATATATCTCGACATGCAACCAAATACGTTGAAACATAACGTTTATGTTACAGGTGCATTAAAAAGAGCTTAAACAAAAAAGAAGAAAATGAATAACGCACCTTATGTCTTGAAACCATGCAGAATTGTGGGCGACTCGGTTTTTATCGCGTCTCGACGATACTTCAGCCAAACTGGTTTTCGACAAGCCAAAACAGATAACTCGAATATCAATAAAACGTTGTGTTTTTGTTGTTTCTTCCTTTTGTTTTATAACAGCAAACAGCTGGGAAAACGTCTTAGGACGTTTCACTTTAGTGCGCATTATTTCTTGACTTCTAAACCGTTCGGTGTTTCCATGTATATGTTGAGATTGTTTGAATAACCTTTGTTATGTACAGAGTATCAGTACTCAAGCAAATTCTTGAAAAAGAGGAACAAAGATGAACAGCTGATTTAAAACGTCCTTAAACCGAAATATAACACTTAAAACAGGCTAAAACTAAAATTGAATTCCCATTTACACTAGATTAATAAGTGTTTACTAATTTGCAAAGAGTTCTTAAAATATAGGTTGTATAAGAGTTCGTTAACAATATGAAAGTATTATTTTGTTCGAAATGATATCTCTTAAATAATTATAGCATAAAGGTTATTGTCTTTTGATATTTGAAAACGTGCATCTTTGAAGTTCAGACTATAATTACCCTTGAATTTCGAAAATTAATTGATTGTTTAAATGTTAATAAATTGTAGGTCCGCTTGTATTGGAAAAAGATTTTGAAATATTGTGGAGATTTGCCATAAACTTCTATAACCAACAACAGTATTGATAAAGGGATATTTCATGACCAATTTAAACATACATTTGTAACTGCCATTCTTAAATCATCAGACCAATTTCAATTTCACCGACGTTGTCGAAAATGATTGAGGTTCATGAGACAAATCGATAAAAAATCTTTAGAAAACAATAATGTATGTACATTTCCACCGATAGTCAGGTTTCAGAGAAAATCATTTTTGCCAGACTGCTTTAAAACGTTTAATTACTGATTGGCTACACAAAATAGGTAATCAACGGTAAATGTGCTGGAACCTTTTGATTAACCTTGATTTGATCTAGTGGATTGTCACATCTTGTTGCACACACTGAAACTTAACCATTTTCCTTTCAGTCATACATTTCAATCTCAGCGACAGGACTCAATGTAAAGCAGTGAAATGAAATATCCCCCCTCCTTACTAAAACATCTGGAGTACCCCAGGGTTCAATTCTCTGACCGTTGTTTTTTCTCGTTTTTATCGAGATATCCATCTTCACATCGAAACGGCTAACATTGGTTTGTACGCTGATGATTCTACAGTATATAGTGCAGAATACGATGAATCAAATACAGAAAAAAATATTACAAACGGATATCAATTCAATTCAAAATTCGTGCACCTTTAATAATATGACGTTTAACCCTGCAATCTCTAAATACAAGCTTGTTGGTTCTGAATAAAAAAAAATAACACACTGCATATAGATGTCAATGACACTTTTATTGAAAGTGTTTCCATGCAGTTTTTATGTTGATAACCATTTACAATGGAAGGTTCACATAGAAATACATGTTGCGAAATTGGAAAATGTTGGTACGGCACATACGAAGAGGATCCATACGGGACCAGTGTCAGAAACTTACTAAAACTACTATAACTTTTAAATTAAGAGTAACATCTTGAATATTGTGAAATGAAAATATTATCTTACAACTTTTACATATTGACTGCGTTTGATAATGGTTATGTTATTTGAGGAAATAGTTACAAAAAAAAGAATTTTCAAAATGCACCGGTGAAAACGCCATCTGACGAATTATTTCATAAACTGAACTAGCTTTCTTACAATAAAAAAACATTTTATAACAATGCCATTCTAATTTAATTATTTGTTTGTACCTTTCATGGACCAGAACGCTAAGGAAACAAGTTAGCTCAGAAAATCGTTACTTAAACATGAGAGAAGCACGAGTCCTGCCTGTGTAAAATGTATCGTACTTTCAACCCCATGCATATCACATATTGACTAAGAACATGTTACCTTTGAGATTACAAGGTTCAAATAATTTTGTAAACGAAAACAAGTTACGAATCTTTGAAAGACAGGGCCCTGGCTAAGAACCAATCAGTTATCAACTGACGGCGGTTTTATCTAATCAAATATCGGAACTAATGCCTTACACTCAGAGCAAGCAAGCAACTTAACAAATCATATTTTTGTGCTACAAACCTTAAACATGAAAAAGTACGAAGGAATTCTGAAAAGAATAATAAACAATTACTTACGATTTTCGAAGTTTCGCTTATATCCGTGATAAAACCTTCAGTCGTCGTCATTTTGAAATGTCCACGTCTGGTTTAATCAAAATGAGGAGCACAATAGATTTACAAACTGGCAACACAGGTCACTTTACGATATATCAATTCAACAATCTAGCAGGTTGTGAAAACGTCGTATAGTACAATAAGAAGAGTTCGAAACTATTTCTTATAATGAGAAAGTGTATAAAATGCGTTATATTTACAGAAATAAACTCAAGAAAAACAGCTTTTAAAAGTGGATGCATATGATATCAAACAAGACATCAGTGCTTATAAAAAATTAACCTTTGAAATGCTAGAGCCGACTTCATGCTTATACAATCAGGTAAAGTGGCTGCTGGCCTGTTATATAACATGTTTGCTTCTCTGAGTATCTATTTAAGGTTTTTGAAAGCAGGACACAAAAATCAAGGTTTATAAAATTACCTAGAATTCTAAGGGTCAAAGAACGAAGGAAGGTGTGTTTTTATATAAAAGATACGTGATTTCAAAAGGACTTAATAAAATCCAATTTCCTTTCATTAGACGTTGAATTTTGTATGTTGTAGGTTCTCTTCAAAATGGTCTTGTCAAGACGAATTCAGTGAGTTCCTATAACCGAAGGAACACGTTTCGTTCCTTCCTTTTCTTTTACTTTAAAGAGAGTAAATTTAGTGTATAATGAATAAAAAATACTAATACACTTCTCTCTGCCTATTTATAGCTTACGATTATCACACATTCTACTTGCATTATATAAATAACGACTTCAAACTTAGTAATTCAATTATCAAACAATACAAAAAAGATAACCACGTGTATTCCAGTAAAATGTATCCTTACTTTTTCATCCATTTATTTTCAAACGTTGAATTAACAAATCCTAACCGTTTCCTTTCAATAATGAATGCACTAACACGATTTAGTTAAAACGCGTCCGGTTCTATAATCGCGCCACTTCTGTACATGTATAACAATTTATAAATTAAACCCGAAAGGGGCTACAATGTAACCGTTACTATAAATAGATTATACCTTTTCTATCAACAAAGTGGACCCGACCAATTTATATACATGTAGGCCTATATGAGAAAAAATTAGTTTCCTGTGACCGGAAAAATCAATATTTAGTGGTTGTTTATTAGAAATTCATGACATTCGATACAAAGCTTTTTATTTTAATAAAATACAGAAAATGAAAGCTAATCATGAAAGTATGACTTCTTACCGTTGTGGTTATTAACTATTCAAAATGATGCAATCCCTTTAGGCAAGTTCATATCATGCAATATACGAGAGACCGGAATCGCCATCATATTTGACACTTCTTGAAACAAACATAACTTGTCTAGGTCGCAGGTGCATGCTGAAATGAGCCGCGGCATACGAAAAAGGTACGTTGGGGAAAATCAACGTGATGCATTGTGTATGATTTAGAATATCGGTAATTCCTTTATTCGTATTACCTCACTTAATCGTTTTAACTGCTAATGTCTTTAGAAACCATTGTGACAAAAGGAAAAATTGCTCATGATGAGCAATTTTTACTTTTGTCACAATGGTTTCTGCAAAACTGTGTCGAGAAACTGTTTCTTACTCATGCCTTTTTTGCCGCACGCTGTTGATTTTAATTTGGAACGGTCACAAATTATCATATGGGGTTTGGTTAAGGAAATATACTCATTATCCGCCATTTTGAAATTTATTCATTTATACATCAGTGTATGCCGAGAATGACCGAGGTAAGCCGACGAAAGAAAATGTTTGAAAATGGTGGAATATAAATATTCTAGCTTAAACAGGCTGGCTATTGTCACCATCTTTTATTCTAATCGTGTTTTATTTGATCTAGAATGAATCGATGGATAAGGTTGTGGAATTGTTACTCGATCCCCAATAGCGTCGATTGCCTCGTGGATGCGTCACCAGAGCATTTCGACGCATACCATAGTCTGATATTGGTGTGCTCAAGAAATCAAATATATAGCTAAACAAAGAATTGTAATAGGGTTATGGTAGAATACCCATAATCCAACATTTTGAAAATTTCTCTTTCTACAGATTACTTTATGGGTATTCTACCTTAATTTTCACGGCTGAATCTCGACCACCAACCTTCAGTGCCAAGTCAAACCTGTACTAGATGATGTGAATTTCGTGTCAAAAACAAGAGGTCTCTGGGTGTTTCAATTCATGTCGTAGAAACGGAACAAATAATCATGTTTGGTTCATGACACATTGACATGGCAGCGGAATATCAAGGACATCCTACACTAAAAAGGTAGGTCTAGTACACACTATACGCACAGTTAATGGTCAAATACGGTGTTTCCACAACCATTTTTGAACTTCCATGTTGTTGATGCTTACAAAATCCTTCTCGACATGCCTGTTTTCGACACACGATAATGTCCTCATCATAACAGAAGTCCACCACTGCCATCAGTGTGCGACATTGCATATACACGTTTAATATTTCATATTTCAACTAGGCCAAATTTAAAATATGTTCGTTTCTCTTTCCCGACCCAGTTCAATAAGGTATGGGTTGGAAGTTATGTAAGTAAAATGAAATGTCAAGTAATGAAGGAATACCATATTTACTGAACTGACAATCCTTGCTCAACGAAGAAGATACTCAATGCAGCGAGACGCTCGATGTAGACCCACATGTACATGTATCACAGACCAGCATGCGCAGCTTATACTGTATTGTAAGCTGGTACAAAACACCACATCACAACTTAATCGTAAGTCATGGATTATATTTCGGGGGGAAATGTGTACGTATAGTTAACGACGGCTATAATATCATGTAAACATAAACACATCAGGATGGTTTGGTATTAAAAAGGTACCTATTCATATTACCCCAAGCTTACCTACCTTTACACATGTAGTACCAAAAACCTACACAGGAGATGGAGTCAATAAGCTTAAAACTCTGTCCCAATCCAATTCTTTTGAAAATATATTTTACATAAAAATGGTTACACTAAGACCTTAAAACACTACCTATACCTACATACCTCCGCTAATAAATGGACTTGCCTACCTAACGTAAGGACAGTAGCTGTCACTTTGTACTACACATATAGGTAGCTATGCGCCTGATATGTCCCATTCGAATTCCCCAGCACTGTAGTCTATCAGCATACAAGGGAAACGCGATTAAGGCGAGGGATTGCGTTGCTATACAAAAACTGTCGATGTGAAAATGATAAAATGACATTTAACGTTCGGACAACAATGTACCTGGTCGCTCGGATGTTTGTCATAACATTGGCCCGGGAGTAATAAACAAATGGGACCACGTGATCGTTTTTTGTTGTGGGTTGACCTTGTGGGTTTTTGCGTGAGTGTTGGGGGTGGGGTGGGACTTAAAACCCCTTTTTACTGAACATCTGAAAATATCGTAAGTTTAATATATCCTGTCACACTGTATGTATCGGATTTTACGAACAGTGGGGCTTAAACATTTCGATCGGTGCCAAACTGTAAAGAATCTCTCACAAAGTTGATTTCTATGTAAAGTATTGTTTCACTAATGCTATCGTTTAATTCATTTAATACATTCACATTTAAGGTCTTTTATGAGGAGATAACGATTTACACAATGAAACGTTCTCTTATATCGTTACTACTGTGCAAAACTGATAAGAATTCTTCACTTAAAAGTTGAAGATGTATATACCACTTATTAAGATTTTATTCAGTTTTCCTTTTTTTCACGGTGATTCTCCGATATCGAGAGTTACATGCAAAACTTAAAGCCATACTTGCGCTCATTTCCACTTACATTTTGAAAGTTCATTAACTTAAAAGTACCTTAAATTCCCTTTTAAAGAAGAGTTGAGACTGAAACACGTTTACATGATGCTTTTAAAAAAGTGAATACTAAAAGGTTTATTTGCAATAAGCGATAAAACTAGGTCAGCCGAGAAACGATGGGAACAAATAAAACCCAAGAAATTCTCCATTTTGAATGTCCATGTTGTTATTTTTGATAAATGACAGTATTTTCATGTGATTTTTCTAACCAGGTGATCAGGTGATCGTTACTCATTAATCCGAGCGCTTCTTACTATTTTAGATGTTACTCGAATGTAAACAATAAAGTTGAATTGGTGGGCACCCAATTTATGAAAATAGCACTTTAAAAGATATATTATAAATAGTGCAGGCGTTATATTGTCACGATCCTGTGTTTTTTCGCTATGTTTCAACATATTCTTTCATTATTGGTAACTCATATTATCCAGTTTTGCAGTTTTTCTGAGCGCTAGTATGCGTTTCAATATATCCTTCAATACTAAAAGCTTTACATCAGTTTCGCAAGAAAGTAACGTTAAATTCAACTGTCTTCTATACAGCTGACGTTTAAGGATGATCGGAGCCAAACTCGTTAATTTCCTGAAATAGGAGGAGCTTCCGATATCAAAATAAAACTTACCTTTATCGACCGCATCAATAGCCTATCTAGACTCGCCTAAAATTCTCGCTCTTCATAAATATCAATCAAAAACTCGATAGATAAAACACATGCAAACTGACAGCTGTCTTAGTAATAAACGCATCTGTCAAAACCATAAATATTAAACCGTTATCAACGTTAAGCTTTCTTCGTCATTAGATAAGAGCTATTTCACTACATAAGCACGAATAGGCAGTAAGCTTTATTATTAGGAATATTGTTTTGACTCATTGAGTGCCGATGATAAAACAATCATGTTTAGGCTTAATACAAATCTCGAAATATTCAGACAAAATTGCACCAATTAGCCATGCACATTCCAATGCTTAAATCGATGGTGATAATGATGATAGTGTTGGTGACGGTGATGATGGTTATGTTGAAAATTAATCAAATTAACTTTACTTAAATACATGTATAAACATATATTGCATGTGTATGTAAATGTATTTATGTTCATAGTAACGACATGTATATGGTATGCTTATAAATTGTTTGAACTTGAACTTGTTGAAAATGCTAATGTTAATATTTATACCAAACACATTTTAAAAAAAGATTGTTGTTATCATGATGATGGTAGTTATAAGATATTGAAAAAAGTAATATTAATTGCAATAAAAATGATGATAAAAATCAAACAAAATATTATGATTCAATTGTTTTACATTTTCCCAGATTTACATCGAAAAAGAGAATACCTTCTTTATCATCATTTTGATTGCGGCAACAGCAATACCACATACACTTAGGTACTCGCTAAAGGAACTGACAGGTAAAATGACCAGTTAAATTGCGAAAAGCGTGTCATTCTACATAAACTTATATCGGATATATATAACTTATTAATATATTTGAGAAAATTTTAATCGTTAAACTTTGTCATGTCAGCATAGTCATGTCTCACCCAGTCAATAGCATAATCTTGCAAAACTCAAACAGTATCCAGGAATTGCTGAGGTTTATGAAATAGTTGTTAACCCTTTCACAAACCAAATTTCCGACTGTCCCAAATTGAAAGAGTTTGCAGACGACATTTCAAAATGTGATGAAATTGAAAAATGATCTTGTGATAGGGAGGAAAACATTGTGGGGAAAGGAGAAATTGCACGTCACGAGCAAGTTCTCATTTTCCCACGATGTTTTCCAGAGTCGTCTGCAACAAAGTGGTTTAATGTCGTTATTGTTTGGTAAAGGGTTAACTAGCATGCGACATGCAGTATGGAAGCAATTATTGGCGGGGGAAAACAATACAAGGGAGACAATTCAAGCAGAACAGCCTCAGAACACTCTGAGTCGCCTTCTATGGATGAAAGGGTGACTGTTGACTGACTGGATTCTGGAATCGATTATGACATCCTTTTTAACCGATTTTCGGTAACATTTCATCACGGCGGACAGAGTATATTACATTTTATGTCATTTGTAAAGATAATTATTCTTAAACTAGTTGACAACTCCTTTTAACTTTGAACTATTTAAGCGATCACAAAAAATAATACAGTGTAAAACGAAATTGTGATACTCTAACAGCTTGTTATAGTAGATTCATCTTGCTGACAGTTCCAGAATACATGTTATGCGTGACTTGTGTCGTGCCGATGGTTATAAGGACATACATCTTACATTTATAGGGCATTTGTCCTCCTAGAGGCTCAAGTTTTCATGTTATGTGCGACTTGCGTCATACAGATGACTTCACATTCCTTTTTAAAGGTTCTTGTTCACAGATGTGGGAAAATTTAGAAGTTTAAATCTAATTTTTTTAAACTGTATAATAACTGTAGAGTTGTATGAGACACTCGAGAGAAAGCCATTTGAAGCTAGATTAGCTCGTACTTAAGTTTAAGGAACCTGAATTCACTTAGTCGATATGAATTCTGTCAAAATATTTATATTATGTTCAGCAAAATAGAATTTGAATAACACCTTTGAATTAAATAAATACTAATGCATTAAATTTTAATATGTTATTTAATGTTGTTTCATTAAGATTCAAAGAATAGTTTTATGATCTAATGCATATGCGACTTTCTGTTTTAATTATGCGTTAAATAACTACATGTATTTTTAATTGTAAATCATACAACACTCCAAAAAATGCATTGTTTCAATAACCATTTTATTTTGCTTTTCAAATGTTCTCATCTGTGAGCGTGTAAATCTAGTGCATTGGTTTATGGCGGTTACAAGTTTGCAAGTATCGCTATTGCTTTGATATATGGTAAATAGCATTATGTGCATTATATTTCTTCCAATAGATTTCTTTGGTAATTCCTTTAATGGAACATATGACTTCTGAAAATATAATTCCAACTTGAGAAATCGCTCACATTACAAATTTCTTTGGTTCATTTCAGAATTATGTTTCGTCCATTTCTACATACAAACGGGGATTATATATTGCATACATGAATAGTACCTATCTAAGGTTTGAAATAATACAAATCATTCTGGATTGAGGATTATATTGCTTTTGACGTGTGTTGATACAGCCGTGTCAGCACGAATGAAAACTCCATAATCAGAGGGTGTTGCTACAAATTTGGATCAAGCTGTGCATTTAGATAGAACATGCATTACATCCAGGATCTTTAAAACTCTTTTCTTCGTGACAGATAAAGTTGGACCAGATGCAAATGGTCTTGACTTGGAAGACCGGCATCGAAAGGAATATATCGCTAGAAGAATCTTTTTTTTTTATTTCGAATTCTCTCGATTTTTTTTGTCACAAGCGGTTTAGATATACTATGTCAATAAAAGGAAATGTCAAAACAGGAACGCATAAAGTTCAATTGAAAGTATTATCCCAAAACAGTTACTATAATGGCTTCAGAGACAGTTTGTCAAAACCATACCAAACATTGCATGAACGTTTTAAATAGATGAACACCGATTTTGTCGAAGAGCATATGTCATGTTTCTGATATTCTAAAGTAAAATGTTACAAAAGCATACGTACCCTTCGTTTTTCCCGTCTATCAGATCCACACATAATATTCTCGCAAACCAAATAATCCAGCAATCGCTTTTTGACGACAAAATGTTTGACAGTAAAACGAGCCTTTAAACTCTCTTCAAATAATCTATAATCTTTATAATCCACAATGTAAAATCACCAACATAAACGTATATTCCTCTATCGTTCAGGAGTTCTATTCACTAAGTGAAACAATCCAATCGCCTGAAAATAAGTTCCTCTCAAATCAACAGGTGGAACTAGATATTCTTTAATCCTGTAGTTTACACAAACCGAGCGAAACGCCTGTCTCCACAACGCAGCGCAGAAGGAAGGCGCGCTAAATCCAATAATGCGATTGGTAAATTGAGTCGCGGGCTAATTTACATACTTTATCGTCCGTGCTTGGCCAGAATAATGCCATCGACCATAACTTGTGTGGATTTTACTTTTTATTGGGATCTATTTTATGTGCTTAATGAACTTTTGTATTCTATCGTTTGAGATGTATTGTCAATTGTGACAAAGGACAATTCTTATTGGCGTTTATCTTCTCTGGTGCTCATGCTAGTACTTCCGTTCATTGCTCTTTACTGGGTAAAAAAAAATGGGCGAAAAAAGGAAAAACTCCTGCTTTTTGAAAGTTTGATATCATGTATTCCTACCCTTATGGAGAAAAGTCAGAATAAAAAAGTCAAAGATTTGATAGAACAGATGCCGGTATAAATCAAGTTTTATTTCATAAAATTTTTTATGAATCATGAATTGAAGTTTTTGTTTACTACCTTTCATTCAAGCGATTTTAATTTCAATGTAAAATAATTGAGTAAGGGGAGGTAATAACAGAGTTTATTGAAATTCATTTTAATAAACATTCAAAACCAGACAAAAATTCGGAAAAAGTTGCTTGGTGAATACCTCTGAAATGATAATTACTTTTTGATTTACATTTCAGTTTATTTTCTAACCAAAACAAATACACGTTTTCCATCAGGGCTGGAATACCTTAAACACAAATCAACATCTTTACCAACCATAAGTTATGTCTCAAATAATGTCAACGTAAATAGACAGTTTAATCAACTGGCTGTATGTCTTAAACTTCACCAGGGTAGATGTGACTTATGCCATACAACCCCAGATTGTTAAGCCTTCAGATGTAACAACTTGTTTGGAAGCTATTTTAACTTAAAAGTCGAATGTATTTCAGTTTTACAACTTAGACACCATATTTGTTTATCCATTATACAACGTCTAATTATGTTTTACTCGCAGCTTCCTCAGCTAGCATGGTGTATCCTTTTTTAAGGAAGAACTAACAACGTTTTTGTCAATCATCGTCTAATTATTGCGACTTCATTTTCCCCGTGGCTTTTATCGATAATTCCACCGCTCCACCAAAAAGGTACGATGCTTGACGATGCTTGGATTTTAGTTGCGATCGGCATACTTACGCAAATAAACGAATGACATTCGTTTACTTGCGTATGTATGCTGATATTCGTCCTCCGGATTCCGATGAGTTTCGTATCTGTTTAAGAATATTCTTCCTACAGGATAACTTGAACAGCTTGTACAAGTCGGAATTTCAGTCGCAATCATCATGCATACGCTTGTAAACGAATATGACGTGCTTATCACTGTCTTTCCGATTCCGATGATTTTAATATTTGTTTAGAAATATTATTTCTAGAGGATATATTGTGTACCTGAACAAGGGAATCAATACGTCTCTACCATTCCATTTTACGGTCCTCTGCGTTTCCACATGTGTTTTCTTTTCCAAGCAGCGGTTCGAATTCTATTTGTTTCATAGAGCGATATCGCGTACCGGTCTCATTAGGCCGACAAAATAAATAGCCTCGTTCCCGACTTTATCTGGGAATCTTCCCATATGGCGACCCGGCTCATCATCCAAGTCTTTATAAAACGTGCATTGCGCGGGGAGTCAACGCAGTACTGAAACAAGTATTTCACAAACGTGGATGGGTTGCTGGCGTTTTGTTCTGAACCTTACGTTCGTGACAACGTGAAAGGAACTGTTCGGTAATGTCTACCGTTCGGTGTTGGCTCATAGATATTTCGACAGTACTTTTTTCTTTTATAAGCTTCAAACGGTTACATTTAAGGTGGAATACCAATAACCCGCCATCTTAAAACATATCGTTCGTCGATGTATGCTGAAAATGACCGAAGTAATCCGACGAAAGAAAATGTTTCAAAATGGCGCAAATGGGTAATGGGTGCTACCTTAAACTAATGATATCTGGCCAAGCCGTGGGTTCGCTCTAAGGGCCCCTGTATTAGAAGAGGTACTCACCTTTACCAAAAACAAAATCAATGGAAATAGAGCCAAAAACAATAAACATACAGAACGTAATCATGGCAGTGTAAGGATGCATCTTTTATTATATTTATAAATAGAAAGTTTCAGTGTATCTGATATTAGTACAAGAACAATCGTCAATCAACAGTATATGTCTTATTTTCCGGTCTGTTTTGTAAGATTAGACCTACATTCTTAATGCAATTATGCAGTTGGGATACATTGAGTCACGCGACGGTAACCATTGATTTGTTCAAGAGGAGAATATCAGGCTAGTCCAGTTACATACCTGGGAAGTGAGTAACTAAACAACTCAAAGACAATGTTTGTGTGAGTCGATTCGGACATACATGGAAAATATCTTAACCCATTACCAAACAATAACGACATTTAACCATTTTGTTGTAGCCCACTCCGGAAAACATTGTGGGAAAAGGAGAAATTGCTCTTAATGAGCAATTTCTCCCTTTTTTCGCAGTGTTTTCTTCCATATCATAAGTTTTTTTCGTTTTTTTTAATTCCGTCACATTTTGAAATGTCATCTGCAATCCCTTTCCATTTGAAACAGTCGAAAATTTGGCGTTTGGTAAAGAATTAAACAAAAGTATAATAAAGCAGTGTGATGCGTCATTGGAAGCGTTTCGGAGAGACAGAAAGTCATTTATCGAATTTATCTATAAGTAGAATTCTCATATAGTAGTTTATAAGGGACCTCAGTATAATCTACGTATTTCACTATATGACTCACAACCATAATGTGCGGATCTATCACTATATTAACGTATATTAGCCTACCTCTATACCTAAGGTTGATAAACAATATGGATATAGGCCCCTCTCAAATTGTATGCATGCCAGACATTCCATTACCAGAACGAGGCTAGGTGAGCAAACACACTGATCAGTAGTATATATAATGGCTATATTCAAGTCTAGCGCTAGGCATTGTTGTGTACCGGGCTGTGTTTCTGATGATAGATATGATCAGCACATTACTTTTCATGAAATTCTCAAAAAGGAACAACTTAGAAAACAATGGATTATAAAGAAATGAAGAGACGAAGGACCCTTTTTAAGGTAAGACTCTTTATTGCTTTACAGGTGTAAGGAGTATTCCTTGCACATTTGTAACAGAAACAATTAGCAGAAAGTTTGTTTATAAAGCAGATACAATTAATATGTGCTGTGTTTTTAATGTAAATAATTATTGACCATATATATATATCAAAGTCATGATTAAAACCTGGTATTACACTTCTTGAAATACAGATCAAGTGCTAGTTATCATAATACCGTGTTTATCCCAATTAACTCTTTCAGATAACAGACTCCACTGTTGTATGCTCCAACCACTTTGAGAAGCAAGATTATAAATGGACACCTCTTAGAAAAACTCTTAAGCCAGGAACTGTACCCTCTGTTTTTAACTGGACTCCCAAAAAAGAACCAAGAAGACTCCTGAAGAGGAAACTGTTAGCCCCAACTTTGGAGTTAGTCCAGCAACCAGCATAGGTGAGTTCGGTCTCATTATGTAGCATTGTATTTACATATATGACAATATTACAATTACACAGCTGGTAAAGACATGCAACATTGGAATTCATTTACAAAAGAAATTAGAAAATATACAGTTCCCCAAAACATTTTTTATCATTTTCATTTGCAGAGATGTTGAGTCTTCAGAAACAAAATGCGTCATGACAGCCCAGACTCCAGAGTCTATGGAAACAGACAAAACAGAAGAAGTAAATTATAAAGAACTTTATGAACAAAAGCAGAAGGAATGTGAAGACCTAAAGCAACAAATTGCTTTTGACAGATTTGGATTAATAAGATTGTCAAAAGACAACACTTTAATCAGTTTTTATACAGGTTTCAGTTCATATTCTACATTCATTGCATTTTTCAATTGCATCACGCCAACTGCTCAAAATATGCAAAGTGCATATTATAAGAGAAGTGATACTGTTACTCTTGTTGGAAGAAATAGATCTTTGTTGCTTATAGATGAATGTTTTATGTTTCTGTGTAGACTGGGGGAGGTTTACTTAAACAAGACTTAGCTGACCGTTTCAAAAGTTCTGTAGCTAAGCAACACATCTGGACTTTCCACAAATTGAACCTGGAAATACAGTAAACAGTAACAAGAGTAATGATAGTTAAAAACATATATGACAACAAAGATAATAAGACATTGTAGAGGCGTACCTGTTAAGAATTTCTATTTAGGCGTTATATATGGTTGGCAATGCATTTTGGCATACTGCATGTAGAAGCTGTTTGGATCAAGATTGTGCGAAAGCTGAACTGTAATTATATATTTAGTAAATGTATGAATGATCTATATGGTTGTAATAAGTATCTTATGTTTTTAAAAAATGTAATTAAATTCACTTACAGTCATTCGGTTTGGTGTTTCATTTTTTTTTCTGTGAATGGTAGCATTTCCCCGTTACAGTTGGCTTGTCCTCAGTCATTTTTACTGAAATGTTCAGAGAATTTATTAAGATAAATACGGTAATTCTTGTGTGGGAGAGTCTGCATTCCTTGCTAATTAATTTACGACAAGGTCAGCGTGGGGTCAGTCAGAGGATGTGTATTGGATACAGATAAGCCCTCATGAACTTAAACATAAAGTATTTAGATTTCGGACAGATAAAAATCATTAACACTTTATGGCCCCAGTGGAACCAGTATTCTCACTACAGGTGGTGTTGTAATAAATTACATCACATGGGCAAACACTGGTTGTATAGTATAAAATATACACAAGATACGTGTTGAATTGAAACCGAAAGTATGTTATGGTAAATATCTAAAAACAACTAAACTGCTTACCTGACAATTCATGGATGTAGTTTTCACTAGGATATTTAAATCCTCTGTCAATTGTTTTTGGTCCTGTTTTTATGAGATTTTATGTAACATTCAACTGAAGCAAAGGTTAATGATGGTATTAAATCCACATCTCTGGAACTATAGTCAGCTATGTCTGTGGTGTAAACAACGCGTGTTTGCTCACCTGGCCTCGTTCTGGGAAATCTATTAATATTCATGAGGTTAAATTAAGAAGGGTCTATTGGGGCATATTTCTCTACAGTCGAAAATTCTTACCGATTCCAATAATTCATTCAATTCTTGTTGAAACATCAACAAGTCCGATAGGTAGCACTACACGATGGCAAATCGCAACACTGCTAGCATATCACGTGATTATTTATGTACTCAGTTATCATCACTTCGTAATCGACAGTAATGGTAATCTTTATAATTAGCTCCTCAAAAGGCATTACTGTATCATTGAAGCATTGTTTAGAGAGTATTATGTTATTTTCTGATGTGGCTTCGCTTGTCGCTATCAATTTAGGTGTATAGTGTGGACAAATTCACCTGACGTTGGTGACCCCTATCAATCATAACTTCACGCTTCGTTTGGTTTATATATATATATACATATATCTTCGGAGATCTCTCAATTGGGTGCACGAGAACACAAGCGTTAAGTACATTGTATGAGATCTCTGGGCGATTATTGATTTATACTACAAATATGTCACCTCACTCTTATTTACTATTGCGTAAATTCCAAAGTCAGGTGAAATTGTCCGCACTATATCAAATGGGGATCATATTAATTTCCACTAAGGGTTCGCTGCACTATTGGTTAGAACAGAAATGATGAACTGTAACATGACGTTAATTGAGCAACCACGTGTTTTTCTACACTTTATCATGTTTGCTATTTCTCTTAACCCTATTTAGGAAACGACCCTGGATTCGATATGCAAGTCCCTATTCAAAATAAAATGTACGCTATGTTATGTAATATATGGCGGTTGTGCCAGCTCTTTTAGACATACAACAATTCATTGCATGTTTACATTGAATCTCGATACTTTAATGTTGGCAGTGTTATATTACATTTCAGAGACCGTTCATGCAATAAAACCTCGTATGTAATCTTATGGACAATAGGTTTTGAAAATTTTGATTTGCCAAAAATCACAGGATAGTTAGTTCCATTGAGGTGGATTGAAAAACGTCTGAAACAAGTCAACAGAAAGTCAGGAAAACGAACAGAATAAAATGACAGTAATTATGTACAATGTCGTGATCTTCCAACACTGTCAATGCATGCAAACATGTGTTCTGCATGTTTCAAACGTAATAAAAAGGATTTCAGCTGTCAGTTAGAACGAGTTTTGATCTCACTTCGCGATTAATAAGTGTATAGGAAAGGTTCATGATTAAAGACGAATGACTTTGTTTCATTTTGTTTTTAAAGATAAATGACCTTTAGTGCTTTTCGTTGTATGTCATACATAAACATGAGATAGAAAGGGGGATAGACGGGAGGGTGGTTGAGTGAGACAAATTAGAATGTACTTTGGGAAAGGGGAGAAAAAAAAGGAAAAGAAAGTGGAGAAACTTAATCTAAAAAGAGATTTGTCTGTATCTCTGTTTTTCTGTAGCTCTGTCTTTATCTCTATTTGTCTGTATCGTGTTTGTCTAAATGTCTTTCTGTCTGTATCACTGTTTGTCTATTAACATGACTGATTGTATCTCTTCCTGTCTGTATCAAAACACACATACCTTTGTGTAGACTGACAAAGATACAGACAGACGGTGACATGGATAGAAAGTGAAAGTGACAGACAGAGATACAGACAGACAAAGACACAGACGGATAGAACTGCTTACAGATGAAATCACTGACAGAAAGAAAGAGAAACATTCAGAAAGACCGATGAACCGACACAATGACGGACAAACAAACGCACGGACAGACTAATAGGAGCTGGGGGAGTCGTATAGACATAGGCGTAGGAGCAGGGCGGGGAGTGGGGGGGGGGGGGGGGCCCGGGCCCAAATATCCAGACCGGGGGTATACTTTGCCCCCAATATTCACAATGGCAAATGAAGATATTTGAAAAGAAAATTAAAAGAAACGAAATTTAACAGCAGATTAAACATAAATGTGATTTTTGTGCTTTACCTAATACCAATTTGTCTTTGTTATGAACAATAACCAAAATCTTTTTGACGTCATCATCGCAAATGACAATCTGAACATACCGGGTTTATCCAATGAAAACTCACCTCACAAAAATACCCGGGAAGTCTTGATTGACGAAAACAGTGGTGTAAAACGTGTTCTAAGGAGTCAGACTCACTATTGTCTTCAAATTACAATTGTTAGCTAAAGCTTGAAATCAATAATCTAATTCTTGTTTTATAAATAGTTGAATCCGTGGTTGTGACAGTCTGTTCGCTGCTACTTTTTGTTTAGATCAATAAATTTGATTTTCGCGTGAGATCGAAACCTGGCATATATCCCTTTTTTTTCTTTTTTTTTTTTTCTTTTTTATTAAAGATACACATTTTCATACACTTTCTTATAATTCTCATAATGTTATTGAATTTGTAAATGCATGAATAGTCATGAAAAAGTATAGGAACATTTATTCTTAGACCGGTCCTCATCTGAAGTTGGCGCCGCCCCCACCCCCCATGTTGAAAACGCTCCTACGCCTATGATAGATAATGATCCTTTACGTGTGACTAGGCTCATTTGATGCTGAATTTAATTAGCCAAATAAAACCGTCTTAATGTTTCAAAGAGTGGCGTTTAAAACTGTCTCATTAATCGTTTTACAAAGCGGATAATTTCGTGAGTCCTTCACACAAGATGTCATATCTGATTTGTTCCATGTTTCTAGATTTCGAAACAAGTTTAAGGCTTGTAGTATTAACACTTATAGCGCTGGAATAATATCATGCTTATGCAAACAGGTTAGATCCAGGCCGGCCGCCAATTAAATTGGCGTCTGGCCTGTGATCTAACTTGTTTGCCATTTTTAATATATTTCCTCATCAAAATTAAGCAAATGTTAAATGTTTTGGAAAGCTGGCGACGCACAAACTTTTCTTTTAGAAAATTACACAGCATTCTAAGACTAAAATAATATCGCGCAATGACTTGTTATTTACACGATAACATTCATTTTTTCTTACAATTCTTTTAACAAGATGACCACAGTATTGACATACCACAGTAGAAGTCAGGCAAATCTGTTTGCCTTACCACTTAACCAAACACCAAATTTTTGACTCTCCAAAATTGAAAGAGTTTGCACAAGACATTTAAAATGTGATGAAATTGAAAAACAATCTTCTGATATGGCAGAAAACGTTGTGGGGAAAGGAGAAATTGCTTGTTAAAAGCAATTTCTCCTTTTCCCACAATGTTTTCTAGAGTCCATTGCAACAAACTGGTTAAATGTCTTTATTGCGACCATTTGGTATAAGAATACATGAAGGAATGAATCGGAGTTTATTGATGATGGAGTAGCAATTCGTACATTCGGTTTGTCAATATCTCGTGACGAGCAATTTCTCCTTTTCCCACAATGTTTTCTGCCACATCAGAAGATCATTTTTGAATTTCATCACGTTTTGAAATGTCGTCTGCAAACTCTTTCAATTTGGGACGGTCGACAATTTGGCGTTAGCTTAAGTGTTATAAGTATACACGTGCATACAGACCGTTTATGTCTTAATGTGTATAAGAACATGCTCTACTTCATTAGTCCGGATGAATCGATAATCCGGATATTTTGTTGGGAACGGACGTGTTCGGATTATCGAGAAATCACTGTATATTAACTAGTGATTACATGATAACTAATTGGTGGGAAAATAACGTACCTTGAAAGCATGTTACTTACTCACTAACAATGGATGGCTTATAAATTGCTATTTCTAAATGCACATCAAAGGAGAGGAGAACAAATAAATTAGTGAAAAGATTTATGGAGTTCTTTTATTATGTTCATAAAAGTCATGAGAATTAATTTACGAATGCATTGAAACCCTATTAAATAGACTCATTTAAAATAAGTTATTTTATAAATACGCGGTACCAGCGCATGAAAACATTACCATGCTGGGCAGAATATAACCAGGGTATTTACAAATATAAGAATATGATGCTTCCCAAATGAGTATGAAATAAAAAAAACCTGAAGATTCCCAAATGTGTGAATTTTTGCATGTACAAAAACGTAATAATCCTAAATTTCGTTTTCATTCATGTCTTGTGCCGTATGTACAATGTTTAAGGAACGATAAAACTTACATATTTATTCATATATCCATAACCCATCTTTAATCACAATACAATTACTTATGCTCATAAGCCTTGTCAGCAAATATTTATTACCGTTTGGACATAGCGATGTCACGATCTGTATGTATAAGGAAACTACAAAAAATAAGACAATACTTGGGTTTATGGTTTATTTTTCCAGATATATTCAGTGATTTGCCATACTATACAGGTTATTGCTATGTATTATTGCGAACCATAAATTTACTATGTTAAAGCTACATATTAGTGACTATTTTGTCACGTAACTCTTTCTACAAAGACATTAAAGTACAAACAAGTACTGTTAATAAAATAAGAATTAGATAGGATAATGGTGGAGCTATAACTGGCATAATTGAACAAGTTCATCTATGTGCCTTATCCTAAAATATCAACCCTGTTAAGGATGGCTTTTAAAACAGTTTATTGCGTATATAGTATATGAGGTACAGATATATTTTTAATATTTATGTACATATTGTCAATTTTGCGCTCATTATAAGAGTTTAATCTGAGCCTACTTTGATGGATCCATGACGATTTTACAAGCAGTTCCTTTGAAGAGTGCCTCGAAGGCTTCTTCGAACTTTGACATCGGAAAGCGATGCGTAATGACCTTAGTGACGTCGACCTTTTTCGACGCTACCATTGGCTCGACCTCTTCCCACGTGTGGAATATCCTCCTTCCATACACTGTCTTCACGGTGGCACACTTTAATACTGAAAGCAGAATGATTTTATTTTATTAGTGTAACCATTCTCTATTAGAATTTCAGATCTATAAAGATGCCTTAGTAATGATCAATGGTGCTTAAACCAAACCTTTAACTGCCTAGACTTGGTCAAGCCAATGTAGAACCACTGGAATTTCTTTGAGTCATTCGAGAGACTTCCTCCCATGAAAATCCATATCATCCGGTTAATACGCTACGTATCGATTCCCGAACACACTATATAAAGATCAAATGATAAGTATCTATGGCTGAACATCATCATTTTATATCATATCTAGTTTTGCCCCTTAATATTTCGAAATAAAGGCCTATTCAACAAGACTAGTTTCGCAGAGTTAATGTGTTTGTTTGATTTGTCAAAAGAAATTTTCTATAAAAAAGAGAGGTGTATGCTAAAAGTGCTCTAGTAAAAGTATGTTTCTTTGAAGTATACACAATCAAACAACTACAGTATTTCTAAAGGCCAATACTTTTGTGGAATATGTTATCCAAAAAGACAATAGGCCTACATTTCACAACAAAAGAGTCAGGCTTTTTGCAACTTACTGATAGAAAAAAGCGCAAAGACGCACGAGGGCGCTGCTGTCATACAATCTGACCACATCAGGTTTATCCAATGAAAACACCTCTGAAATAATAGGGATGACGCCATATTGTTTCCCGTGAGAATGAACTCACTTTACTTTCGTTTTCAAAAATAGATCATTATTGTGAAATCTAAAAAGTCGTTTAATTTGATAAAGGAAACAAATATATATGTCACAACTTATAATTTCGCCATTTGTATTCATGAGTAACCGATAAAAAATGATTTAAAAGGATGTCCAACACTTTCATACATATTGAACTTTTTGGCGTGCACACTTAGAAAATGTGTTATACGCCGGGGCCGATTTACCCGAAAAATTGTAACCCTACATTTATATCCGAGGTGTATTTCACAGATCACGGAAATACCCGAGTTGTTCCGATTGGTTGTCATATAATGATCAAACGCCAAGACAATATGCAATTTTCATTTTGCAACATGCATATACTGGTTCTATTCCTTTTGTTTGCATGTATTGTTCACTATATTTAAAAAAAAATAAGGCTGACTTGCTGCTCGTTTTCAGTTCATACATTAAGTTTAAGAAATCAGTTGAATAATGCTTTGGTCCCTTACATAAATCCCACTGTGGTGTTTCAAGGTACAATGGCTGCTTAACAAGACCAATCATTACAACTCGGCCGCAATTTCGCAAATACTTGAAGCAGGAATTCAACATGGCGGAATTTCCGCTGCACTCACAAATCCTTCCGATCCCAACGCCCCCTGTCAGCTTCATGATCTCCTAAAACAAACAGGAAAGGTTGTACTTTAACGTTGAACAATTGCAATAATTCTCTGTTTTTTTGTTTTTTTTATCTTCAAACAATTGTTTTGTGCATTGCTTTTTCGGTTTTGACCTTGCAGCCTTGTACGAAAAATGCCGTTTCTATTCTATTATCGAAATTGTTGTCCGTAAGTTTCGTTTTTTCCCTTTTCTTTTTTAAACAATACTTTCCACCAGAAGACATTTACCAAATTATGGTACGATTTAGATTTTCGTCTGGAACATGAGCAAATTTATTAAAGGCCACGTGTTTATTTAGGTCGGTCGGCAAAGTTACCTGTTTGATGTCCTTCTCTTTCACATTGATAACGACATCCGTCCCCATCTCTTCTGCCAGCTCTAGTTTCCATCCCTCTACGTCTACTCCAATGACCCTAAATCATACAACTGATACTTTTATCTTAATACTGTTAAGGCTTTAATGAGCAGATAAAGTGGTTTAAGAAAGATTAAGACATCTATATGTAGTTTATATTTATTTGAAGGAGTGAAAGTTACTATGACAACTGATTTTAGTACTACCTGCGTTTGATAACTCTAAAATATGTGACTTTTTTGGTTTCGTTAGAAATGACGCTACTAATGAAGATTTATCATTCTCGAATTTAATGACATCAAGATCAAAGACATTTCAATGGTTTAGTCGCAAAGTAAGGTTGTACTGTAAAAGTCTATATCTATGTCATATGTACATTATTATTCATTAAAATCTGAAGATGCAAAGTGTGAAGATATGAAATCTTAATCTAACGTTTATTGAATGATGCAAAGCCGCTGTGTCATGTTGTATTTTCTTTTTTGAAGTAGCTTTCCCATGACGCTTTAGTTTCAGAATTACAGCACTATTGACCCCCCACCCCCCTCACCCCCACCCCCGTGCTAAACTTTCGACGTTCATTACGTTGGTAAGCCGTTGGGCAAATCATAATATTTTCCTATGTCATGTAACACCATGATGCACCAACTACAATAGTTCTATCGCTCACCTTTTGGCGCCCATAACCTTGGCGAGCCGTTGTGCTAGAAGCCCGATTGTCCCGCAACCAATGACAACGACGTCTTCTCCCGCAACCTTCAATCTTTCTATACCGTTATGAGCCACACCGCATGGCTCCAATAACGCTATTTCTTCGGGAGCTGAAGAATCGTTATGTTGAGGTCAACCATCCAATCAACCGGGTACCGTT
Organism: Cerastoderma edule; assembly: GCA_947846245.1. NCBI lineage: Eukaryota > Metazoa > Mollusca > Bivalvia > Cardiida > Cardiidae > Cerastoderma > Cerastoderma edule. Next base: position 21,825,509 of record OX401417.1, read on the forward strand.
TTACTAAACAACTTACGGAAAATATTTGCGTAAGTCATAATTGATAAACATGGGTAGTATCTTCAATGAAAGTACAATATTGCAATGTGACACATCATTGGAAGCGTCTATGAGAGACGATTCCAATGATGTGTTACTTTGCAGTATTGCTTCCCACACTATTGAAATAAGAGAACTTGTTGTTTTAGGCTTACGCAAATCTTAAGCGTAAACTGTTTAGTAAAACGGTACCCCGAACTTTAAGTGTGATAACATGTATGTTCAATTTGTATTAGATAAGTTCATACTAACATGACGGTATCGTTCAATGTTTTATGCCACCATGGGGCACACAACATGGCTCCATTAACGCTATTTCCTATATAAATGATGATTATAAATTACTCTTCCAAGCAATATAAGGAAAACAAATTCTTATCTAATTCATTCTCTAAGATGTTTGTCACCATTATTGATTGATGAGAATAGATGACAGTTGATCCCGTTTCATTCAATGCTTACACGGCATCGTGTATACATTTGTAGAGGGGCTACGTACATGATTTAAATGATTCTACGGTATCACCTATAGCAAAAAAAATCTGAATTTTGAAAATTTGATTAAAGACCTAGGATTAATGAAAAAGTGTTCAGCTCAAAGCAATTTTACATATATGTATAACGAATAGCTTTTTGGTTCCATGAATCCTTCGACATATTTCAAAAGCTCATGGCATTTATATTTGTACTCACAAATGTTCCGCGTAATCTTGTACAGGAACCTCTGTCTGACGATGGAATACTCGGAGCACCCACCTTGCGTCGTCTTCCTTCCATGTCCGTACTGGCCCATGTTACTGCAGATCTCCAGCTGGTCATTTTTACACTGGTAACACTCCCCGCAATAATGATGATTCTCAACGCCCACTTTGGCGCCAATTTCAATATCGGCTTCCGGTCCAATCTTGACGACCGTCCCAGCAGCTTCGTGGCCCGGGATAAATGGCACATTGGCGATAACTCGTGCTATCTCATTCCACTTATAGAGGCTGATGTCCGAGCCGCAGATCGACACGCAATCGACGCGGATCAGAACTTCGTCACCGGTCGGCTCCGGAACAGGCACGTCGATATAGTCGTAAGACGCTTTTTCTTCGTTCTTGATCAACACTTTCATCGTATTGGGAATCTGTGGTCCCGCCATGTTTGCGAACATGCCGATAAAAGTGTTTCGTTTCGGGTGAACGTAAACCGTCGCTTTGCACATTGAATGTACATGTGTTCAAGATATCTAATTAACGCGTAAGAACGTGTGTAGATATAGTATCGCATAAGTATGTTGCACGTGCCAGCTGGTCATGTGCTTTACTCCTTCTTTAGCAATATCTTCTTTGTTAAACTAGCAATTCCATATTGATTAGAAAAAAAGACTTGCACGTAACCTGTATATAGATATATATTATAATATTTTCTTTTTTTTCAACTCCATTGTGAATTAAAAGCTGTATAGGCTAATGTCCTTATACTAAACTAAAATCCATGATTAAAACAAGCCCAGTCTTTTCAACGCTTTAAACACATAGGATGACGATAGAATGTATGGTATGGTCTTCTTTGCTGTTGAAATTGAACTTCTGGTCAAACATGTAGAATCAGGAGTCAGAGACATAAGAAATGTAGTGCATTTTCAAAATATATGTGCACATTTCTTGGAAATGAAGTTTTACCAAAACATATAAACAACGCAATAGTATTACTCTATAAAGCATCATATTGACGCAGCGTTATGCAGTAGAAGTCATTGTGGTATATTGATAAATAGCCCCAGTGAGTAGTTTATCGCATTGGTCACAATGGTTTCTACCCTTTTAACGAAGGAAGTTTATTTCCAGCAGATTTTCTTTGTCTCTTGCTGCTTTCAAATAGGATCAATCACACAAGCACAACTATGTGGGATGGTTAAAAACGGCTATTGTTGAAAAGAACCTATGTGCATACATTAACTTACTCTCCCATACAGTTTAAAATAGGTCACATGCAAAATGCAATGTGTTTTTGTGTGCAGTCCGTGTTATTGAATAACAAATGACTTCGTATTCAAACCTTAACCCCTAACGGTTTTCTTACTCAACTGAGTTAGATAGATGAGCCACGTTCTTGGCGTCGCTTTTCGAGCATTAATCACATTACTTGAGACAGTGTTTAGGTTCACTCAAAATCATTGTTTGATCTTATGTTTAAGCAAAAAAGTTTATTTCTAAACCTCCACTTAACTTCGATACATATGCTTATCCTCAAACTTGAGCAAAAGTCTCAAGCTAAAGCAAGAAGATGTGCTGAAGTAAGTTTCATGAATAAGGCCCAGGTTATTAATCTCATTTAGGCGTGATGGCACAAATCATCATTTATTGATCCTTTACAAACTTGACCGTGGTTTATTTAACCCCTGTTTTCGAAATGTATTCTGTTAAATCGCTACAATCGATTCATACAATCACAATTGTTGGTTTTGAAATGAAATCATTGATGTATATCGATTATCAGAACTTTAAACACGCATCCTATCATATTCAGACATTTATATTCTATTCATATTGGTGAAATTCGTTAGGCTGTTTTGTGAAACCCGACTCTTAATGTCATACTTATGCTCATTAACACTTAAATTGTGAAAGGTCTAGAATAATTGAAACTTAACTTAAATGTACTTTAAATTCCTATTTACTGAGGAATTGAGACGGTTACATTTGGATAAACGACAGTCTTTTTATGTGCTTCGTGTAATTTTTTAAACCAGGTGATCGACACTCATAAATCTGAGCACTCCTTGCTACTTTAGATATTACTCGAATGTAAACAATGAAGTTGAATTGGTGGGCACCAACTTTGTGAAAATAGCACTTTCAAAAATAAATAATAATAAGCGCAGGCGTTATGTTGTCATGGTCCTGTGGTTTATTGCTATGCTTCAACAAATTCTTTCAAAATTTATATTTCATTTCACCCATTTTTTCAGTTTTTCTGAGCGCTAGTATGCTTTAAATGAGGAAGACAGGCCCCATAATCAACTGTCCATATTTAGGTAGAACGATGTGCTTTGCTAAATAGAAATCGAAAATTGCTTTTGCCAAATTACCATTGCAGTATCATCTACACTTACGTAGTCGCTAAAGAAACTAAATGTTAAAATGATCAGTTAAAGATGGAAAGAGTAACATTCAACACTAACACATACTGGAGCAACATAAATAGTTTTAGGGGCAGCTTCTGATTATTAAACTTTGTCGTGGCAGCCAAATTATGCCTCATTCACTCATTAACAAAATCATGCCAGGCAATTAACTAATGCAATAACCAGTAAATTCTGTGGCTTTGTGAAATATTTGTTTGCTAGGGTGCCGCAAGCACTGTAACAAGCAATGGATAACGTGTAAATACAATACAAGGGAGACTATTCAAGCAGACCAGCCTCAGTAAACTCTGAGTCGCGTTCTGTTGACGAAGGCATTCGGAACACCGTGGCCATTTCTTATAATAACATCGGAGGTAATTGGGAGCCATTTTTGAAAGTAGGTCAGCAACGAAGGGGATGTCCGTTTGCAATCGTATCTACTCGGAAATCGGGGATTGCCGAAAAGAGCCGACTGACAAAATATGAAACAAAGATGTGTTTATATGATCATATTTAATGAAAAGGGTAAAGAAAAACCATCCAATTGTGATATATAACCAATTTGTGTGTATTCAAATACATATTTAGTGCCTGTGGGCATTTTGCGTTATCCGCCGGAAATAAGGCGAATTACCCCAGGATTTCTGGTGTATTCATGTACTGCCCACGAGGTATATCTACCGACTTGTTACGGGAATTGCCGAGTAGATACGATTGTTGACGAAGGGTTACTGTTGACTAATGGGGGCTTTTGACTTGCGTTTTTCGTCGGATTCAAGCGAAATTAGGTTATATCATATCACGTCAATCAGAAAATATTTCCTATTCAACATGTTTTCATTTGTAAAATAAGTCAGTGACTTTTTGTCCCAATAACCTGTGAAAGAGAATAGATGGTTGGTGTCGTGAATACGAAATGTTATCGGGCAAGGTTAGGAATATTATCCGGTGAGCCGAAGGCGAAACGGATAATAATCCGAAGCCGAGCCCGATAACTTTTCCCATTCAAAGACACCAACCACCTATTCTATTTATCCTGTTACCTTTATGTAATCTTTAAAAAAAAACAAGATGTAAATAAAACACGAGAAAAAAGGAAAAAAATATGTAGGGAATAGTGTAAACATGACGTCATGGAGCTCTTATGACATCATGATTCTTCACGTGCATGTGTTACATGGTTAGTACCGGATATCACAAATGTTATACGGCACCTAGTTATCTGTCCCAGAATTACACTAGTGACAGGATAAATTTAATTTCTTACTCTGTACTATACTAAGCAATTACAAAACTAATAAAGGAAATAATGTATAAGATATCTAACATTTTTCAATATGACAAATGTTCTGTCGAAAGCTCCCGAATGCATGTTACGTGTGACTTGCGTCATGCAGATAACCGCAAACTTCACAACCCTTTCAAAATTTGCTTGTTCACAGCTGTGAAGAGTTTGGAAGTTTTAACATAATTACTGTAAATCTTTACAATATCAGCTGTCCCATGATATGATAATACTAGAGAACAGTCACTGGTTTAGTTCGCGTTTAAGTTTGAGGAGTCGCAATACAATTAGTTCATTTTTATTGAAATCCAAAGCATTTACACAAAGTTTTGAGATCTACCGCACAGGATACATATATATATAATTAGATATATTGACGCTTCCTGCATAAATAATGCTTTCAATAATTATATGTTATTGTATACCATACAACAATAAAAAGAAAGGCATAATATCAACGACATTCTATTTTGCCTCAAATTGTCTCATTTGTGAAAAAGCAACTCATTCTTTCGTCGGATTACTGCGATCGTTCTCGGTAAACATCGGTTGGGACCGTAATTATTCGGTCTAAAGCGAATACTTTTAGCCCCGACCAGTCTTTACCGAAAACGACCGAAGTTATCCGATGTTTGAATTAATTTCAAGATGACGGATTATGGGTATTCTACCTTAAATCATTGGTTTAGTGGTCACCTAACATAATACTGAGTGTACGGTTTTCGTACCGTAGGTATTTCGTTATACAGTTAATATCAATACTTGCATTATATTTTTTTCAGTACAATTCTGTGTTCTATCTTTAAATGGACAGATAATTTCAGAAAATATCACCCCAACTGGAGAATCGCTCACAAGTAACAAATTTCTATGATTTATTTCAGAATTATTTTTCGTCCATCTCTACGTACTAACGGGGATTATGTAATGCATAAATGAATAATCCCTTTTAAATGGTTCAAATAATACAAATAGTTTTGAATTGTGGGTTATATTGCTTTTGACGTGTGGTAATACAGTGTTGTCATCACGAATGAAATATTTCGTTTACTATGCGCGCCGGAGGCAGTGTTGTGAAAACTCCATAATCAGAGGGTGTTGCTTCAAATTTGGATCAAGCTGTGCATTTAGATAGAACATGCATTACATCCAGGATCTCTAAAACTCTTTTCTTCGTGACAGATAAAGTTGGACCAGATGCAAATAGTCTTGACCTGGAAGACCGGCATAGAAAGGAATAAATCGCTAGAAGCATCAATTTGTGTTTTTTTTTTATTTCGAATTCGCTCGGTTTTTTTTTTGGCACAAGCGGTTTAGATATAATTCGTCAATAAAAGGAAATGCCAAAACAGGCACGCATGAATTTCATTTGAAAGTATTTTCCCAAAACAGTTACTATAATGGCTAATGTGACAGTATGTCAAAACCATCCCAACCGTCGCAAGAACGTTTTGAATATATGAACACCGATTTTGTCGAAGAGCATATGTCATGTTTCTGATATTCTAAAGTAAACTGTAACAAAAGCATACGTACCCTTCGTTTTTCCCGTCTATCAGATCCACACATAATATTCTCGCAAACCAAATAATCCAGCAATCGCTTTTTGACGACAAAATGTTTGAAAGTAAAATGAGCCTTAAAATTCTCTTCAAATAATTTATAATCTTTATAATCCACAATGTAAAATCACCAACATAAACGTATATTCCTCTATCGTTCACGAGTTCTATTCACTAAGTGAAACAATCCAATCGCCTGAAAATAGGTTCCTCTCAAATCAACAGGTGGAGCTAGATATTCTTTAATCCTGTAGTTTACACAAACCGAGCGAAACGCCTGTCTCCGCAACGCAGCGCAGAGGGCATGCTAAATCCAATAATGCGATTGGTAAATTGAGTCGCGGGCTAATTTACATATTTAATCGTCCGTGTTTGGCCAGAATAATGGCATCGACCATAACTTGGGGTGGATTTTACTTTTTATTGGGGTCTATTTTATGTGCTTAATGAATTTTTGTATTCTACCGTTTGAGATGTATTGACAATTGTGACAAAGGACAATTCTTATTGGCGTTTATCTTCTCTGGTGCTCATGCTAGTACTTCCGTTCATTCCACTATACTGAGTGTCATCTTATCTTCTGGTGTGGCTTCGCTGGGAAAATACTAACTGCACGAAGAAAGGAAGCAGCTTAAACTGCTGTTGTTGTTGTTGTTGTTGTTTGAAAAAAATTGATATCATGTATTCCTCCCCTAATGGAGAAACGTCAGAATAAAAGAGTCAAAGATTTGATAGAACTAATGACGTGATAAATCAAGTTTTATATCATAAGAATTTATCATGAATTTTTTGTTTACTACCTTTCATTCAATCGATTCTAATTTCAGTGTGAAAATTGATAATCAACGGGGATAGTTACTATGGATTAACAACATAGTTCATTGATATTCATTTTGTAAATGTACATTCAAAACCAGTCAAAAATTCGGAAAAAGTTGCTTGGTGAAGGCCGTTGAAATGATACATACTTTCTTGATTTACGTTTCAATTTTCATTTAACCAAAACAAATACACGTTTTCCATCAGGGCTGGAATACCTTACACACAATTCAACATCTTTACCAACCATAAGTTATGTCTCAAATAATGTCAACGTAAATAGACAGTTTAATCAACGTGCTGTATGTCTTCCCCTTCAACAGTGCAGAATCAAATTATGTTATACAGCTCCTGAGTTTAGGACTTCAGTTGTTTGGAAGCTATTTAAACTTAAAAGTCGAATGTTTTTCAGTTTTACAACTTAGACACCATATTTGTTTATCCATTATACAACGTCTAATTATATTTTACTCGCAGCTTCCTCAACTAGCATGGTGTATCCTTTTTTAAGGATGAACTAACAACGTTTTTGTCAATCATCGTCTTATTATTGCAACTTCATTTTCCCCGTGGCTATTATCGATAATTCTCCCGCTCCACCAAAAAGTACGATGCTTGTATGATGCTTGGATTTTAGTCACGATCAGCATGCTTACGCATGTCTCGTGACACTCGTTTACATGCGTATGTATGCTGATTCGCCTTCCCGATTCCGATGATTTTCATATCTGTTTAAGAATATTCTTCTTACAGGATGAATTGTGTATCTGAACAGCTTGTACAAGTCGGAATTTCAGTCGAGACAAGCATGCATATGCGTGCAAAAGACTACCACGTGTTTATCAATGTTCATCTTTCCGATTCATATGGTTTCCATATTCGTTTAAAAATATTCTTTCTACAGGATAAAATGTGTACCTGGACAGCTTGTACAAGTCGGAATTTCAGTCGAGATCAGCATGTATATGCGTGTAAAAGAATACCACTTGTTTATCAATGTTCATCCTTCCGATTGCGATAAATTTTATATTTGTTTGAAAACATGTTTTCTGCAGGATAGATTGTGTACTTGAACAGCTTGTACAAGTCGGAATTTCAGTCGAGATCAGCATGTATATGCGTGTAAAAGAATACCACTTGTTTATCAATGTTCATCTTTCCGATTCCTATGGTTTCCATATTTGTTTAAAAATATTCTTTCTACAGGATAAAACGTGTACCTGGACAGCTTGTACAAGTCGGAATTTCAGTCGAGATCAGCATGAATATGCGTGTAAAAGACTACCACGTGTTTATCAATGTTCATCCTTCCGATTCCGATCAATTTTATATTTGTTTGAAAACATGTTTTCTCCAGGATAGATTGTGTACTTGAACAGCGCAAGCGAATTAATACGTCTTTACCATTCCGACATTTAATAGTTCTCTGCGTTTCCACATGTGTTTTTTCCAAGCAGCGGTTCGAATTCTATTTGTTTCATAGAGCGATATCGCGTATCGGTCTCATTAGGCCGACAAAGTAAATAGCCTCGTTCCCGACTTTATCTGGGAATCTTCCCATATGGCGACCCGGCTCATTATCCAAGTCGTTATAAAAACGCGCATTGTGCGGGGAGTCAGTAAAGTACTGAAGCAAGTCTTTCACAAACATGAAGGCCTTGCAATTGTTTTGTTCTGAACCTTACGTTCGTGACAACGTCATAGGAACTTTGCGTTAAGGACTTCCGTTCCTTGATATTTTGACAGTATTTTTTTCTTTTATAAGCTTCAAAACGGTTACATTTAAGGTGGAATACCCATAATTCACCATTTTGAAACATATTCTTTCGTCGATGCATACCGAATACGACCGAAGTAATCAGACGATAGAAAATGTTTCAAAATGTCGGATTATGGGTATTCTGCAATAAACCAAAGATTGTTGGCCAATTCGTAAGTATGCTTTCTGGCCTCCTGTATTGGAAACCATGCTCACTTTTTCGCAAAGGAAAGATCAAAAGACAATACATATACAGAAGGTATTGGTTCGATACATCTTAACTTCTTGAACTTCTAGTTTTATATATTGTAAATTTCAATGTTCATGAATCTCAGAGAGTAAAAACACATTCGTCAATCAACAGTACATGTCATGTGTTATTATCTGTTCTGTAAGATTAAACCTTCACTAACATTGACGCAATTATGCTGTTGGGATACCATGCGTCATGTAAGAATACACATCGATTTGTTTAAGAGGAGAATATGAGGCTAGTCCAGTCACATACCTTGTTAGTGATTAGCTAAACGACTCAAGGGAAATACGATTCGATTCCGACATGCATGGATAATATGTAAACCAATTACCAAACAAAAACGACATTTAACCAGTTTGTTGCAGACGAATCTGGAGCCCATGGTAATTTCCCATTTTCCCAAAATGTTTCTACCCTGTCGGAAGATTACTTTCCAATTTCATCACAATTTGAAATGTCGTCTGCAATCTTTTATCTATATGGGTTTTACATCACATCAACATCGTTTCAGTTATGTAGCGATGCCCGACTCTTAATGATGGAGGGAGACCCGATACTCTACTGCCCATGAGGGCTGGTCAAGGCGGGTAGAACCATCGGCATTCCGTAAGTCAGTCGGGGGCCTCTCATGAAAATCCATATCCCTCTCAGGATTTGAACCCACGCGGAGAGGGACCATGTGATTTCAAGTTCTGTACTCTAACCACTAGGCCACAAACGTATAATATTGCAGTGTGGTGCGCCGTTGGAAGCATTCGGAGAGACATAAAGTCATTTTACGAAACATCTTTAAAAAGTGGTGGACATAGGTATCATGTACGTATTTGACTCTATGACTCACAACCATAATGTACGGATCTATCATTATTAACGTATATTACCGTTATGCCAAAAGTTGATAAACACTATATTTAATGGCCCACATTTCTCTGCAGTTGGAAATGTCTACCGCTTCCAATAGTTCATTTAATCCTTGTTGGAACATCTTAAGTTCGGAAAGTAGCACTTCACGATGCGAAAGCGCATCACTACCATCATATCACGTGATTATTTAAGTGCTCGGTTATTATGACTTCGTAATGGACAGTAATGGTTATCCTTATGATTAGCTCCTCAAAAGGCGATCATTGAAGCATTGTTTAGTGTGTTTTTTTATCTCCTGTGTTGCCTCGCTTGTCGCTATTAAAACAGGTGTATAGTGTGGACAAATTCACCTGACGTTGATGACCTATATTATTCATAAAATTACACTGCGTTTGGAGTCTGTATAAATCTTCGTAACTGTTTGCACAAGAATACATAGGGTAAGTACGATGTGCGATCACTTGACGATAATTGATTTATACTACGTCATCCCACTTTAAGTCTACTCTTATTTACTCTTGCACAAAGGTCAACGCCATGTGGAATTGTGCGCAGTATATCAAATGGGGTTCACATTAATCTCCATGAAGGGTTCGCTGCACTATTGGTTATAACAATAACAATGCACGGTAACACCACGTCTATAGAGCAACCACGTGTTTTTCTACATGTTATCATGCTTGCTTTTTCTGTGGACCCTAATTAGGAAACGATCCTGGATTCGATATGCAAATCCCCACTCAAAACGAAATGTACGCTGTGTTATGTAAAATATGGCGGTTGTGCCAGCTCGTTTTGACATACAAAAATGTATTGCATGTTTACATCGTATTTTGATACTTTGACGTGGCGGCCGGTCTGGGGCTACACTGTTTGCTATGTCCGAGTGCCCCTTTTCCCGTGACGTGGCCCATTTCGTTTTTCTTCTTCTTCTTTATTTTAAGGAAATCTACCGTGCATAATGAAATAGTGTAGTCAGCATCATGTAGGAAGATTGGCCGATGCAAAACGTCATAAACAAGTAAAGAGAAAGACAGGAAAACGAACAGAACAAAATGACAGTAATTATGTACAATGTCGTGATCATCCTACACTATCAATCCATGCAAACATGTGTTCTGCATGTTTTAAACGTAATAAAAATGATTTCAGCTGTCAGTTAGAACGAGTTTTGATCTCACTTCGCGATTAATAAGTGTATAGGAAAGGTTCATGATTAAAGACGAATTACTTTGTTTTAAAGGTTTTTAAAGAATAAAGACATTTAATGTTTTTTGTTTAATGTCATACATAAACATGAAAAAGAAAGAGGGATAAAACGGGAGTGCGGTTGAGTGAGACAAATCAAAATATACTTAGGGGAAGGGGAGAAAGAAAGGAAGAGAAAGTGGAGAAACTAAAGCTAATAAAATGTTTGTCTGTGTCTCTGTTTTTCTGTAGCTTTATATGTCTGTATCTCTCTATCTTTATCTCTGTCTTTATCTATATTTGTCTGTATCTTGTTTGTCTAATTATCTGTCCTTCTGTATAACTGTCTATCTATTAATCTATCTGTATCTATCTCTGTTTCTGTAGCTCTGTCTCTATCTATAGTTGTCTGTATCTTGTTCGTCTAATTATCTGTCCTTCTGTATAACTGTTAATCTATTAATCTATCTGTATCTATCTCTAATTCTGTAGCTCTGTCTCTATCTGTATCTGTCTGCATCTTTTTTGTCTAAATGTCTTTTTGTCTGTATCACTGTTTGTCTACTAATCTGCCTGTCTGTATCTCTTCCTTACTGTATCAAAACGCATATACATTTACATAGACTACAAAGATGAAGACAGACAGATATACAGACATAGACCCAGAGAGATAAAGAAAAAATACAGACGATGACACAGACAGAAAATGAAAGAGACAGAGAGATACAGACAGACATAGACACAGTCGGATAGATCTGCTTACAGATTAAAACGCTGACAGGAAAACAGAGAAACATTTAGAAATACCGATAAACCGACACAATGACGGACAAACAAACGCACGGACAGACCGATAGGAGCAGGGACAGACGTAAAGATATTAGATAATGAGCATTTACGTGTGAACAGGCTCATTTGATGCTGAATTTAATTAGCCAAATAAAACCGTCTTAATGTTTCAAAGAGGGGCGTTTGAAACTGTCTAATTAATCGTTTTACAAAGCGGAAAATTAATTTCGTCTGCCCTTCACAAAAGATGTCATATCTGACATCTGATATTTGTTCCATGTTTCTAGATTTTTATTTCGAAACAGGTTTAAGGCTTGTAGTATTAACCCTTATAGCGCTGGAATAATATCATGCTTATGCAAACAGGTTAGATCCAGGCCAGCCGCCAATTAAATTGGCGTCTGGCCTGTGATCTAACTTGTTTGCCACTTTTAATATATTTCCTCATCAAAATTAAGCAAATGTTAAAGGTTTTGGAAAGCTGGCGACGCACAAATCTTTCTTTTAGAAAATTACACAGCATTCTAAGGGTAAAATGATATTGCTCAATGACTCGTCATTTACACGGTAACATTATTTTTTCTTACAGGTCTTTTAACAAGATGACCACAGTATTGACATACCACAGTAGAGGTCAGACAAATCTGTTTGTCTTACCCCTTTAACAAACACAAAATTTTCGACTGTCCCAAATTGAAAGAGTTTGCACAAGACATTTCAAAATGTGATGAAATTGAAAAACAATCTTCTGATATGGCAGAAAACGTTGTCGGGAAAGGAAAAATTGCTTGTTAAAAGCAATTTCTCCTTTTCCCACAATGTTTTCTATAGTCCATTGCAACAAACTGGTCAAATATCATTATTGTGTGGTAATGGGATAACGACCACTTGGTATAAGAATACATGAAGGACGGAATCGGAGTTTCTTAACATGACTTTATGTCTGCTAAAAACGAAATAATCGCTACTTAAGCAAAGGATCACATCTCCTTTACAATGCGAGAGGATGTGATAGCGTGGTTTTGTTTCGAAAGATCTTTTCCTTTAATCTAATTTCCATGGTTAAAACAAAGCTTGGGAAATAAGCGGTGTCGCGTAGATGAAACCGATCTATAGTTAGAAAGAGGATGCATACCTCATAGTTACCCTTTCGTCTATACAAAAAATATTTACATATGACGCCATAACCATCTTGTTATTCTAATCATTTTGTTTCTCTCGACCCTTTAATGTTGGTACTTATTCGAATCGTCTCTGACATGATTCGACTGGGTATCCACATTATTGGATTATGCTATCTCTATTTCAAAAACTATAAATATAAAACTAACTTACGTTCTTTTCCTTTGTGAATGATTTACCTTTAAACCATCTTATAAAGACGCGCACATCAGAAAAAGGCGTTTGTTCGTGAAAAGCGATTTTGGGTTCTTTGTCGTTTTCAACAGAACTTTACTCATATGCCGGCGGTCAGCCTATTATCCCAAGTTCCTGAATGCTTCCCGACGCAAACACAATTTATCAATTATGAGAGGTAATTGAATCATGTTGAAACGGCCCCATAAACCAATACCAAACAAATTGGACATGTAACCACTTTGTTGCAGACGACTCTGGAAAACATTCTTGAAAAAAATATTGCTCGTAACGAGCAATTCTTCTTTTTTCCATATAGTTTTTCTGCTTATCAGAAGATTATTTTCAAAATTTATCACATTTTGAAATGTCGTCTGTAAACTCTTTCAATTCGGGATTGTAGAAAATTTGGCGTTTGGTAAAGGGTTGAAAGTCGGAAAGAACATTGGACGAACCCATGTCCCCTGCACTCCAGTTACTTTTTATGAATACTTTTCTTTAATTTGATTGTAGATAACATAAAACATGCTACGAGGCAACAAGGAAGAGACTGCGTACTCGAGCATGATGTGTCGGGCCCTTTACGCAATTATCTTAACCCTTTACCAAACACCAATTTTCCGACTGTCCTAAATTGAAAGCGTTTGCAGACGACATTTGAAAATGTGATGAAATTGAAAAATAATCTATTGATAGGGGAGAAAACATTGTTGGGAAAGGATGGACACATAACACATTTTACACTTTTGGAGACTATGTTTACACACTAATGACTTCATCGATAATTGATCTAAAAGAATTAAATATGCTAGGATACTGATACTGTTATCAAATTGATTTCCCGAAAACGCAATTAACCACGTCCGGAACATACAACTCTCTCCTTAGCAAATAGGAGCTCATTTATTTAATCGGGTTTATTACACCAGACCATCTCAAAATTAACAGAATAAAAAAATGTTAAATTCTTTGCATGAAATACTGGTATAAAGTACATCTGTGTTGTGTTTTTGTCCGTTATTTTATTGTCGCACTTAATTCATACAAGTTTTTTTTTTTGCTAAATCAAAACAATTTGAATAGGATCCTACTTAAAAACGGGTGTACTTGTATTAGACTGCGTAATTTCTAATTAAGGCAATTTCGCCTTTCTCACATAGCCACATCTGTATCAGCCATTTTGTCATATTATTCATTTTCCTCGATTATCATAATGATAAAAGAAGCTTTTTCAGTGTGTGCTGTATCACGAACGATCTAGAGGTAGATAACACATTTACAGCTTGGATCATCCGAGTTTTGTCAACTGTTAAGTATGCTGAAAGTTTTGATTTTGACCATGTGTATATAAACTCCAATAAACGGCTTGGGTAGATAGATAGATGGATTAATATATTTCAATATTGACAAAAAGACAAAAACAACAACACAAACATATAAGATAAACGATATAATGAATAAAATACTGAAATTAAAATGAGTGTGTTATGAACCATGCCAGAATAACATCAATATCAAGGATAACACACAGAGGAGAAAAGTATCTTATTTGCAATGTGGGAGGAGACAAGGGTTAACGCGTGTTCATGAAGCGTAATCAGTGTCTAATCGTGTTTTAACTGAATTAGATTCGAAACCATTAACTTTATTGCCTCGGTGTTTCCGCGCCTTGTGGTTGGCATCAGATGGCTTCAATGCTATCATAGGTTTTATACAAGGTTGTGTATCTTGCAATGAAAGCATGCACTATAGTCGAAGCGAAAATGGAAAAAGAAACGATGTTCTTGCCCTTCTTGTCATCTACTTTTGCTGTAAAGACATTTTTATGAATTCCAATGAGAAGAAATGGGGAAATCATCTGATAAGTAAGTATTTAAAGCTGTCTTCTTTTTCGCTTCAATCTAAAAACTCGTGTATCCTTGAACATTTTTATCAGAAAAAACTCTTCAAACAGTACCAAAACTGTATCTTATTTTACCCAAAGCCTTTCAACCATTCTGTTCAAGTCATCTGGAATGTT
Organism: Cerastoderma edule; assembly: GCA_947846245.1. Classification (NCBI taxonomy): domain Eukaryota; kingdom Metazoa; phylum Mollusca; class Bivalvia; order Cardiida; family Cardiidae; genus Cerastoderma; species Cerastoderma edule. The sequence goes on from OX401417.1 coordinate 21,840,558, forward strand.
TCTTTTTCATTAAAACAGGGAATCAAATTGATAATTAATTAAATAAAAAAAAATCTTAATTTTGCCCAAGCAAAGAATCTACTGAACTATTAATGAAGGTAATGCGATACCTTGGTTGAAGGAAACAATTACAGATTTTTTCACAGATATGGTATTGACACAAGCGCCGTGTTGCGGGTAAAGTCAGTGGATTTCTGCGTGTTATCCTGTAATTGTATTTGTTTCTAGGTCGACATGCATTACAGTTACAGTGAATGTAACAAAGAAATACCCACAGAGTCCTTTATTCATATAATCTTGGAATCGACGTCATGCTTATGCAAACAGGTTCGATCCAGGCCAGCCGCCAAGTAAATTGGCGGCTTGCCTGTGATATAACCTGTTTGCTACTCTGGGTATCTTTCCTCACCCAAATTAAGCAGATATCTAATGTTCTGGAAAGCAGAAGGCACAAAACAAATCTATTTTCAGAAAATTACCCAGCATTCTAAGGGTTAAGATGTGTCCAGATAAACAGCATTTCTTTTCATCATACGGGTTTCGTTAAATTATGCTTCAGGGACGTTATAAAATATGGAATAAAGATCACCAAATTGATCAACATCAAAACACATATTTACAACGATTCCTATCAAAGTCACATTTCGATGTTTTCAATCACGTAACTAACTGTGAAAGCGAAGTCGGAAATAGTGATTTCTATCTTTTGCGACTGATAACGAATATCACCTAAATTCGCTTTATCATATGTACATTGAAGATAACGGTTATTAACTTTGTTCGTTTCTTATCTATTGGTCATTGACTTTCGCTTTGTCTTATCTAATAATGTCTTCTTATAGTCGGCTAGCGAAATAATCGATGATTCATATCATTCATTGCTTGCTGCAGATAGCAGGTTACACTCCGATGCTTCGTTAAAAATGGTCAGAATTTTTTAGTCAAATGAAAAAGGGGTTTGCAGTTGTAGAAAACTCATTCAATCGAGATTCATAAAGGCGGCACCTTTATTCAACAACGAAGAAATAAATAATTGAACAGAGATATTTTGAAACTTCTATCTTCGCGATGTGTATGTTGTGAGAATGTTTATGTGTTGCGCAGATTCTTGTGATGTGAACGATTTAATGTTTGGTACATTAAAAATTATTTTTCTTGTCTTCTTATCTTGTTTTCAAATGGCAAAGGTGAGAAGATTTAATTAGTTTCAGGCAATTACAATTTTTAAACACGAGTGGTGACAAAAGAAATAAAAAGCTGTTTTATTGTAAATTAGGCAAAAATGACTTTTGACGACAACATAGCAAAACATCCCAATATAATAATGTGTAGATATGATGAAGCTGTTCACTATCCTGTTTTTCTTTCTAACTAATTATAAAGATTATAATCAAAATCTAATCTACATTAATCGAATCTAAGAAATAAACTGTTTCGTAAAAAAAGGAAAAATACGAATTACGTCTAAGTCAAATCGCTATATAAATGTTGTACGAATGGTTTGAACGATGCTTGTTTGTATAACTAAAGTAAATCTTGTATGATTACATTTAAATGTAATCAGAATGAAAAGTGGACATTAATTATTTTACATAGAAGCTCATGTAAGTTAGTACATGAAGTTTGAAAGCACTGGTTGTTTTACTTCGGAAGAAGAATTGAATGAACCTTCACGCAAAACCAAAAGTTCGAAATTGCACATGGTCCAAATAAAATACTTCTTCCACATCAGATGGTAGGAGTATGACCCCAATCGTATCTACTCGGCAATCCCCGTAACAAGTCGGTAGATATACCTCGTAAGCCAATCGTATCTACTCGGCAATCCTCGTAACAAGTCGGTAGACAATCGGAACTACTCGGGTATTTCCGTGAGCTGTGAAATACACCTCGGATATAAGTGTAGGGTTACAATTTTTCGGGTAAATCGGCATCCGCCGATGAACGCCTTTTCTAAGCGTGCATGTTAAGTAGTTCAATGTGTATGGAAGTGTTGGACATCCTTTTTAATCACTTTTGATCAGTAACTCATACCAAATGGCGAACTTGTTGTTGTGACATGTATACTTGTTTCCTCAATCAAATTTAACGACTTTTTGGATTTTACATTCAATATCTATTTTTAGAAACGAAAGAAAGTGACGTCATTCTCGCGGGAAACAATATGGCGTCATCCCTATTATTTCAGAGGTGTTTTCTATTGGATAAACCCGATGTGCTCAGATTGGTCGGTAGATATACCTCGTAGGCAGTACATGAATACACCAGAAATCCTGGGGTAATTCGCCTTATTTCCGGCGGATAACGCAAAATGCACACAGGCACTAAATATGTTATTGAATACACACAAATTGGTTATATATCACAATTGAATGTTTTTTTTACCCTTTTCATTAAAGATGATCATATCAACACATCTTTGTTTCATATTTTGTCAATCGGCTCTTTTCGGCAATCCCCGGCTTGTTACGGGGATTACCGAGTAGATACGATTGGCCCTTTGTTGCTGACCTACTTTCAAAAATGGCTCCCCATTACCTCCGAGGTTATTTTAAGAAATGGCCGAGGTGTTCCGAATGCTCGTAAGCAGTTCATGAATACACCAGGAATCCTGGGGTAATTCGGCTCTTTTCCGGCGGATAACTCACATGGTTACAACATGCACACATACACTTTATATTTATGTAAATACACACAAGTTGGTTATATATCACAATTGAATGTTTTTTTTATAATGTTTTCATAAAAGATTATGATATCAACACATCTTTGTTTCATATTTTCTCAATCGTTTCTTCTCGGTAATCCCCGGCTTGTGTCGGGGATTGCCGAGTAGATACGTTTGCAAACGGACATGCCCTTCGTCAATGACCTACTTTCAAAATGGCTCCCCATTACCTCCGAGGTTATTCTAAGAAATGGCCGAGGTGTTCCGAATGGTATGACCCTGAACGCAAAGGCTTTCAAAATTATGAGCTGAATATGGGGTAACGTGTCTGGACCAAGGATATTGCTTGGCCTAGTTGTTGAGGTGACGGACTAAGAATAAGGAGTTCTCGGGTTCGAGCCTCACCGATACTTGGCGAGTCAATTCAGAGCACTTGTACTAATCGAAACAGGAAAGCCGTTACATAACTGAAGAAGTGTTTACTTGACTTTTAACAACATACAGTCGTTATGTGCCGGAACCATCAGTTAAAAACAAACTATGGTTTGTCAAAATGCATTTCAGGGCTGTGTTACTGTGATTACGTAGTCTTTTCCAGGTGGTAAGCGTGCCTTAAAATATGACTCAGATGAGGACAAAAAGAACATCCAGCTTTATTTAGGTTACATTTGGCTATCAGTATCATTTCTAGATGAAATTTTACAACGTTTATATTGAAGTGTTACCAATTCAAGATATCCAGGTATCGGACAAACTGGGAAAGAGGCTTCAGCGGTTGGGGAGACAAAAATCCCGATAACGAGACGAAAAATTTATTTCTTTTCCCACAATGTTTTCTGTCCTATCAGAAGAATTTTTTTTTCAATTTCTTCAAATGCTGAAATGTCGTCTGTAAACTCTTTCAATTTGGGACAGTCGAACATTTGGCGTTTGGTAAAGGGTTAAGTACTTTGATGGAAAATCGAATTCACAAATAGGCGGTGAGTGGTTTTCTTACGTATGTCGCATGTCGCTTGTTTCATTTGGCTAAATACATGAAGTCGACTAGTTTCGTATGCTAGTTTCCTGAAAACCATAGTCATTTGAATGATTTCACAGAAAAAAATGAAAGACCAATGATTACGAAATAAACCGTTTAACCCATTACCAAACAATAACGAAATCTCACTTTAAGGCAGACGATTCTTGAAAACATTGTGGGAAAGGGGAAATTGCTCGTGCCGAGCAATTTCTCCTTTTCCCACAATGTTTTCTACTATTTAAGAAGATTACTTTCAACTTCATCTGCTAACTTTTAATTTGGGACAGTCGAAATTTGGTGTTTGGTAAAGGGTTGAACAGTTTAATGCATCTGCAAGATGTATTATCGGATGACTACAAACATAAACAGGGTTGGTAACTGAATCAATGATTAGTGTAAGGGTAACTTTATTAATCTGTGTTTTAACTATATATATACCAGACATTTTATTTAAAAAACAATAAAATGTAAATCTCTGAGATACTTCAAGTCGCTTTAAGATTACGGTTTAGGTATCAGCAGTTTTACGCTTCCCAGACTACCGTACTGGCTATCCCGGATCATTTGTCCAGTCGCTGTTTCCTATTTATCCAATTATTTGTAATGGGAACCAACACGTACTGTCAGTTCACGTGACGTCTTCATTGGTTCCCGAATACCGCTGGGAGGTGGGGGACCGATTACCGCAAACAAAAACGCGGGTCGGGAGAAAACCCAATCGTATCTTCTCGGCAACCCCGACACAAGCCGGAAGATATACCCCGTAGGTAGTTCATGAATATACCAGAAATCTTTGGGAAATTTGGCTGTTTTCCGTCGGATAACACACTTTGTAACAACATGCACACAAGGATAAAATATTTATGTAAATACACACAAATTGGTTAAGTATCACAATGAATTGTTTTAGGCTTTTCTTTACTAATTTCATTAAAGATTATCACATCCACACATCTGTGTTTCATATTTTCTCAATCGTATCTACTCGGCAATCCCCGGCTTGTGCTGGGGATGGCCAAGTAGATACAATTTGCAAACGAACATGCCTTTTCGTCGCCGCCATGATGCCGGACTACTTACAAAATAGCTTCCCAAATATTCCGCGGTTACTTTAAGAAATGGCCGAGGTGTTCCGAAAGGGAAAAACTCATGCACTTTTCCATGATTCATATCCCAAAACATGATTTTCTTGTCTTATGGCACGTGTACAAGGAAAAGAAATCATAGCAGCCCTACCTCATCAGGTGAATTCAAGTAAACCTTCATTCTTACCAGTCAGGTTTCACTGTATAACGAAAACTAATTGAATTGACAATGTTGAAGAATGTGGTCCAGGGGTAGAGTGTTGGCCTCGGGACACGGGTGTCGTGGGTTCGAACCCTTTGGATAACGAGAGCTGCCTGGCGACCGTTTATTAACCCACTTTCTTCGCGAATACTGGCTTTATACCCGGGAAGCAAAATCGAGAGTGATATATCTAAGTTGTAAGACATTGTTTAACAGTTGGCGTGAAATAAGTTTAAACTAAACTAATCGAATGAAAAATTCTATAAAATCATATCAAATCCCCCTTCAATGTATATGAAACTTGATTCTAGTAGCAATGCTTTTAGGGAACAGTACAGTACTACGGTTTTGCATTGACTGTTTGTAATTTGTGTTGTCTATTACTGCTTGAATCATATTACATTGGGTGATTTTCGACAGAAAAGGTAAGGGCAAAGACTAGTTTATCCCAAACCAATAGTTTTTTTTATTGAATAATTCCATTATATTGATGGATGGTAGTGGATACTTCATTTGAAAATTAAACTTTATTGTGTCATACATTCGCATATCAAGTCTGGAGTTAAACCTGGAAACCCAACATATATGATGTTCTAACAGCTGGTTAGCCTCCCTCCTTTGATCTACCAATGTACAGCGTATGTGGTAATAAACCGTCTTTATTCAGCCCATAAGGTTAAATAGATTAACTTATTAACCTATAGATTAAGTTCTTGCAACATAGATAGATCAGTCTCGATTCTACTCCATCATAACCATAACTCGAGTTGTATGTTGATTAATGAATGTTCGCAAGGCAGATACCGCTACTTGCAGGATCAAACACACGACGCTCCTGTCCGGAGGCCGACGCTCTACCCCTGAACCACTGTCCTCTATAGCTTATGAGGTTCTACCGCAATATCCATAAATAAAGGGGATACACTCCGTTTGGGTTTAACATCCAGGAAGTATGAAAAACATTCTTACAGTTGACAGACTGTTTCACTCTAATGATTGTGTTCCTCTGTTTGACACTGGTATTCTGACGCTTTCAAACTTTATTTATGATTTGGAAATCAAAATTGTGTTTTTATGTCGGATCGGATTTTTCAACAAGCCAACAATTTCTCAACTACAAAGCGATGTCTAATGCACCACAGTTGGAGAAACCTGCACAAAATCTTTTCGTTGGTTTTTATGTTTATGTGGGGTTTAATCAATTACCAAATAATAACGCCATTTTACACACTTTGTTGCAGACGTCTATGGAAACCATTGTGGGAAATGAAGAAATTGCTCATGACGAGCAATTTCTCTGTTTCCCACAATGTTTTCTACTCTGTCAGAAGATTATTTTCCAATTTCATCACATTTTAAAATGTCGTCTGCAAACCCTTTGAATTTGGCGTCTGGTAAAGGGTTAACACCGTGTTAACAGTATTTCAGTTATTTTACGGTTTTCCGTGATATTACCAGTGCTAAACAATGGTCGACCATTCCTTGCCCAAGGACACACCCACTACAAATCCAGTGTCGTTGGTGCGGATTGAACCCGGAATCTCTGTCACAGATAATACACCTTAACCACTGGGACACGAATGACCCCACGGTGTTCAATAAATATAGTGTAAATCGAAACGCACTGTACACGAAATCATGTTGGAAAACATTGGATGCCTATTAAAAATGTTTACGAGACTCGTCAGGCAAAAGCAAGGCTGAGTTTTCGAACCCAGACTGTCGTGTTATGTCTTAAATATTGCTGAAAATGTGTTATGTCAATAATTAGCCAGCAAACAGTCTGTATAAGGTAATTACATACCACCCTCGGAAATGGTATAGTGGCAGCTACGTTACTATGTTAAGAAGTAACATGGACAACAAAAGTCGGAGGAGGACAGATGTCCAGGGGTAGAGCGTCGGCTTCTGGATACGAGTGTCGTGGGTTCGAATCCTGTGAGTAGCAGGATCTGCCTAGAGAAGTTTTACTAACTCACATTTGGCGTGGATACTGGTTATGCTTCCAGAAAGCAGAATCAAGAGTGATTTATCTGAGTTGTCAGAACTTATTTCACAATCGATGTAAAATAAACAAGTTAAACTAAACAAGGCGGTTACTGGTTACTTGTATCAATTCTAGCATGCTAACACACATGAAGCAGACTGCAACAAAATGGGATGTCTCAGACGATTTATCGCCTATCTCTAAGCATAAATCGTTTATATATCATATCGTATATAATCTACTTTCTAGGAAAACACAGTTCTCCTTAGGGAGGGGTTTGGGCACTGAACGTGTTCCATATTGAAATATACACACTGGTATCTAAATTGTATACAGAGAAGCCACCATTGGAACATGTGCGTTCTTTCAACCCAATACATGTACATCATAAGCCAAGGGATGTCGGGATCAGTCCAGGGTACCGTTTTACTCAACGATTTAACACAGTACCACATAAAAACACATTTTTGGGTCTTCCAGCAGACGACTTTCAAAAGTCATTGTGGCAAAAGGAGAAATTGCTTGTTACAAGCAATTTTTTCTTTGGCAACAATGCATTTCACAATCTACTTACATATATAACAACAGCAGAACTGAAAGGTTTTCCACATATTTTCAAAGCTTTTCTTAAGTCAGCTGCTTCGAGTAAGAGAAATGTCGTCTGCAGGTGGAAAAGAATTAAGGGAAATAATTTCCACCGGTCGAAACGAATAACCTTGGATAGTTTCACATGTAAAAACAAATTATCATGTGACACGTCATTAGAAGCGTCAAAGTGAAAAGATCAGCAACAGTTTGTCACCGAGGTTTTACCCAATATAAAAAAGACAATACATTTTCGGTGGATGTTTTCTTTCGTCTGCTGTTGCTGCCAAATTGGAATTTCCATCAAATTCCCAAATTGGAAAATGAATCTTTCATTTCTTGTCTGTCTATGTGGTAGAATACTTATAATCCGCCATTTCTTATTTCTTTTCTTCTTCGGATTACTTCGGTTGATCTCGGTATCATACGAGTATATTATACATTGATCGGGACCGGAACTATTTGCTTTAAACCGAAGAGTTCCGGCCCGACCGATGTATACCGAGAACGAACGAAGTACTCCGATGAAAGAATGAGTTTCAAAATTGCGGATTATGGGTATTCTACCTTAAAACATCTGGAGTTGAGGGTTGTATCTGTAGGTTTGTCGAAATGAATCATAAGAACTCATCAATATTGACAATGTAGCGTTTGTATGGATGTAAATCATAACGACAAGAAACTTGGTACGCTATTCGTTTTCGTTTTATTGGCTCAAACTTAGCCTGGGCTCCCGGCCTGTGCGTTTACCCCTAATGTGGTGTGTATGCATGGGCCGGGACCCCAGACTACTACAAATTTTAATTGCGTATATGATTGATTTCCGATACAATAAGCCAACGTTCATCAACGCTTGATTTACTCTTGTTGACCATAAAATAAAACAATTAAACCAAGCTCAACCTAGAAAGATTAGATGATTACCGCGCAGTCTGGGAAATTCTATGGATCTCCCGAAGAAACCACATTGCTTGATAGAAAAATTATGGTTGATGTTTGCCTTGTTTCAGCTATCGATCATATCTTACTTAGAATAATATGAGCCTTCTATCTAATGTTGTTTGAAATTGTTTGTACACGTATGCATCAACACCTCGTACAGAAGTCTTATCCTATAACGCTAAGTAAACGAGTGTTAAAAAAGTGGAGTTTCCTGTGCAGTACCGTGCTAAACTTTAAATTTTCCACAATGGTTCATGTTAACCTTTTAACTGTAAGACAAAGAGAGCTTTAATTGTTTGGCAAATTTATTTCAATTTAGAACTGATGAACATGTATAACGAAATGTTTTATTTTTTTAAGTTAGATGTTCACAATTCTAGAAGCTGGTCTAACAATTAATTCTTATACCGATAACAGCCACATGTTCAACCAGAAAGACGTCTTGGCTCAATTGACGGGCGATATACATCTAGCTCATGGTTTCGCATCCATTTCTGGCACGGAATCCTCGGATAATTGGAGATATTGAAACATTTCGACAGATCATTCATCGCAGACGGCCTTCTCGATATTGTTTTTCGTCCCTAGGGGGCGCTTACTCAGGAAGACCTGTCATTGGTTAATTTAATATACGGCGACGTTTGAATTAACCAGAAAAGGTTAAACAAGGTTATGTCCCCTGAGTGCAAGCTTATTTCGTCTTGCCAGATGAGAAATGGCCGTAAGGGGGCGCCAGGTTATCATCTAATTAGTTACCGACGGTTTATATTGATCGCATTGTTTGTTTAGAGTGTTTTCTCTTATTTTTGTTTTGTTTTCATTTCACGGGAAATTCAAGATAAATATGTTACACAGAATCAAAAGAAGTTGTCGAGAATTCGATGGCAATAACAGAATTCCTTTGTCCCCATCTGAAGAGTCCAGTGAAATATATGTAGAGATAAGAGGCGGATATACTAAGGCAACAGTCCCTCTTCTCTTTTTTCATTGGAGAGAAACATAATATTGCAAAGGTACATGTCATAAGAGGCTTCAAATGAAGTGCCACATTACAAAATTGTGCTTTGTATTAAAGCCACTATCTCACAGATTGCGTTCTTAATGATTTTAAAGTAAAATGTCCCCAACGTATTAAAATGTCAAACACTAAAATTGCCGTTTATCTAACCCTCTGCGCAAACAGGACATATGTCTGCTACAAAAGCTAGCGAATATTGCACATGTCTTATTATGCACTATTAATAGCTTTGCTATCCCGTTTATACCGCTCTCTCAGAGCGCGAAGCGCTCGGAGAGCGGATAACGGTAACATACGTACGAGTAACAAGATATGTTAACACCGGTTATACCATTAGCAAAAAAATAGGTGGCTTCCGGTTTACCTAAAGGAGAAAACTCGGGTTTGCTTCGGGTGTTTCCGGCTTTACGGAATGGACTGGTTCTATCTAAATTTATTTTCAAGCATTACCTTTATCTACCAATATATCTACCAATAGTGAACCATTCCTTGTAAAGAGAAAACTCGGGTTTGCTTCGGGTGTTTCCGGCTTTATGGAATGGACTGGTTTTACATAAATTCATTGCCGCTCATTGAGTTTATTTCCGCCAATCATGAATGAACCATAAACCATTCTATCGAAAAACAAAACACGAACAACAGGATCGGCGCCACCGCTTCAAACTTTAAATTGGACACAGTGTTCAACTCCTTGAAAGGAAAACGAATCGCCGGTTGTAGGTAAGAGAACTTTTTGTACTCTTTCATTTCGTTATAAAACAGTATATCTAAATAGACCATTTTCACCAAAATTCGTCGTAGAAAAATCGAGAAGGCGAGCCCTCGTCACGCCTCGCGGAAGATGCTTCCTCTAAACAAACATCCATCTGAAAAAACTTCTTCCTTTTAAGTAGAACTACAGCATTCATTTTTTTAGTATTACAGTACATGTTCCCTGCAGTACTAGGCTAGAAAGTGTGTGTTGCCCACAACACTCCACGGTGATTACACCCTGCAGTTTGGCATAATCTAATGTTTATGTAGACGGTCTATGTCATTTTCGCGGTGTGTAAGGAAAGCATTAGGTACACATCGTGTTGTATATGGAATACACTATTATGCTGACCAATAAAGCAACGATGTCAACTCGTCAGTTGCTGACATGGATTATTTGTTATTGTTGGAGCTTTTAAATTAAGTACAAGGTACCTTTTTGACAATTTAATAGCGTTATGGGCCGATAGTTTAAATAACAATGACAGCGTGAATTTCCTTTTCAAAAATGAAATACCCTGTAAAGTATTTGGTTATATATGTCACCTTATTCGTTTGACAGTATTTATTTTACTTGATTCAAGTGATAGTATTATTCCCAAACATTGACCTGTTCTTGCAAGTGAGGATTTTGGCCCAAGGGTTTATGAAAATAGATCCCTTAGTTGTTTTTTCTTTATTTAACAGAATGCATGATGGTTGGAAATATGACGATTTCAAACAAGCTTCAAAAGAAGAGATGATGCAGACCTGCATAAACATTGACTCTGTTTTATAATACAAGTTACCAAGTAAGTACATAGTCTTTCTCAGGCCACTTTGAACTTTTCAAACATAAGTGTCATAAACATAGAAGATATCTTATGAAAGCAATATAACAAAGAAGCAATCTCTCAAATGTCAAAGCAGTTTTTCTCTTTAATTCAAACATCTCTCATTAGATTATACTATAGATAACAATGTCAGCATGAATTTCCTTTTCCAAAAATGAAATACCCTGTAAAGTATTTGCATGGTAATATATGCAACCTTATTTGTTTGGCAGTATCTTATTTTACTTGATTCCAGTGATAATATAATTCCCAAACATTGAATTTTTCTTGCAAGTGAGAATTTTGGACCAAAGGTTTAGGGTAATAGATGCCTTAGTTGTGTTTTCTTTATTTTACAGAATGCATGATGGTTGGAAATATGACAATTTCAAACAAGCTTCCGAAGAAAAGATGATGCAGACCTGTATGAACATTGACTCTGTTTTATAGTACAAATAAGTAGATCTACGTGTATATTCTTTCTCACATCCCTTTGAACTTTACAAACATAAATGTCATAAACATTAAAGATAGTGGTGAAAGTGGTGGACTCAGAACTCGAGGGGGAGGGGGGCAGGGCCAGTCCCACCAAGACCTCTTGTTTCGTGGGAATGGCCTTTGGCAAGTCACTTCATAGCCCTAGCCTAGTACTTGGGTATCCAGGAAAGCTGATCCAGAACTGAAAAATGTAGGTACGGCACTGATGGAGAGGACCCATATGGGACCTGTGTCAGTTAATGACTCTAATATATATCTAATTATAACAAAGGAGCAATCTCTCAAATGTCAAAGTGGTTATTCTCTCTAATTCAAACATCTCTGATTGGATTATAGCATAATAACATAATATGATATGCAGCACAGTATTCAGGAAACAAGCAAGTTTGACAAAGGTTGGAATTCTTAACATGTCCTCCTTATATTACTTTGTTTTTCAAAAAAAAATAGTTATACATTTATAAACGTTGATGAATTTGGTGTTACTCACAATTTGTAATTGACTTTTCCTTTGTTCTTTTTTGAAAACCTTGGTTTGACAGAGAATGAAAGCAAATAAATCAAGACAGGTTGAAATATAGATTGTTATCATCAATCAGTTCTTTTTTTCCTGTTAAATTACTGCTTCAATTGATTACCATGGGTAAAGAATTATTTCAAATGTTACCAATTAAGAATAATCAGTCAGTTAGATGTAGCCAGTATTGGCAAAAGATTGATATTTTTTATTTTTCTCTTTTAACAGCCAAAACTGATGACTAACTGGTAGAGTAAGGAAGAGGTAACAACATCAAAATATGCTTGAAGATCACATGGATTTGGTACAATAAAAAACGGATGAAGATTTACATGGACGCCTGATTACCCTAAATCTGTTGATATGTTTGACTCATGAAAAGTTATAAAGTTTAGTTTTCTCTTCAAAAGACTTTCAAGGATAGTGTTTAGTGTTATTTGGTACTGATAACATCAAATGACAATAATATAGAAAAACTGTGATGGACTATGGAATATTCTATATTGATAACAATGTCACATATGTCTTATGGTACTTATTTTCTTTTCTTTTGTTTCAAGAAGCCTTCAAAAATTTAACTTAACCATTTCCCAAACAACAAAATTTCGACTGTCACAAATTGAAAGAGTTTGCAGACGACATTTCAAAATGTGATGAAATTGAACAATATTCTTCAGGAAAAGCAGAAAACCTTGTGGGAATAGATAAAATTGCTCGTTGCGATCAATTTCTCCTTTTCCCACAATGTTTTCTAAAGTCATCTGCAACAAAGTCGTCAAATGTCGTTATTGTTTGGGAAAGGGTTAATCAAATTAATGAGACAAAAAGCATGCCCATACTATATTTAGACAACTTAGTCAGCCTGCAGGATACCAGTAGAAGACAGAAACTTGTCATTACTTTAATTTCTTTTCTAACAATTGCATGTTTATGAAATTTTTCAATGAAACAAAGATGGGAGTTTAGTTTACATTTTAAGCATACATCAGTGTAAAGTTATTGTTTTCTTTCAGTATCCATGGTAAACCCCTTGATTTTCAACACAAATTTTTAATCAATTATGGCAAAGGGAAATTGGCTCAGAGAGCACATTTTCCTTGTCACAATTGGTCTATTCATTTGTCAAAGAAATTTTTAATTATATCTGTTTTTGCTTAAAATTTCAAACAATATTTGGGAAAAAATGGATAAACGTCTTAAGGATGTATGTCATAGAATATTTGAAAAAGCTAAAGTTGATCATGAACGTTTCTGCCATATGCTTCCAACTTTAAGGAGTTTTTTTTTTAAACTATGAAGATCAGGAAAATGTTGGCATCAAACATGAAAATAATGTCCCAAGATCAAGCAGTGACTTCATTTTTTCAATTAATGTGTTAGAGCAAGGAATTTGACTACATGAACAAATGCTGTCTGCTGATTTTCACTTATGTCTTTTAACTACATTTTATTAATAGTTTGTTGCATATCATTTTGTTTTGCATTTCTTGTTCTTTAAGTTCTTTGATAGATAAACACATATCAAAAAAGCAGTGTTTTATGTGTGAAAAAGTTAATAAAATATTAATCAAAATTATAGAATCTTTTACTTTTATTTTAAAGTTAAACAAAAAACCATTTGGCTACAACAAAGCTATTTGATGTATTTGAATGATCCTTTGGAGATCTGCTAAGCAATTTATTTGGGATTTCCTTATCTACAGTAAAGAAAAATTCAAACAAATACCTGATTGGCTTTCTATATGATGTAATTTAGTTACCTTAGAATGTACAAGCAAATGAGTATGTTGTTGAATATTGTCTGATACTATTAACCCAAATGACCCTTCTTCATCACCAAATGACATGTTGTTGGTTCTCATGATGATTTAACCCTTTCCCAAACAACAAGTTTTTGACTGTACCGAATTGAAAGAGTTTACAGACGACATTTCAAAATGTGATGAAATTGGAAAATAATCTTCTGATAGGCCAGAAAACATTGTGAGAAAAGGAAAACATTGTGGGAAAAGGAAAAATTGCTCGTCACAAGCAATTTCCCCTTTTCCCTCAATGTTTTCTAAAGTCATCTGCTACAAAGTGGTCAAATGTCGTTATTGTTTGGGAAAGGGTTAAACCAGTACCTACAACACATAATTTTGTGAAAAAAAAATTCTATGATTTCATGCAGAGACAGACTTGTGGTTCAAATTTTGTAGTTTGGTGGTTCTGACATTGCATGAGCAGTTTGTCCTTACATGATGAATGTCTCATTGATGAAAGGCCCTCATACATAGCCCAAGCAAGCAAAACATATACCGTTATAAAACATATACCATCAAAAGCGTTTAACAGGAGTCTACAAGGAGACTTATCCTTTTACTGAGACCTATCTAAATGTGACAAAGATGACAGCTTTGTTACAAAATGAGTACTTGCTCCCCAAAGTAAGCCAATTCTTATACTTCCGCAAAGTTGTACTCTGAATTGAGATTGAAACACATATTCATTAATATGTAAGTTTTTCACAAAATCCATGCCATTGAGTTGAGAGAGCGGTCTAGAGGCAATGCCTTAGTTCATAGTAATACTTTAATGAATATATAGCATACTTGCTGTGCAGGTATAGTTAATCGTTTAGCGGTGTATTTCGTAAAGAATTATCACATTTTCCCTTTCTAAAACTTGGCACCCGTACGCAACAAGATACATCTGAATAATTCAACGAAAAGTGCATATTTCTCAAGGTGCATAACTATAATTGTGCACAGTTCCCATGGTGCATATTTGTCGTGGTGCATATCTATAATTGTGCACAGTTTCCATGGTGCATATTTGCCGTGGTGCATAACTATAATTGTGAACAGTTTCCATGGTGCATATTTGTCGTGGTGCATATCTATAATTGTGCACAGTTTCCATGGTGCATATTTGTCGTGGTGCATATCTATAATTGTGCACAGTTCCCATGGTGCATATTTGTCGTGGTGCATATCTATAATTGTGCACAGTTCCCATGGTGCATATTTGTCGTGGTGCATATCTATAATTGTGCACAGTTCCCATGGTGCATATTTGTCGTGGTGCATATCTATAATTGTGCACAGTTCCCATAATGCATATTTGTCGTGGTACATATCTATAATTGTGCACAGTTCCCATAATGCATATTTGTCGTGGTGCATATCTATAATTGTGCACAGTTCCCATGGTGCATATTTGTCGGGATGATGTTCTTTAATACACGAGTAACATGTATCTAGGGTGTAATTTGTGATTTGTAATTGGCATGTTGTTCTTCATGCATAAGTAAAGCAAATGTACATTTCAAAAGTGTAAAATTGTCAGGATGGCGGCTTTCACAAAAGAGTTTACAATGCAAGGATGCAAGTTTGAGAAATTGTATATCTTAGTCAACGAAAAGACAATCTCCATAAATACATGCAAGTAAATGTCTAAACAGGTGTTTGTCAACTTATGTCCGAAGCGCATTCTTAAACGAGCTGGCTAAAGTTTTGACTGTGGAAAAATGTTTATGATCATCCGTATGGATAGTTTAGCGTAGATTCCTCATCAATTATGAGCTAGGTATAACAATAGCTGGATTTTCGACTAAAGCTTGAGTTTCAAAAAGCATCATGCTCTGTATGAAAAACGCTGCGGCTAAAAGCACACAGAGGCCAGACCATTTGTACATTCATGCAATACAACAACACAGAAAGATTATTCAATCATTCCAATAACGTTACATGAAAAACAACTATTTTAGTTCGACCGGAAGTGTCGTTTGCCTGCGCATCGTGTTTGAAGGTCGGGGAAACCAACATTATTCTGTCACTAGTGCCATTTTAGGACCGATAACAAGGTGCCGTATAATACTTGTGATATCCGACACTATTCATATAACACATGCACATGACGATCCATGACGTCATAAGAATGCAATGACACATGACGTCATAGTTACATCATTCTCTACTTGGTTTTTCCTTCCTTTTTTCTCGTGTTTTATTTCAATTTTGTATGTCTAAAAGAATACATAAAGGCAACCAGTATAAATAGAATAGATGGTTTGTGTCTTTGAATAGGAAAAGGTCATACACCTGTTACTTTTGAGATATTAAATTCCCATTGACTCCAATGTTAAATCAGCTATTTTCAAGACTCTGCTGAATGAAGAATAGTGTTTTTTACGCTTAGCTATATACAGGAACATCAAGTTTGTCCATTCAACTCTCAGAAACTGTAATAAAATGGACACCTCAATCGTCTCATTTTTTTTTCTACGGAGCAAAGTGTATTAGTACCGTCCGAAAATCAGTGCACTAGCTGTCAAATCTAGCCGAGGTACCGGCATTTGTGTTCATACATCCCAAACGAATAGTCCTGCAATAAGCAATCAAAACAAACTTTGGGAGCATTGCAGGACTATAACCTATACAGGAAACACATCAGTGTTCTACCAGCTCATCTCTTACCAGCAAAACTATGCACCAGAAGTTGAAACTCAAAATTTCTAAATGGGACTACTTTTGGGTACTACGACCCGGAAGTACTCCGTAACAGGTGCGAGACCTAATACAAATGCATTTTATTGCTAACATGGTTTTCGGTCTTATTTTTCCAAGGATTGAGGACTTGCGACAAAATATAATGCGAAAAACCTGACAGGAAAGCGATAAAAATGGAACAAATGAGGAATCCATACACCCACCCTAATCGACTACATTTGCATACAAGACTATGTCAAAGAGCCAAGAGTCACCAAAGAGAGATAAATACTAATTATTCAAAAACTAATGGATCAATTTGACTGAAACAAAAAGGTTTTTGTTCCTTAAAGATTGTTTCATACTTTGATAAGAGTTTTATAAGGTTTGAACTGGGAACATTCCAAGAAAAGTAGCCTTCTTAGCAATATCTTTGGTAAAACAAAGGCTATTTTCGTTGAAATGAAGGCTTACTTCTTCATTATTTCATCAAATCTAGTAGGAAATGCTATAATTATGTTGTTTAAGACTCATTATTAAATTTCCAATTACAAGGACAGAAATTTTAATGATTTGGGGGCAATCTAAGGGGTATATCTGGGCTTTTCCAAAAAGTACGGGAAAATGTGTGCGACATAGCTTTGTACACATTATGTGTTATTTATGGGGTTAGAAATGTGATTTCAATAGCTAAAAATAACTAAACAATTGGAAAATTGACTTAAAAACCTTTATAGTATAAAAAGAAAATATTTTTAAGAACATTATAGGAAAAGCAGCCATTCCAAAGCCTTTTTTTAGTCAAATTGGTCCAAATCTGAACCTTGGACTGTTAACATTTTCATTTTACAAAGCAAATGACTGATTTTCATGCCTACATTAGGATCTTGAAATATGTTATAGCTTTATCAAGGAATATCTTTGGAAAAACAGATTGTTACATGCAATTCTATATTGAAATGGTTGATATAAAGAGTGTATACCTATTCAAAGACAGATAAACAATATCTACAATGATTTTTCTGAAACACAGCCATCGAGAAGACCATTCGATATTCAGGCTTCATCGACAGACATGATATTTAGAAAATGGCACGGAAAAAGAAATAATTGCTCATTATTAATCATTGATTTCTCTTTTCCACCAATGTTTCCATTTGATAGTAAAAACAGCTTGCTTGATACTACCGTAACCTATGAATAGAACTCACCGTCACCATTCAACATGCAATGGATATGATAAGATAACAACAACAACAATAATAATGATGATTATAATAATAATGATAATAATAATAACAATAATAATAATAATGGTAATAATAATCAATGATAATGAGATGATGATGATTATGATATGGGGAACATGATAGCGGTATATACTATGGGTGGTTTTGTGAAAGACCGATTTGTCCATCGAATTAATTTCGAAAAGTTTGACATGACTCGTGTGATTGGTTTCTTGCACCAAACCAGCCGGCTTAACCCATTACACTTGAAATACCTTAGAATAGCTCTCTTGGTCAGTTTACAATTATTGTTTTAGTGTAACACATACATTTAAAACTGTAAAATGCTGTTTCGGTTAAGAAAAAGTATCGCTTAAAAGCCTTAGCTCTTGTCGAAAGATCTAGAGCGACAAGTATCCAATCACAGCTAATCTTGAGCGACACATTCCGCCTCAGCTACAACAGGAAAATCACTCAAAAGCAGAGAGTCTAGTCTGAGATCAGACAATATGAGCTAATAAAGGGAAGGAAATGACATAGATGTGCATCTTAGATCAGTATTTGCTGGATGAAAGTCAGTGGCATCACATGATCCTCTCAGTTGACAATTATTATTACTCACCATTGCACAATACTATTTATTCTGTACTTAAAAAATAAAGCAATTTTGACAGAAAATCACTTTCTAGGAAGAAATTACTGTTTTAGCTCATTGATGACATCAGGTTTTTTGTTCAAACACAAATAAGATCGCTCAGAAATGCATTGTAATGGGTATAACAGAAATGGATGTTGTCCGGAAACTCATACACAAGCCGATTTAACAAGGAAAATCCTACATTCTCAATTAAAACCATTTGGACACATACCTTGTCCCGAGGAAAGGTAAATCCATGTTTAAAATGCTATCTGCTGATTTCATTCATAGTTTGATGAAGATTTCTCAGTTATTGACGTCAAAATAAAGACTCCACGGACATGCGACTGCCATGGATTAGGTCATACACCTGTTACTTTTGAGATATTGAATTCCCATTGACTCCAATGTTAAATCAGCTATTTTCAAGACTCTGCTGAATGAAGAATAGTGTTTTTTACGCTTAGCTATATACAGGAACATCAAGTTTGTCCATTCAACTCTCAGAAACTGTAATAAAATGGACACCTCAATCGTCTCATTTTTTTTCTACGGAGCAAAGTGTATTAGTACCGTCCGAAAATCAGTGCACTAGCTGTCAAATCTAGCCGAGGTACCGGCATTTGTGTTCATACATCCCAAACAAATAGTCCTGCAATAAGCAATCAAAACAAACTTTGGGAGCATTGCAGGACTATAATCTATACAGGAAACACATCAGTGTTCTACCAGCTCATCTCTTACCAGCAAAACTATGCACCAGAAGTTGAAACTCAAAATTTCTAAATGGAACTACTTTTGGGTACTACGACCCGGACAATCTGAGCACATCGGGTTTATCCAATAGAAAACACCTCTGAAATAATAGGGATGACGCCATATTGTTTCCCGCGAGAATGACGTCACTTTCTTTCGTTTCTAAAAATAGATCTTGACTGTAAAATCCAAAAAGTCGTTAAATTTGATAAGGGAAACAAGTATACATGTCACAACAACAAGTTCGCCATTTGGTATGAGTTACTGATCAAAAGTGATTAAAAAGGATGTCCAACACTTCCATACACATTGAACTACTTAACATGCACGCTTAGAAAAGGTGTTCATCGGCGGATGCCGATTTACCCGAAAAATTGTAACCCTACACTTATATCCGAGGTGTATTTCACAGCTCACGGAAATACCCGAAGAGTTCCGATTGCGACCCGGAAGTACTCCGTAACAGGTGCGAGACCAAAAGTTATCGGGCTCGGCCTTGGATTATTATCCGCTTTGCCTTCGGCTCACCGGGAAATATTCCTACGCCATGCTCGATAACATAAAAATTCCGATTCATGACACCAACCATCTATTCCCTATATATAGTAGCCCGAGAACACTCCACTGTACTATTTCCAGATACGCGAGCGAAAAGACGGCGGGCCATAACTCACCCCCTGCATTATCCCCCTGGCAGAGTTTCGCTTGTTTACCACGCCGACACAGATGTCTGGAAGATGGATGGTAGCGCCTAAGGACCACTATAGAAAACACGCAAATCAAATTATTAAATGGAAGTATTTGTACAGTAGCTAGCGCGGGGCCGTATTACGTCATGGATTAGGCTGCATACTTTGCGCAGTCCTATCATGGTCGAGACATTCAAGCTGCTAACGATCTTTTTTAAATAGTGCTTTAAAGATGCCACTGGAAAACATTCAAATTAAAGTGGACGTTTTGTTTAGTATCCAGCGTAGTGCCATGTGACGTTATGGATTATGCTGCACACTTTGCGAAGTCTAATCCAGGCCGAGATATTCCAGCTGCAAACGGTCTTCTTAAACAGATGCCATTGGTCTATATCGTTTAGTGTTGGTTAAAACTCATACAAAAGGCTATGACTTTAGTTTCCTAGTATACAACGCATTTTCGTACGACTTCTTAGTTAAATCATAGCCTACAAAACACTTATTCGTGTATCCCAAGTAAAGTACCAGTACTGGAGTAGGAAATATTTTCTTGTAAAGAACTCCATAACTGAATAAAGGCGTAAGGCATTCAATTATTTAGAAGCAGGTGAACATATAAGGTGAAACGCCGTATCAGCAGGCTTTCTGATTTGTAACAGCTTTAATAGACTCACGAGTACCAAGCTAGGACTCAGAAGTGTCTTGGTAAATGACAGTCCCACGAAACACTGGGCAACAGTGGTGTAGAGGTAGAGCGTCGGCATCTTGTACTGAGGCTCTAACCCGGGCCACTGAGTTCGAAGACCGCCACCTTCACCACTTGGTCACGCATGGCCCAGATGTATTTAAGGAAGACATTGTAATCAGAACCGGGATGAAAACATCGAGGAGCCAGTTTAACATGCCCTCCATGTTCTCCGAGACAGTAATCCGACGGGGAATGTGTTAAGGCAGGGGTGTAAATATCATATCCGCAGCTGTTTCTCCGAAATGGGGAAGCTTTTTTTCTCGGGAAACTCTTGTTGAATTTTAACTATATAATTTTTTTTTAAAACAAGCATGTGTAATACATCGCCTTGGATCTGTATTTCTTAGGGCTTTGGGAGTTTTCTGTCTGACAATCTAAGAGAGATGTGTGAAAGTGGAAGTATAATTAACATATCCACAGCTGCTCTCTCCCTTTCGATCTTCGACACCAGAGCTAATTCCTTGAACCATTCCCTAATACAGAAGATTGTTAGTGTATTAGTACCAGGCAGTATTTAAAACCATTACGGCAAATCATCATCATCATGATCATCATCATAATTGGGTGGCCCCAAATGAGCCGTTTGCTGTATTCCAAAATACAATGGGCGAACTTGCATTGAAGATGTGAGCGTCCAAAATTGGCTGCACATATCGTAAGACTCCTACTGACACGCCTATTGTCTACCATTTGTTCTCCATCCCGCTCCATCGTGCTCTTCTCGTCCTCATCCAGCGGCTGAAGTATAACTGACCGTATTTCATGCAACCTCTTCGGCGAGTATTCAATGAGGCGGTAAAGGTGGAGAGGTATATTGAAGAAAACTTAGGATGACGTCGGTTTGATAGCGTTAGCGTTTTTAAATACAATCCCTAATAGGGGAAAATTCGGAATTATGAAATCAAAGATTTAGCAGAACATTTGCCGTTATAAAATCAAATTTAATATCAAAAGAATTGTTTATGGATTTTATTTCATTTTGCCACCTTATATTCATGTAATTTTAATTTCAATGTAAAACATGATACATAAGGGGAGGTAATAACTATGGATTTAATGACAGAGTTCAAATACTCTTTTTGTAAATATAATTCAAAGTCAGACATATTTTCGGAAAAATATCAACATCATCATCAACGCCACTACCACCATTTTCATCACTCCCATCAACACCATCACCACCATCACCAACATAAACACTATCACATCCTTCACCACCACCATCACCCCCATCACCACTATATACACTATCACTACCTTCACCACCACAATCACTCCCATCACCACCATAAACACTATCACCACCTTCACCACTATATACACCATCACCCCCATCACCACTATATACACTATCACCACCTTCACCACTATATACACTATCACCACCTTCACGACTATATACACTATCACCACCTTCACGACTATATACACTATCACCAACTTCACCACCACTATCACTCCCATCACCACTATATACACTACCACTACCTTCACCACCAACATCACCCCCATCACCACTATATACACTATCACCACCTTCACCACCATATACACTATCACTACCTTCACCACCAACATCACCCCCATCACCACTATATACACTATCACTACCTTCATCACCAACATCACCCCCATCACCACTATATACACTATCACTACCTTAACCACTATATACACTATCACTACCTTCACCACTATTTACACTATCAGCCCCATCACCACTATATACACTATCACTACCTTCACCACTATATACACTATCACTACCTTCACCACCAACATCACCCCCATCACCACTATATACACTATCACTACCTTCATCACCAACATCATCCCCATCACCACTATATACACTATCACTACCTTCATCACCAACATCACCCCCATCACCACTATATGCACTATCACTACCTTCACCACCACCACCATCACCCCTATCACCAATATATACACTATCACCACCTTCACCACTATATACACTATCAGCCCCATCACCACTATATACACTATCACTACCTTCACCACTATATACACTATCACTACCTTCACCACCAACATCACCCCCATCACCAATATATACACTATCACTACCTTCACCACCAACATCACCTCCATCGCCACTATATACACTATCACTACCTTCACCACCAACATCACCCCCATCACCACTATATACACTATCACTACCTTCACCACCAACATCACCTCCATCGCCACTATATACACTATCACCACCTTCACCACCAACATCACCCCCATCACCACTATATACACTATCACTACCTTCACCACCAACATCACCCCCATCACCACTATATACACTATCACTACCTTCACCACCAACATCACCCCCATCACCACTATATACACTATCACTACCTTCACCACTATATACACTATCACTACCTTCACCATCAACATCACCCCCATCACCACTATATACACTATCACTACCTTCACCACCAACATCACCCCCATCACCACTATATACACTATCACTACCTTCATCACCAACATCACCCCCATCACCACTATATACACTATCATCCCCATCACCACTATATACACTATCACTACCTTCACCACCAACAGCACCCCCATCACCACTATATACACTATCACTACCTTCACCACCAACATCACCCTCATCACCACTATATACACTATCACTACCTTCACCACCACCATCACCCCCATCACCACTATATACACTATCACCAACTTCACCACCACTATCACTCCCATCACCACTATATACACTATCACTACCTTCACGACTATATACACTATCAGTACCTTCACCACCACCATCACCCCATCACCACTATATACACTACTTCACCACTATATACACTATCACTACCTTTACCACCACCATCACCCCCATCACCACTATATACACTATCACTCCCATCATCACTATATACACCATCACCCCCATCACCACTATATACACCATCACCCCCATCACGACTATATACACTATCAGTACCTTCGCCACCACCATCACCCCCATCACCACTATATACACTATCACCACTATATACACTATCACCACTATATACACTATCGGCATCTTCACCACCACTATCACCACCTTCACCACTATATACACCATCACCCCCATCACCGCTCTATACACCATCACCCCCATCACCGCTCTATACACCATCACCCCCAGCACCACTATATACACTATCACCACCTTCACCACCACCATCAACCCCATCACCACCATATACACTATCACCACCTTCACCACCACGATCACTCCCATCACCACGATATACACTATCACTACCTTCACCACCACCATCACCACTATATACACTATCACTACCTTCACCACCACCATCACCACTATATACACTATCACCACCTTCACCACCACCATCACAACTATATACACTATCACTACCTTCACCATCACCATCTACCCCATCACCACTATATACACTATCACCAACTTCACCACTATATACACTATCACCACCTTCACCACCACGATCACTCCCATCACCACGATATACACTATCACTACCTTCACCACCACCATCACCACTATATACACTATCACTACCTTCACCACCACCATCACCACTATATACACTATCACCACCTTCACCACCACCATCACAACTATATACACTATCACTACCTTCACCATTACCATCTTCCCCAGCACCACTATATACACTATCACCAACTTCACCACTATATACACTATCACCACCTTCACCACCACCACCATCACCCCCATCACCACTATATACACTATCACCACCTTCACCACCACTATCACCCCCATCACCACTATATAGACTATCACCAACTTCACCACCACTATCATCCCCATCACCACTATATACACTATCACTACCTTCACCACCACTATCACCCCCATCACTACTATATACACTATCACCACCTTCACCATCACCATCACCCCATCACCACTATATACACTATCACCAACTTCACCACCACTATCATCCCCATCACCACTATATACACTATCACTACCTTCACCACCACTATCACTCCCATCACCACTATATACACTATCACCAACTTCACCACCAACAGCACCCCCATCACCACTATATACACTATCACCACCTTCACCATCACCATCACCCCATCACCACTATATACACTATCACCAACTTCACCACCACTATCACCCACATCACCACTATATACTGTACACTATCACCACCGTCACCACCACCATCACCCCCATCATCAACATATACACTATCACCACCTTCACCACTATATACACTATCATCATCATCATCATCATCATCATCATCATCATCATCATCATCATCATCATCATCATCATCATCATCATCATCATCATCATCATCATCATCATCATCCTCATCATCATCATCATCATCATCATCATCATCATCATCATCATCATCATCATCATCATCATCATCATCATCATCAACATCATCAACATCATCATCATCATCATCATCATCATCATCATCATCATCATCATCATCATCATCATCGTATTCATCATCATCATCATCATCATCATCATCATCATCATCATCATCATCATCATCATCATCATCATCATCATCATCATCACCATCATCACCATCACCATCACCTTCACCCCTACGACCATCATCACCATCATCTTCACCACCATAATCACCATCATCACCATTATGATACATACAAAATGTATCACATAATTTTGTTTATTTCATCCACCCATATATTGCTACCATATATAACTGACATAACTTCCTTGGCCGGACAAAATAGCGTTAACAAGCCATACTGCTGGCTGCTTGGGACAAGTCGTCAAACTAATGTCCGAGTAAAAATTGGATAACGTTCGGACAATAAGAGAATGAGCAATTCAATATTTTATAATATTATAGTTATATTTATATATGATATTGTATTTCAAATGTATGCTTTAGATACCCTAGTCTGGGGTGAATTCACGGGTCAGGAACCAATGGTGATCTCTGCAGTACAGTTTTGCAGTTTTGGATTGGTATCCTATGGCGAGGCACGTTTCATACACGTACTTCAAATAGGGTGCGCCCTTTGATCCACTGAAGAGTACTGTTGATATATCATTAGTTATATCAAACTCCGCTTTAGTCCGTCCAACTGATCCAGACGTAGATATTTCATTCTACTCAGCGCAGGAATACTTCCCTTCGCTTCACTTCAATACACTCCTTGCCAAAATGAAAAGGGAGATCACTGCGTAGGAGTATGTAGTTTTATATAACTGTATCGCCTCCCTTACTCGACTTGACCTCTCCATGAGATCGACCCGTTTATCGGTTACCTTTCTCACAATCTCCCATGCAGAGTTATCGTCCCCCGGATACTACCTCTGCAACAATCTCCCATGCAGAGTTATCGTCCCCCGGATACTACCTCTGCAACGGGCTCACGCCATCTTTGCCACGAATCGTGGCAAACTCTGTAATATTGCGATCCAAACTATTATATGCATACAATTAAGTAAAGCACTATATGAATAAGTTAAAATTACCTTTTCTTTATCCATACAGTAGAAAATGAATATGTATTTCACCGAATTTTGCTAGAACTATTTAAAAGCCTTTTTACGCTATTGAAAATCAATCCGCGGAATGTTTACATTTTTGGTCTCCCGCTCGATCTATAATAAATCTTGGTTATCGCACAGTTTGGATACCAGTGATGTATACAAAAAATAGAATTTTGGAAACGATGTCTTCACTTTACAACTGTGTTTTTACAGATTTTGCCACTTGCAAGGATTAACATCAAAGTATGTGTTATCATTGTCTTTGGAATAAGGCAAAAGCTTCTTAAATGGCATATTTTAATCATCTGAATGGGCGCAGATCTCTTCAAATCGATGTTCTGAAAACTTCCACGAATGTAAGATAACGATGAGTTGGTGCTTTAAAAAAAAAGTACTTCCAAATAACCCCCAAATAAGCTTCACATGCTATGAAATGAGAGCTGAATGACTTAAAAACTAGTTGCAGAGAAGACACAAGTTGAAGGTTGTCAGTGTTTGAAACAAAATGGATATTTGGATGATGTGTTCATGGTTTGTGGGGCCACAGGAAAGCCATGAGCATAGAGACAAAGATGAGAGGAAAGAACTCTGTGGAATAAACTGCAAGTACCTTTTTCTAACTATGCTTGTGTTTTATTGTATATAATACATGGTTTACCAGTAACTTTATGATGTATGTATGCTCATACTTTGTGCAAAAGAATAGGCAAACCATTAATGATTCTGAAGAAAAAGGAAAGCTGTACACCCTTGGTTCTCCCCTTTATAAAACTGCCACAGCTGTTAATCTTCGTGGGGGGTAGGGCTGGGGGGTGGCGGGGATGAGGGGGAGTGAGGATGCGGTTATTTTAAAACTAGTCGATGGATCAAGGCAAATTTATGCTTGATTTAGTGCACTTTGGGGCATTTTAGTAAAGTGGTAAAACCTCCAACAATAGTGAGAAAAGCATTGTAATAAAACTAAAAAATGACTGACAGATTGTCAAATTATATCATATCCCTTTTTCAAACTGATTTCTACCCTTTTCAACGTAACAAATGTTATCTTTAGTTGCTTACTATTTGGATAATTTTCACTATTCATATCTGAGAGAATTGGTCGATGCTTCTGTTAATTGTAATTTGAACATAACGTAGCATTTAGTTTATCAATTCAGATGTCCTAACATTTTCTCACAATGCTAAGACACAAGAGACTGATAAAACTTTCCATATTTGATTCATTCAATGCAGAAAAAGAATTTAATTGATTACCATGATATAAATTTGTAATAAGAAGAGGGACTCAATTAGAAAGTGGGCCTTAAGCATAAATCTCTTGGATGAAAGAGTAAGTTATTAATGATAACCAGATTTTTCTTTAATCAAAATGCTTTCAAAATCATGAAAATGGGTCACATTTTTGAAGCATTGTTATAACTTAATAAATCATGAATTGTATGTAATTTCAGAATATTTGGCTGAACTGTATAATGAGCAAGTTTAATAAGTTATTATTAACCTCTCTTATGAAAAAAATGATAGAAAGCATTGATAATTGATAGGGTTTAAGGTGGCCAGTAATATGATTCTTTTAGTGTATAGGATGGTCTAAGGTACATATTCTGTAGATATTTGTTACCGGTAAATGAAGAGTAACAATTAACGATTAACAATTTTCATTTAAGATTTTCACTCTACTTCTTCATATGATTTGAATTTTACATACAGATATCAGCTATAGTTGAATGAACAATAATCATGCTTTGCATAAAAATTCATCAAAGTTTTTATAACTGCTAAGCAATGTCAAAACAATTATGACAACAGTTTATTTCTTAAGTTTCTTTCATAAATACTTATAACAAATTCACAATAAGTGACTAAATGATGATTCCATGAATGCAGGGAGCATCCCCAGATATGGTTATAATTGCTACTTAGTTTTCAAACAGTTGCTTGTTAATAGGAACTTAAATGACAGATTGTAAGTGTTTCTTTTATAATACAAAATTTATGTTCTCTATGAATAATCTTTTAAGACAAAAATATACATGATTGTCTTATTATCATTACAGCATACAACAATCAAAATCTTTAAAAGACAAGTTTTCATCATGAAAATATGACTGTTTAATGATTTGATGATGAAATATTGAATTAACAAATAAGCTGAACTGTTGTTTGTTAAAAACCTTGTCTAGTTGATACATAATGGTTTGCATTCATTATATTTCAAGAAAGATGATGTCAGAACAGTGTTCATAAAAGTTGACAGCCTTTCAACCATAAATATTATTTGCTGTATAAAATGGAAAAGTAACTAAAGCAAAATTACTCTACCAAATACAGATTCACCTGAGGATCACCAAATAAATAGAATGTGCATTATCAAAGTATGATTGAATAATATGGTGTAGGTGAAGAGATAAGATAGGAACTTTCTTATCAGTAAAACTAGGTAATGAAAAGCTGAGTTTGATCTGAATAAAATAACGCTTGGATCTGTTTGATGATTAGATCTGGTTAATAGTTCATTTGTTCATTCTAATGTCTCAAATGAGTACCCACAACATAGGATTTAAAGAATCAATAATTGCTGAATATGCCTTTTATCTGGACATCTCCTTCACCCATTCCTCCATGTAAAATTTGTGACTTGATTAATTTGAAAGCAAAAGCAGATGTTAGAAAATGGTTTTAAAGCAACTAACTTAGAGAGTTGTGTTTTGGGTGAGATAAACATTATTAATTTGATATGAAAAGGGCAATCTCACAGATTGAGATCTTTAACTTTTAAGAAAAAATTGTCTTCTTCAATTGAAATGACAACATATTTTCTAAAGTAATATAAGACTAGATTATTGACAGCTTTCTAACCCCAATCATAATTATTTAGAAAAGATAAAAAACATTGATTTTTTATTTACAAACCATTTAAACTGGTGTTTCTCTAAACAACAATCTAAACTTCAATGACATTTAAACATTTTGTTGCAGACTACTCTGGAAACATTGTGGGAAAAGGGGAAATTGCTCTTATTGAGCAATTTCCACTTTTCAAGCAATGTTTTCTGCCTTATCAGAAGATTATTTTCACTATCATCACATTTTGAAATGTCCCCTGCAAACTCTTTCAATTTGGGACAGTCGAAAATTTAGCGTTTGGTAAAGGGTTAATCCTTTCCCAAACAATAACGACATTTGACCACTTTGTTGCAGACGACTTTAGAAAACATTGTGGGAAAAGAAGAAATTGATTGTAACAAGCAATTTTTCCTTTTCCCACAAGGTTTTCTGCTCTTTCTGAAGAATATTTTTCAATTTCATTACATTTTGAAATGTCGTCTGCAATCTCTTTCAATTTGAAACAGTCAAAAATTTGTTGTTTGGGAAAGGGTTAAACGGTTTGCAGTATCAACAATATACATGTACACTGTAGATGTTCTTTATACACTTTTCTACACAATTAAGAATGGTATTGGAAAGCTGTCAATAATCTAGTCTTCTGTTAATTTAGAAATTTATATTTTCATTTTATTGAAAGAAAACTTCTTATTTTAAAATGTTAAAATCACAACATGTGAGATAATCCTTTCAATTAAGTCTATTGAGGCTTAACAGTATGATCTATGGCACTTAATAGTATTGTCAAGGTCTGAATTGACTGAAGGAAGATTTAAACTCGACATGAAGAGGGTGGTGCTATTTGTTGTTTAGAAGGTCGCCAATAATCTTGATACATTGGCTTTTCTTGAGAACGTTTCATTCTGACTGACGACTTATTTGTTAAACAACGTGGAGGTTTGATTTGTCTTTGAGAATGTATTTTCTAGCTGTCATTCACTTTGTTTTGATCGAGGGGGCGGGTTTCGAGTCGTATGGAGCGTCGCCTCAATTCTACTCAATAAGCTGTTACGCTTCAAATGTAATGTAAGCTGCTTTGTGTGTAAATAAATGTCTTTATTCTATTTTTACTGTCCTATCTTATCTATCTTTATATTGTGATACGACAAAAGAGACTTTAGTCTAACTTCTTAATTGATCTGAGCGTTAGTTTGGAGCTCGCTTTTTGCAAGCCGCTAGATGCTGTATACTACTAACCCCTACACGTCAGTTTCGGCCACGTGACCACGCCGGAAAAGGGGGACTATTTTCTGAGCCCGTCACAGAGATAAATGTGGGAGCGTAGCGGGAACCAATTTACTCTGGTAGAGATTGCCTCTGCAACGGGCTCACGCCATCTTTGCCACGAATCGTGGCAAACTCTGTAATATTGCGATCCGAACTGTTCTATGCATACAATTAAGTACAGAAATATATAAATAAGACAAAAATACTTTTAATTTATCCATACAGTAGAAATTTAATATGTATTTCACTGATTTTTGCTAGATCTATTTTAAAGCCTTCTTACGCTATTAAAAATCAATCCGCGGAATGTTTACGTCTTTGGTCTCCCGCTCGATGTATAATAAGTCCTGGTTGTTGGACAGCGTGGATACCAGTGATGTAAACAAACACGAGGTGGAAATTGGTAACTTTACAACTGTGATTTATAGAGATTCTGCTACTTGCAAGGATTAACTTCAAAATACGTGATATCATTGTCTTTGGAAAAGGCAAAAGCTTCTTAAATGGCACATTCTCATCATCTAAATGGACGCAGATCTCTTCAAATCGATGTTCTGAAAACTTCCACGAATGTAAGATATCGATGAGTTGGTGCTTTTTAAAAAGTACTTCCAAATAACCCCCAAATAAGCTTCACATGCTGTGAAATGAGAGCTGAATGAGTTAAAAAAGAGTTGCAGAGAAGACACTAGTCTCAATAATGATCCGTGAACGAAGCTTTTTGCGTCATTTGGACATTTATCGTGCTTCAAAGGTGTCAGTCAAAATAGCAATAGCATTCGAGACCAGTTATCTGGACTAAGAAGACACAAGTTGAAGGCTGTCAGTGTTTGAAACAAAATGGATATTTGGATGATGTGTTCATGGTTTGTGGGTTCACAGGAAAGGCATGAGCATAGAGACAAAGATGAGAGGAAAGAACTATGTTCAATAAACTGCAAGTACCTTTTTCTTACTATGCTGGTGTTTTATTATATATAATAATACATAGTTTACCAGTAACTTTATGATGTATGTATGCTCATGCTTTGTGCAAAAGAATAGACAAACCATTAATGATTCTGAAGAAATAAGGAAACTGTACACCCTTGGTTCTCCCCTCTATAAAACTGCAACAGCTGTTTATCTTCGTGGGGGGTAGGGCTTGGGGTGGCGAGGATGAGGGGAAGTGAGGACGCGGTTATTTTAAAACGGGTCGATGGATCAAGGCAAATTTAAGCTTGATTTAGTGCAGCATTTTGCACTTTTGGGCATTTTAGTAAAGTGGTAAAACCTCCAACAATAGTGAGAAAAGCATTAGAATAAAGCTAAAAAATGACTGACAGATTGTCAAGTTATATCAAATCCCTTTATCAAACTGATTTCTACCCTTTTCAACATAACAAATGTTATCTTTAGTTGCTTACTATTTGGATAATTTTTACTCATCATATCTGAGAGAATTAGTTGATGCTTCTGTTAAATTTAATTTGAATATAACGTAGCATTTAGTCTATCAATTCAGATGTCCTGAACCAATGAATGCACATACTTTACCATGTCAACAATCTTAATAAGGGACAAGAGACTGGTTAAACATTCCATATTTGATTCATTAAATGCAGAAAAAAGAATTTCATTGATTACCATGATAAAAATTTGTAATAAGAAGAGGAACTCAATTACAAAGAGGGCCTTTAGCATAAATCTTTGGACAAAAGAGTAAGTTGTTAATGATAACCAGATTTTTCTTTAATTGAAATGCTTTCAAAAGCATGAAAATGGGTCACATTTTTGAAGCATTGTTATAACTTGGTAAATCATGAATTGTATGTCATTCCAGATTATTTGGATGAACTGTATAATGAGCAAGTTTAATTAGTTATTATTAACCTCTCTTATGAAAAAAATGATGAAAAGAATTGATAATTGATAGGGTTAAAGGTGGCCAGTAAAATGATTCTTTTGGTGTATAGGATGGTCTAAGGTACATATTCTGTGATATTTGTTAAATGAAGAGTAACAATTAAAGATTAACAATTAAATTTTCATTTCAGATTTTCACTTTACTTTTTCATATGATTTTAATTTTACATACAGATATCAGCTATGGTTGAATGAACAATACTCATGCTTTGCATCAAAATTCATCATAGTTTTTATAACTGCTAAGCAATGTCAAAACAATTATGACAAAAGTTTATTTCTAAAGTTTCTTTCATAAATACTTATACCAAATTCACAATAAGTGACTAAATGATGAATGCAGGGAGCATCCCCAGATATGGTTATAATTGCTACTTAGTTTTCAAACAGTTGCTTGTTAATAGGAACTTAAATGACAGATTGTAAGAGTTTCTTATATAATTCAAATGTTCTCTATGAATGATCTTTTAAGACAAAAATATACATGTATTATTATTATTACAGCATACAACAATCAAAATCTTTAAAAGACAAGTTCTCATCATGAGAATATTACTGTTTAATGATATGATGATGAAATATTGAATTAACAAATTAGCTGCATTGTTGTTAGTTACAAACCTTGACTAGTTGGTACATAATGGTTTGCATTCATTATATTTCAAGAAAGATGATGTCAGAACAGTGTTCATAAAAGTTGACAGCCTTTCAACCATAAATATTATTTGCTGTATAAAATGGAAAAGTAACTAAAGCAAAATTACTCAACCAAATACTGTTTCACCTGAGGATCACCAAATAAGTAGAAACAGTGTCCATCATGTGCATTATCAAAGTATGATTGAAGAATATGGTGTAGGTGAAGAGATAAGATTGGAACTTTCTTATCAGTAAATTGTGACTAGCCAATGAAAAGCTGAGTTTGATCTGAACAGAATAACACTTGGATCTGTTCGATGAGTTAGATAAGTTAGATCTTGTTGATAATTCATTTGTTTGTTCTAATGTCTCAAATGAGTACCCACAACATAGGATTTAAAGAATCAATAATTGCTGAATTTGCCTTTTATCGGGACATCTGCTTCACCCATTCCTCCATGTAAAATTTGTGACTTGATTAATTTGAAAGCGAAAGCAGATGTTAGAAAATGGTTTTAAAGCTCAGAGAGTTGTGTTTTGGGTGAAATAAACATTAATAATTTGATATGAAAAGGACAATCTCACAGATTTGGATCTTTAACTTTTAAGAAAAATTGTCTTCTACAATTGAATTTAAATGACAACATATTTTCTAAAGTAATATAAGACTACATTATTGACAGCTTTCTAACCCCAAGCATAATTATTTAGAAAAGATAAAAATCATTTATATTGCAGATATCACAAACCATTTAAACTGGTGTTTCTCTAAACAACAATCTAAACTTAAAAGACATTTAACCATTTTGTTGCAGACTACTCTGGAAACATTGTGGGAAAATAGGGAAATTGCTCTTATCGAGCAATTTCCACTTTTCAAGCAATGTTTTCTGCCTTATCAGAAGATTATTTTCAATATCATCACATTTTAAAATGTCGCCTGCAAACTCTTTCAATTTGGGACAGTCGAAAGTTAATCCTTTCCAAAACAAAAACGACATTTGACCACTTTGTTGCAGATGACTTTAGAAAACATTGTGGGAAAAGGAGAAATTGCTCATTGCAAGCAATTTTTCCTTTTCCCACAAGGTTTTCTGCTCTTTCTAAAGAATATTTTTCAATTTCATTACATTTTGAAATGTCGTCTGCAAACTCTTTCAATTTGAAACAGCCAAAAATGTGTTGTTTGGGAAAGGTTAAACGGTTTGCATTTTCAACAATTTACACTGTAATTTGTAAATGTTCTTTATAAACTTTTCTAATCAGTTAAGAATGGTATTGGAAAGCTGTCAATAATCTAGTCTTCTGTTACTTTAGAAATTTATATTTTCCTTTTATTGAAAGAAAACTTCTTATTTCAAATTGTTAAAATCACAAGATGTGAGATAGTCCTTTCAAATAAGTCTATTGAGGCTTAACAGTATGATCCATGTCCACTTAATAGTATTGTAAAGGTCTGAACTGACTGAAGGAAGATTTAAACTCGAAATGAAGAGGACTGGTGCTATTTATTGTTTAGAAGGTCGCCAACAATCTTGATTCATTGGATTTTCTTGAGAACGTTTCATTCTGTGGCATTCTGACTGACGACTCATTTGTTAAACTACGTGGAGGTTTGATTTGTCTTGGAGAATGTATTTTTTAGCCGTCATTCACATTGTTTTGATCGAGGGGGTGGGTTTCGAGTCGCATGGAGCGTCGCCTCAATTCTACTCAGTAAGCTGTTACGCTTCAGATGTAAGCTGCTTTGTGTGTAAATAAATGTCTTTATTCTATTTTAACTGTCATATCTTATCTATCTTAATATTGTGATACGACTAAAGAGACTTTCGTCTAACTTCTTAATTGATCTAAGCGTTAGTTTGGAGCTCGCTTTTTGCAAGCCGCTAGATGCAGTATACTACTACACCCCTACACGTCATTTTCGGCCACGTGACCATGCCGGAAAAGTGGGACTATTTTCTGAGCCCGTCACAGAGATAAATGTGGGAGCGTAGCTAACTCGGATGATCCAAGCTGTAACTAAGAGTGAAATATCTCCGTCTGGATCATTCGGACTAGAGCGTAGCGGGAACCAATTTACTCTGGTAGAGATTGCCTTTCTCATTCAAGATTTGAGCTTTTTCAGCCACTACCAAACGCAAAAATGTTCTACTATCCCAAATTGAAAGAGTTTGCAGACGATGTTTCAATATGTGTCGAAATTGGAAAACAATATTGTTAAAGAGTAGACAACATTGTGGGAAAATGAGAAATTGCTCGTTATGAGCAATTTCTTCTTTCCCCACAGTGTTTCAAAAGTCGTCTGCAATAAAGTGGTAAAATGGAATAAATATATGTGGGAAAACCTAAGTTTTCAGTTATACATAACTCGAATAACTATATACATTACAACCTTTAACGAGACATAAAGGAGCGGTTGAAATCCGGATTAAGTAAATATATGTATCGCGAATAATCCTGCTTTAAATTGAAACATAAATATCGTCCGTACGTTACATTGGACACAATCGTCAGTTCTCGGGTGTTTTCATAACTTGTGAATACTCGATTTCATTGGATGATATCGAAGAGTTAGCGGAGTCGGAGAAATTGATTGGTATCCGACTCTACCCGTATGGCAGACTGTCCGTGAAAGTTGATAAATACGAACTGTATCGGTTAGTAAATAGTACTTGCCCTTTGGCAACTAAATTGTTTACAAATGGCGTCTGGACTGGATTTGTTGCTATAAATTGCTTTCCTTATTCGATTGAAGGATTTTATGAGGAAATCTACAGTTTAGATCGTTAAAGCAGTAAGTACGCATGCAAACGTGTTTGCAGGTTACTAAATGTTCAATTCTGCTTTCGTAATATTTATATCCTTAGTTTGTCGACGACTCTGGATGTTTTTTTCTCAGATCGCTAAATCGATTCGTCATGCGCCGTTGTGTATTGTCTCATACTTTGATGATTGGCAATGTATTTCTTCTCGAAGTAGGGTAATTAGTGGTCTGTTTTAAGATAAACTGAATAGAATATATTCAGAGAAAAATATCGAAGCAATTATTTTGAATGAGACAGAAAATCAAAGACCTGATAAAACAGGTCCTTGGAAAAAATGCAGGCATGTTGATTAATTGGGTTAGCTGAACCCTCTGTAGAATTATTGGACGTTTCCAACCTAAGATCAACAATAGGCCACAAAGATATTGTTAAGTGCAGATACAAGTTTGGAGTCATTTAGTCAAACCAATTAGACGTGAAGATTGCTAAATCTGTTTTCTGATGAGGCAATCTAACGTCGAAATTTCGAACGATTCAAATAATGTTGGACTTTTGTTATTCTAATTTTCAGATTTAAAGCACAAATGGCTATTCAAAGTCAATTGATATGACAAGATATATAAAATAAACTTATATACCACCTAACAATGGCATCAATTACCGTTAAACAATTATAAAAACGCTGAATTAGGCTTTTCCCATTCCAGTGCGCATGCGCAGACACAAATTATCAAGAGAAAAAAATCATCTACTAACGTTAATTAAACCCGGCTTAGAAAGTTAATATGCAGAATACAGACATAGTAAGTGCATGGATTGATTAAAAAAGGAATAATAATTAATGTGATTAAATAATTCAATAATTTCTAATAACAATGGAAATATGGGTCTTCAAAATTAATGGTGCAACAAAATTTTTGTCGCAAGTGGTCACCATTAAATGAATGGTTCGAAAGTTTGACATGACGGGAGATATTGTCCGATACAATTTTTTTTCAATATTTTCCGATCGCGTCAAATTAATTTGACTAGGTTTCATTTTCATGATGAAAAACATTGACTTTGTGCATGACGAAAATAAGAAGAGGAATTGCTCGTTGAAAGTTTCAAGTTGAGAGCCATTGACTAAAGACTGTTCCAAATTTAAAGCATTAATTTGTAGAGAATAATATCTTTGAGAAAAACCACTTTCTTTAAGGATAGAGTACTTGAGTAGGAATGCTGCAGCAATCTTTTCCCCGATATGGTTGGTACTGTAAAATGAAACTCATTCCATATCAAATTTTTCCAAATGTCCTGAAAAATTATTCCCAAATAATTGTTAAATGATTCAATGAATAAAAACTATTAGATAAATGAGACTAGAAAGCCCTGATTGTGTGTGTGTGTGTTTTAATTTTGCACTTTGATTGGGCAGTAAGATCATGGTCGTCCCACAGAGTAAAACAGGTCAATCTTGGCATAGATCTTGTAAAATCAATGAATGTGGGTGATCTGGCTTAACCCTTAACCCAAATTTTCGACTGTCCAAAGTTAAAAGAGTTTGCAGACGACATTTCAAAATGTGATTAAAATTCAACAATATTCTTCAGAAAGAGCAGAAAACCTTGTGAGAAAAGGAAAAATTGCTTGTTACGAGTTATTTCTCCTTTCCCCACAATGTTTTTTAAATTCGTCTGCAACAAAGTCGTCAAATGTTGTTACTGTTTCGGAAAGGCTTAAGTCTGAAACAAAGTCTTTATTATCAGACAATGATAATTTTTTCATTTTGAATCAATGAGATTTTAAGTGCACATGTTTTGAAACATTGAGATTTTTGTGTGTTACTCATCTTTTTGATATTTTTCAACTTTTACACTCTAATAACCTATCTTATGCTGCACTTTCTTGAACAAACTTAAAAACAACAATCAGGGTTGTCATGAAAAGCGGTCAGTCGGCCAATTAGACCGCTTGTAATGATTTTTCAGTCGGCTTAAATAACATGAAATATGATAGGTTGTCTGAGGTCACAATTAACACATTTTTGATTAGTGTTTGCTTCATCTGCCTATTTAAAACGAAAGTCTTTCTCAAAACATGAATGACAACCCTGAAAATTTTGATCATTCATAGAATATTGATTGCAAAACAAATACAGTTGCAGATAGATAATCAAACATTTGTCCATTTTATACTGTACTTTTCAGTGCAACAATAAAACCATTATTAGCTATTTTAATTCACTTGTTTTGCAATTGACCTTACGACACAGAGCAGTTAACCACGCCCACCGTAAATAGGGGAGGTCACTCTAATTTTCTCCGACATTCTGAGTGAAATAGCGTCAATGCACAAACTAGGATCCCTGTTTGACATTGCCCATAATTTCGGATATTCTTATTTGAAATCGGAAATATTCTTACAAAATAAGCATCTGCCTTTATTGCTGGATAATATGTACATAGCATGAAAATTTGTAAAGAAGATGGTATATTTTGAGCGTTAGCAGAGCCATTTATAACAGCTCTGTATCTCTATGGTGTTGGGGAGTGATTTACCCCAGCAGGGTGGGGTCCGATCGGCACCAAACACAATCCATCCAAAGTCCGATCAGACTCGGATCCGAATGACATTGGTCCGTTCGGCACTGGTTCGACCGGACCTTTAAAATGACCGTATTTCATACTACTTTGAAACAGTTAATTTGCAGGTTACGAACAAAATTATCTCATTTTGATTCTTGAACAGTTTAGATTTTTATTTTACTAAATCGGCGTATATCCTGAATGATTCAAAACGCAGACCTACCATTTTTGTCATGTTGAAAATGGTATAATAGTGTTGGTCATGTTGAGATTATGGTGTTAAACAATTGCTGATAGGAACAATCACTATTTTGTTGTCAAATAAGTTAATAATCAAGACTTTCGAACATAATCATACTCAATGGATGATTGTCGGTTTTGCTACTTGATTACAAACTAAGGGTCATTTTACCAAACGAAATATTTTCAATTGTTCAAAATTTAAAGAGTTTGCAGACGTCATTTAAATGAAGATGATGGATTAATACTTTTCTGATAGGGCAGACCATATTGTTGGAAAAGGATAACTTGCTCGTTAAGAGCAATTTCTCCTTTTCCCACAATATTTTCCCTAGTTGTCTGTAACAAAATTGTCAAATGTAGTTAATGTTTGGTAAAGGGTTAACAAACCTCGATTGTTAAAAAGGATTAAGGGTTTCGACGCTAATTAACATCAACCTGACACAATTGCACTTTATGGTCAAGTCACAAACCCTTTATTGTTTAGCCGATCGGCGGTCTTTGTAATCAACCACTGGCTACCAAGAGTGTGTTTTACAACATATTACAGCAACATTAGATTCTTAAAGGTATTCGGATAAAGTTGCAACAAGGAGCTATGGATTTGTTTTGTTTTTAAAAGCTTTTAAACTTGGATACGATACATCGATCATTACAGGTAGGTGGATTGGGCTATAATAAGACAGTTAATTAATTGTTTAAGGTGCTCTTAGGGTCAATTTAAAAACAAAATCAATTAATTAAAATCCATTTTGAAGAATTTGTTTATATCCAACTGGAACCCATGTCCTCTCACATCATTATCGATCAATATTGTATTTTTAGTAAACATTTGATTCATTATCAAATGCAACTGATAACATTCGTCTTTAAGTGTCTATTCCGTTTTTTAAAAACAACAATTTTTCATTTTCAAATGGAGATAAAAGACAAAAATAAAAATTTACTAACATGTGAAAGAAAAAAAGAAAGAAAATAATAGTTCTTACTTCTATTCTTTACATTGTTTTATGAATTAACTGTTTGCATATATTTACTAATTGCGTGTAGTTCTCAGTCATTTCACAATACATGTGACAGATTTTGGAAACGGGATAAACTCTACTTCACCCACAAGTCTCTCCTTATACATAATTTCTCTATAATAAGTACTTAAACAATATCTTAAGCATTATTGACGAAGAAAAATCACAGCACAATAGTGCTATGTGTTGACGGAGTCGCACAGCGTGTCAGAGAAAATGGCGGATAGCAACCGAAGTGTTCGCTGATTGGTCAGTTCCAGCTGTCAATCAAAGTCTGTCGTTAGGTCAATTGTGTTTCACACTACTGGATGTTACAATAGCTGGTTGTGAGAGAAACAGTAGTGTTTAAGTTGGAACACAAAAGCAGTGGGTCAAAATGGCCCATTATCTTGAAAACAGACTGGGTCAACTTTGGATTTTGAGTGCCATAGAATTGATGAGTTATTTACTGATGAAGTAATGGTTACAGAACATTTGACTAAGCTTTGTCTACAAACTATTTTGCGCTTATTTTCAGATACCTTTTTCAAGAAGAGGACATAAAGAAAAACTGTCAAGATGATGAAAAAGAAGAAAGGTCCAGCTAAGTGAGTAATAGAGACCAGGGTACCGTTTTACTAAACGATTTACGGAAAAATATGTGCGCAAGTCAAAACTGATAAACATGTATTGTATCTTAAACGGAAACACAATGGTGCAATGTTACATGTCATTGGAAGCATCTCGGAGAGACAATTACAATGATGTGTTACTTTGCAATATTGCTTAGCCCAATATTGAAATAAGAGGAATTGTTGTTTAAGACTTACGCACACCTTAAGTGTAAACTGTTTAGTAAAACGGTACCCTGTCCATTAGTATTTTTTCCCCACTGAATTGGCCTTGGCCTGTTAACTTGTGGAAGTTTAATTGCTGTAATTGTTAAATATCTTTATAAACATAATGTCGTCTAAAGGCAGAAAGGCTATTTTTAAACTTTCTCATTATTTACAGGAAGCTTTTGAATTACGCAATACAATGAGTTAATAGAATGCTCTTCTTTTCGGAGGGAGTTAATAAATATGTATGTTTGTATGTTTATATGTGTATTGATTGAATATTCTTGTAGATATATTAAAGCTGTATATTTATTTTGTATGCATAGTCAACTGAAATCTTATGGCCAAAGGCATGTTTGTGCTGAATTTGCCAAATGAAATAATTTAATTAAATTGTTAAATTGTGAAACCAAAAAGCTGCGGTGCTTATGAATTTGATGGAAAATTGCATGATTTTTCAAGCAATTTTCAAATGGAAAGGTGCCTTTTAACCCTTATAGTGCTGGAACTGATTTCATGCTAATGCCAATGAGTAAGGTCCAGGCCAGCCGCCAAGTGATCTAACCTGTTTGCTACTCTGAGTATATTTTCTCATCAAAATAAAGCAGATATTTAAGGTTTTTTGAAAGATGACTCAAAAATCTATTTTTAGAAAATTAGCCAGCATTCTAAGGTGTAAAGGCCCCTTTCATAT
Organism: Cerastoderma edule; assembly: GCA_947846245.1. NCBI lineage: Eukaryota > Metazoa > Mollusca > Bivalvia > Cardiida > Cardiidae > Cerastoderma > Cerastoderma edule. The sequence goes on from OX401417.1 coordinate 21,881,506, forward strand.
AACGCCAAAAAAACTGTCTTTATATTTTAATTCATTATTGGTGTCTTCTTTTCTCAAAATGGTATATATTGACCTTTTCAATTATAGCAATTATTTTCTTTTTCAAACTGCATAATTATTTCCATAAACATCTGTTATACCAAAATATAAAGGGTTCAATTTAAGACTTCACATGGACTTCCCCAGGGGTGTATGCTGAGGGAAGGGGTGCAACAAAGGATAGGGTATCCCCTTTCCATGTTGATGTTTTTTCTATTTGTGCATCCTTAAATGGTGAATATTTGGGGATTAAAAGACATAAAAAACCCTGTTATTTAACCAAATCAATTGGAACAAACAATTTTACATGCAACTATTGACTGGCCTTTTGACAAATCTAAAGCGCGGCGGTCAAACTTTTAGCACATCGGGATCAATTCAGGCTCTGGGGTAGTGCTTATTTTGAAAATCAGGGGCTGGGGTTCCACATCGCTTAATAAAAGGCCTGGGGAAGAGCCCGCTATAGTAAGTCTTTCACAAACATGAAGCAGTTACTGTAATCACATTGAACCATCAATGTGAATCTGTAAAGCCCTTTTTATTTTACTTTGGTTGTTCGTTGAATATATTGGTTTCAAACTATTCACATTAAACATCGGTCTTGGCAGGAACTATTTGCAGCAAAAGGCATAGTTCCGGTTCAGACCAACTTTTAATGAAAATGACCAAAGTAACCCAAAGTAAGAACGACTTTCAAAATGGCAGATTATTGGGTATTCTACCTTAAGCCCAAATTATGTGAGCTTTTCACAAGGAGTTGTCACATCTAGTGCTGTCTTGCCCCACAGGTAATTGCCCCACAGGTAATTGTCCCCTATCAATTACCCCTTTGTTGCATACATTATATAGATATTCATGACCATTTACTTTAGTAGAACTTTATAAACCTACACAGGGCCATAACAAAAAAGTTGAATAGAATTTCAGAGGAAACCACATCATTGTCCGTAAAAACTTCTGGATTTTAATCTACTGGCAATTTTCATTGGCTTATCCGTCTTATCTTATAATCAGCAATATATATAACAAGGCACAGTGGGAAGATGGGTAAGAGATTTCAAAACAAAGGAGAATTAATGAGACAATTCTAATGGATACCCACAAAATAGGGGTTTTGTTTAACATATTCAAAATACTTTTAATAAAACACCCTAATACTCCAAGTTTGTGGACTGCTCCTTTCATGATAGGATTTTTAATTGCAGGAAAAAGGCCATAGAGAGTGATGTGGTAGGCAACATTGACCCGAACATGTTTAAAAATGCCTATCAGAACATTGAGGAGCTTCACACAAATGACTATGCCAATGCTAACGATGTTTTGGACACTCTGGAGGTTTCATCTGATCTCACTTCCAACATTGTGCGTCAGGCCCCAAAAAACGTGAGTTGTTGTACAGTTTTAGCCTTAAAAATGCTGGGTAATTTTCTGAAAATAGTTTTTGTGTTGTGTCTTTTCCAAATCCTAAAATACCTGCTTAATTTTGAAGATACTCAGAGTAGCAAATAGGTAGGATCACAGGTCAGCCACCAATTTACTTGGTGGCTGGCCTGGATCTAACCTGTTTGCATAAGCATGAATTCGGTCCTGGTACTATAGGGATTACAGAAAATAATTTTAAACCTCCCAAGTTTCCTCACATTTGTGAACAAGTAGCTTTAACACCAAGTATAACTTCAACATTGCTACAAAGTAGGAATAGAATGGTAATAAAATTTGCTTTTGTCTAATAATGGTAATGCAAAGTTGGTTCTTGTCTAATAATGGTTATGTAAAACTGGTTCTTGTCTAATAATAGTAATGTAAAGTTGGTTCTTGTCTAATAATGGTAGTGCAATGTTGGTTCTTGTCTAATAATGGTAATGCAAAGTTGGTTCTTGTCTAATAATGGTAACGTTAAGTTGGTTCTTGTCTAATAATAGTAATGTAAAGTTGGTTCTTGTCTAATAATAGTAATGTAAAGTTGGTTCTTGTCTAATAATGGTAACGTAAAGTTGGTTCTTGTCTAATAATGGTAATGTAAAGCTGGTTCTTGTCTAATAATAGTAATGTAAAGTTGGTTCTTGTCTTATAATAGTAACATAAAGTTGGTTCTTGTCTAATAATAGTAATGTAAAGCTGGTTCTTGTCTAATAATAGTAATGTAAAGCTGGTTCTTGTCTTATAATAGTAACGTAAAGTTGGTTCTTGTCTTATAATAGTAACGTAAAGTTGGTTCTTGTCTAATGATGGTAATGTAAAGCTGGTTCTTGTCTGATAATGGTAGCGTAAAGTTGGTTCTTGTCTTATAATAGTAACGTAAAGTTGGTTCTTGTCTAATGATGGTAATGCAAAGCTGGTTCTTGTCTAATAATAGTAATGTAAAGTTGGTTCTTGTCTTAAAATAGTAACGTAAAGTTGGTTCTTGTCTTATAATGGTAACGTAAAGTTGGTTCTTGTCTAATAATGGTAATGTAAAGCTGGTTCTTGTCTAATAATGGTAATGTAAAGTTGGTTCTTGTCTTATAATGGTAACGTAAAGTTGGTTCTTGTCTAATAATGGTAACGTAAAGTTGGTTCTTGTCTAATAATGGTAACGTAAAGTTGGTTCTTGTCTTATAATGGTAACGTAAAGTTGGTTCTTGTCTAATAATGGTAACGTAAAGTTGGTTCTTGTCTAATAATGGTAACGTAAAGTTGGTTCTTGTCTAATGATGGTAATGCAAAGCTGGTTTTTGTCTAATAATGGTAATGTAAAGTTGGTTCTTGTCTAATAATGGTAACGTAAAGTTGGTTCTTGTCTAATGATGGTAATGCAAAGCTGGTTCTTGTCTAATAATGGTAATGTAAAGTTGGTTCTTGTCTAATAATGGTAATGTAAAGTTGGTTCTTGTCTAATAATGGTAATGTAAAGCTGGTTCTTGTCTAATAATAGTAATGTAAAGTTGGTTCTTGTCTAATAATAGAAATGTAAAGTTGGTTCTTGTCTAATAATGGTAACGTAAAGTTGGTTCTTGTCTAATAATGGTAATGTAAAGCTGGTTCTTGTCTAATAATAGTAATGCAAAGCTGGTTCTTGTCTAATAATGGTAGTGCAATGTTGGTTCTTGTCTAATAATGGTAACGTAAAGCTGGTTCTTGTCTAATAATGGTAATGTAAAGTTGGTTCTTGTCTAATAATAGTAATGTAAAGCTGGTTCTTGTCTAATAATAGTAGTGCAATGTTGGTTCTTGTCTAATAATGGTAATGTAAAGCTGGTTCTTGTCTAATAATAGTAATGTAAAGCTGGTTCTTGTCTAATAATGGTAATGTAAAGTTGGTTCTTGTCTAATAATGGTAATGTAAAGTTGGTTCTTGTCTAATAATGGTAATGTAAAGCTGGTTCTTGTCTAATAATAGTAATGTAAAGCTGGTTCTTGTCTAATAATGGTAACGTAAAGCTGGTTCTTGTCTAATAATGGTAGTGCAATGTTGGTTCTTGTCTAATAATGGTAATGTAAAGCTGGTTCTTGTCTTATAATAGTAATGTAAAGCTGGTTCTTGTCTTATAATGGTAACGTAAAGTTGGTTCTTGTCTAATAATAGTAACGTAAAGTTGGTTCTTGTCTTATAATAGTAATGTAAAGCTGGTTCTTGTCTTATAATGGTAACGTAAAGTTGGTTCTTGTCTAATAATAGTAACGTAAAGTTGGTTCTTGTCTAATAATAGTAATGTAAAGCTGGTTCTTGTCTAATAATGGTAATGCAACGTTGATTCTTGTCTAATAATGGTAATGCAAAGCTGGTTCTTGTCTAATAATGGTAACGTAAAGTTGGTTCTTGTCTAATAATGGTAATGTAAAGCTGGTTCTTGTCTAATAATGGTAATGCAACATTGGTTCTTGTCTAATAATGGTAATGAAAAGTTGGTTTTTGTCTAATAATGGTAATTCAAAGTTGGTTCTTGTCTAATAATGGTAATGCAAAGCTGGTTCTTGTCTAATAATGGTAATGTAAAGTTGGTTCTTGTCTAATAATGGTAACGTAAAGTTGGTTCTTGTCTAATAATGGTAATGCAAAGTTGGTTCTTGTCTAATAATGGTAACGTAAAGTTGGTTCTTGTCTAATAATGGTAATTCAAAGTTGGTTCTTGTCTAATGATGGTAATGCAAAGTTGGCTTGTCTAATAATGGTAATGCAAAGTTGGTTCTTGTCTAATAATGGTAATTCAAAGTTGGTTCTTGTCTAATGATGGTAATGCAAAGTTGGCTTGTCTAATAATGGTAATGCAACATTGGTTCTTGTCTAATAATGGTAATGTAAAGTTGGTTCTTGTCTAATGTTGGTAATGCAAAGTTGTATATTGTCTAATAATGGTAATGCAACATTGGTTCTTGTCTAATAATGGTAATGAAAAGTTGGTTCTTGTTTAATAATGGTAATGAAAAGTTGGCTTGTCTAATAATGGTAATGAAAAGTTGGTTCTTGTCTAATAATGGTAATGAAAAGTTGGCTTGTCTAATAATGGTAATGAAAAGTTGGCTTGTCTAATAATGGTAATGAAAAGTTGGCTTGTCTAATAATTGTAATGAAAAGTTGGCTTGTCTAATAATGGTAATGAAAAGTTGGTTCTTGTCTAATAATGGTAATGAAAAGTTGGCTTGTCTAATAATGGTAATGAAAAGTTGGTTCTTGTCTAATAATGGTAATGAAAAGTTGGTTCTTGTCTAATAATGGTAATGCAAAGTTGGCTTGTCTAATAATGGTAATGTAAAGCTGGTTCTTGTCTAAAAATGGTAAGGATCCAAGTAGTTGCAAAATGTCACCATGTTATAGCTTCAAATTGTCGATAATTTGATATGATCTCCAGTTAAATGAAGTTTTATTTTTCAGTTCAAGGTGTCCAGGAAAAATGAAACTAAAGCTCTTAGGAAGGAAATGCCTGTAGTAAGTTTACATGTTTTTTTAAAAACTACAAACTTTATTCAAAACCTAATCAATGTCATTTACCAAGTTTTTTCTGTTGCATTGTCTGCAAATTATGAACTGATTTTACTCATTCCCTGAATGTGAAAGTTTGTGACCAGTCAAGTTTGAAATCAACAGCAGATGACAAAAAAAGTATAAAAGAAACATTTTTGTTGTGAAACTGAGTAGAAACCATGTCACAACAACAACAATAATGTCTCTATTTATAGAAAGATTTACCCACAAATCTTAAAGCGATGGTACACAGGTTAGTGCAAAGAAAACCTGTCAAACACAATGCCCCCTAAAACCCGGACTTTGAAGAAAAGATTTATGAGGATGGACTGGTGGACTGACAAACCTTCCATGGATGCTAAACCCATCATAAAACCTGGACTGGAGCATGTTTAACCCTTTACCAAATGCCAAATTTTCGACTGTCCCAAATTGAGATTGCAGACGTCATTTCAAAATGTGATGTAATTGGAAAAAGATCTTCTCATAGAGTAGAAAACATTGTGGGAAAAGGAGACGTTGCTTGTTTAGAGCAATTTCCCCTTTTCCAACATTGATTTCCAGAGTTGTCAAATGTCGTTACTGTTTTGGCAAAGGGTTAAACTAAACAATTTTTTTTTCAGCTCATGCAGGAACCTGGCGGAGAGGCAGAATTTATAGATGAGTTCCAATTTATAGATGAGGTTATAGATGAGGTCGGTGAAGGTGAAGGATTGCCAAAAGGAATGGTAAATATCTAGCTTTAACTAAGTTATATAATCTGAATGTGTTGCTGACATGAGAGGTCAACAAAAAAAGACTTTTACCTTTTCTAACCTATAAGTTTCATTGGTAGAAAGCCCTGCAGGACAGACTGTTAAGATGATTGACTTGTCATTCACGGGGAGGGGGTGGGTGTGTGTTTTGGGGGTAGAATCCAGTTACCACCCCATATGTACAGCTGATATCTTGGGTTTTGTCCTATGGAATGACACTTCAGAGCCCTAGCCTAGTACTGGTGTATCCCAGAAAAGCCCTAGTTTAGGTGATTATTATTTCTCACAGTGTTCAACTCTGTACAAAAACAATAAAGATTCTTGAGACCACATGTTCAACTTGAGCTTGATTTTGTCACACTTTCTTCTCATTAAGGTGATGAGCTCTATAGAGGCTTATCTACTCCTTTCGATTGATATCAAAAATATGTCATGAGAATGGGTTATCAGGTTGAAAAAATGAGTTCAAAGAACAAGTTTTTTCTACATGATAACAAATCTTTCAAGTGACATATTTTTTTATATCAATCAAATGGAGTTCATTATTCTATTTATTTTACTCCACTACATAAAATCTATTTTCTAAAATATCTCCTTAAATGCCAAATAGAATATAAAATGGGAGGAGCAAAGCAGTTAACCATGCTCATGACGTCATTCAAGTGTATGGATACATTTGAGAAAACAAACATCTTAGAACTGTGTGCAACATTGCAGCCATGACTTTTAGGCAAATGAATGGTGAAAGAAACTAGTTCCAGCAATACTGATATCATCACTAGTGATGATATGACTTTTTGACTAGTGACATTAATACACTGTGACAAAATCGAAAATTAATACACTGAGAAATCCAAGTATTTCACTGAATGGAATATAATAAATAATATTTTTATTATGGTGAAAGATGTAGCAACAATCACCTATATTGCTGTATACCACTTCTGATGTAATAACTAAGCTCCAATGACCTGCATTCCTGTATACAATTTCTCATGCAGATTATAGCAACAATGACCCATATTGTTGTTCAATGATTTTCATGCTTTTAAAAATTTCGCACCATTTACAAACAATTTCTGTAAATGCTTTGTTTTCCATGTTTTTTTTAAGTTCCAGAACTCCAGCATGCCAGCTAGAATTCCACCAAGGTCTCAAATGGTAAGTACTTTTATACTTATTATAAGTTATATTGTATGATGGACAATAATTTGTGCATTTTATGCTGTTGCATTGCATTTACAAATGCTTTATAAGATAGCTTATGTAATTATAGGTTTAACTCAATTGACTTGCATGGCTTCAGATTTTTTTTAACATTGGTGCGCCAAAGTGACCCATGGGGCAATTAATGGTGGGTCATTTTCTGAAATGATGGGCCAAAAAATATAAAACTTAAAGAAGCTGATTTTCATGTAGTATGCTTTTATTTTGCCCAACTTGTATCCATACACAGTCACTTGTTCCTGTCTCTATAACACAAACTGCGATGAATAACAACTCTCGCTTGCAAGAAAAGAGAAGAAAGCAAAATCCGAAAATTCAGCAAACACAGTTCTAAGAAATCAACAATAAATCGAAACTCAGACGAGAAATAACTGCCGTAACTCACAAAGAATAGATATATTTGTTGATTGGAGAAAGAAGTCATTCATTTCCTTTTTATTGATGGCAATGATGCCATGTCTCTGTACGCTACTGGTTCCATATTTTCAGAATGTCTTATGTTCCATCCGATCAATGCATCATTTGTTTATTTCGGACATCATCTGGTATACCCTAACGGGTAGTAGTGGAATGTATCAAATGAATCAAAGCTATGACCACTTCCTGTTTTGTATTTTGTTAATTGCATTTGATAATTCGCAATGGATTTTTCAATTGAAATAGGTTGAAATAGACGCGCCACTCGGGCCAACCGCCTTAGAAAATCATGCGCCATATTTGAAATTATGCGTCAATGGCGCGGGCGCGCCGTAAATCTGAAGCCCTGGACTTGCATTCCTGTAAGACATTTCTTGTGCAGATTTAGAAGCAATGATCTATGTAGTTGTACAATGATTTTCATGCATTTATAGCTTTACCACCTTGGGGTACTGCATGGCCCAGTGGTTAAGGTGGCAAACTTCCAGCTCTTGGGTTCTGGATTAGAGCCCCACCCACACCTCTGGCTTCGTGGGAGTGCCCCTTAGCAAGTCACTCCAGAGCCTTAGCCTAGAACTGATGCATCCGGTACATAACTAAAAAATGTTGATACAGTGTGAAACACAAATTAGGTTTAGCACCATTTACATACTACTGCTTTTAAATGATCCATGTATTTTTCAGCAAGAAATAACAACAATCTCAGGTAGAATCCCACCTGCGGTAAGTACCTGTACACAAATAGTGTTTGATGGACAATATGGTTTGTGCATTTGATATAATTACCTAACGCCTTATATGAATGTTAATCCCTAATTTTTTGCTGTTTGATTGAGAGAAAAATGGAAAACTGTCATGATTTTATAACCTAACTGCACTTTGAACTGTTGACTGCCTGCACATCGGGTTGTTTTGCAAAGATCGCTCAGCATTATTTGGTATTTTATGACCAAAATGGAATGTGCTGATATCAGTTTGGGGAAGTTTTTAATAGTGCAGCAAAGTCTTTTAGCTTTTTAAGCGTTAACATGATTGCGACCGCATAAACAAACAGTAATTTGACGCAAATGTTAAAGTTGAACATTGTCAAAGAAGAACAGGTTCCTAGGGAAGATGTTGTTTTTGTGCATGTGTTCCCAAATTAACATTTATATAATGGGTTAGGTAATAACACAGTTATGTTATGGGCATTAAACTTTTGTGAAACAGTCAAAAATGTGGTCCCTCGGTGTCAGGGATGTCATTCTGAAATGTTGTCAACAGTATACAGTTATTTCATGGGCATTTGTGGAACAGTCAAAACTGTGGTACATAACTAAAAAATGTTGATACAGTGTGAAACACAAATTAGGTTTAGCACCATTTACATACTACTGCTTTTAAATGATCCATGTATTTTTCAGCAAGAAATAACAACAATCTCACGTAGAATCCCACCTGCGGTAAGTACCTGTACACAAATAGTGTTTGATGGACAATATGGTTTGTGCATTTGATATAATTACCTAACGCCTTATATGAATGTTAATCCCTAATTTTTTGCTGTTTGATTGAGAGAAAAATGGAAAACTGTCATGATTTTATAACCTAACTGCACTTTGAACTGTTGACTGCCTGCACATCGGGTTGTTTTGCAAAGATCGCTCAGCATTATTTGGTATTTTATGACCAAAATGGAATGTGCTGATATCAGTTTGGGGAAGTTTTTAATAGTGCAGCAAAGTCTTTTAGCTTTTTAAGCGTTAACATGATTGCGACCGCATAAACAAACAGTAATTTGACGCAAATGTTAAAGTTGAACATTGTCAAAGAAGAACAGGTTCCTAGGGAAGATGTTGTTTTTGTGCATGTGTTCCCAAATTAACATTTATATAATGGGTTAGGTAATAACACAGTTATGTTATGGGCATTAAACTTTTGTGAAACAGTCAAAACTGTGGTCCCTCGGTGTCAGGGATGTCATTCTGAAATGTTGTCAACAGTATACAGTTATTTCATGGGCATTTGTGGAACAGTCAAAACTGTGGTCCCTCGGTGTCAGGGATGTCATTCTGAAATGTTGTCAACAGTATACAGTTATTTCATGGGCATTTGTGGAACAGTCAAAACTGTGGTCCCTCGGTGTCAGGGATGTCGTTCTGAAATGTTGTCAACAGTATACAGTTATTTCATGGGCATTTGTGGAACAGTCAAAACTGTGGTCCCTCGGTGTCAGGGATGTCATTCTGAAATGTTGTCAACAGTATACAGTTATTTCATGGGCATTTGTGGAACAGTCAAAACTGTGGTCCCTCGGTGTCAGGGATGTCATTCTGAAATGTTGTCAACAGTATACAGTTATTTCATGGGCATTTGTGGAACAGTCAAAACTGTGGTCCCTCGGTGTCAGGGATGTCATTCTGAAATGTTGTCAACAGTATACAGTTATTTCATGGGCATTTGTGGAACAGTCAAAACTGTGGTCCCTCGGTGTCAGGGATGTCATTCTGAAATGTTGTCAACAGTATACAGTTATTTCATGGGCATTTGTGGAACAGTCAAAACTGTGGTCCCTCGGTGTCAGGGATGTCATTTTGAAATGTTGTCAACAGTTCAAAAGTCATCCCCTCCACCTCTTGACCACAATTTTGACTGTTCCACAAATGCCCATGAAATAACTGTATACTGTTGAACAGCATTTCCTGAACACCATGGTTTCAAGGATTTTGCATCTTTCTAGTGCAACACTTAATGATATCAATAAAGTATCATAATTGATGATGGATATTGCTAAAAATTTAGTCAAGAGTACCTGAAATATGTCATACATCAAATGCTTCCTTTTGAATTGATTGATGTAATGCTATAAAAGATAACAACTCAAAAACATCCCGTCAAAAGTAAAAATTCCATAATCTTACTCAATTTGAAAAAAAAATAACAATGTGAAGTCACTATGTATCACAATTTTGATTGGCTAATACATAGTGTGTTTTTCCATGACTCTAACAACATGTATACACACCTCTTCATCCTTGAAACCGTCTTTATTTGATTAAACATTTACAAACATTTCGGGAAAGTTAGGAGCTAGAAGCAATAAACATCCCTGTGACAGCATTTGTATTTTCATGAGAGAGAGTCTTCCTACTGACTTGCGGAATACCGATGGTTCTAACCGACCTGACAAGCCCTTAACCCTTTACCAAACAATAGACATTTGACCAGTTTATTGCAGATGACTCTTGAAAACATAGTGAGAAAAGGAGAAATTGCTCTAAATGAACAATTTCTCCTTTTCCCATAATGTTTTCTACCCTATTATCAGGATATTGTTTTTTCAATTTCATAACAATTTGAAATGTTGTCTGCAAACTCTTTGAATTTGTGACAGTTGGAAATTTGGTGTTTCGTAAAGGGTTAAGGGCACTTGAGTATGAGGCCTCCCTCCATCATAAAGAGCCAATATAAGAATGTCAAAAATAATACCAATTATGAAGTAATACTATTAATGATTAAGTGTACAAAAGTAAGCTCTGTTGAAAAATTGAATCAGTTATTTTACACATCAATCATTTGCTACTAGAATGTAGAAACCCCTTGCACATGTTTGCACACCACACACTAACAATTCCTTGTATGTAACTGTTTTACTTTCAGGGAAAAAAGGGTCCCGTCAAGGCAAGGGTAAGTGTCTTGTTTTATTGTGTCTAAAACTGATCGGCATTTTAGAAAAACAACATCAGATTAAGGGTTTAGTGCAAGACACTGAATAAGTTTAACCCAATACCAAACAATAACAAGATTTGACCAGTTTGTTGCATACAACTCTGATAAACATGGTGGGAAAAGGAGAAATTGCTCATACTGAGCAATTTCCCCTTTTCCCACAATGTTTTCTGCCCTATCTGAAGATTATTTTTCATTTACATCACATTTTGAAATAGCGTCTGCAAACTCTTTCAATTTGGGGCAATCGAAAAATTGGTGTTTAGTAAAGGATAAAACTTACTTATTTTACATTGATTGTGAAACAAGTTCTTACAACTTAGATAAATCACTCTCAATTCTGCTTCCTGGATTCTAACCAGTAATCGTGCCATATGAGGATTAATGAAAGGTCACAAAGCAGAACCCGCTTCTCACGGGATTCGAACCCACAACCGATGTGTCTAGAGGCAGACACTCTACCCCTTGACAGCATTTACTTGTAATTCTTGCATCAAAACCTAGAGATGTGATGGTGATTTCCTTCAATGTTTTTTAGACTATTTATAAATAGAATGAAAAGCATTTGTAACTTCATCAAGTATTTCTTTTTGTAAAAAACATGTTATTAGACTAAGAATAATAATAAGTTGTTTTCGTTTAATAATATATAGTCAGACAGTCAGCCAACCATAGAATTTTCTGAATTTACGGCTGCAATAATGAAAGTGCACAAGAAAATAGTTTTAAGATACTATCATAGGTGGATTTAGCTGAAGAGAATGCATTAATATTACCAAATCTATGAGAATGAATTTGTTTGAAATATTTTATTATATTTATTATTATCACAACTCTCTTTATCATTACAGAAATTCAAATATTTAACGAGAAAAGAACTTTTTGATGACTTTGCAACCAAGGATTACTTTGATTTGACCAAAGTGGCTGTGAGTATATGTTCTACTGCAAATAAACAGCTACAGAATGCATATGGAATCAAAAAGAATTTCATTGAGATTTTTTTGGTATGATATTAGTTATTGTCCCTGGAGGGATGCTTTATGTGTCACATAAGGAATCTGTTGATAATGGCCATGGTTCTCTATAGAGATGTCACGCTTTTGGATTAAAATACATGTAACTTCACTGTATACACACTTTTAAGTATGAAAATCGGTCTAATTTTGCTTTTAATGACTATTTTTCAGTATGTTTTATATAACAGTACAGCCTTTTTAAATCTTAAAGTAATAAGTTTTAACCTTTAATCCTTTTCACCAATATGAGCTCTGATATTTGTCCTTATTTCTTTGTTGTGTCTGAAAACATTGTTATAAACCTGTCAACATAAGATATTTTAAATACTCTTGTTAAATTCCTTAAACCAAATAAAACAATCAAATCTTTTTACTTTAAGAGCATGAAAACAAAGATCCGAGCGTATTCATCGATTGATCTTGATCTAAGTTTCTATGGGGTGGAGCAGTTGACAGATGCTGTGTTCTACTTACTGTCTACAGACAAAATTGTCTGTGACAAGGTGGTGAAGATTGACCTGACCGGCTGCCATCGGCTAACAGACCATGGTGTTGCATGGATGGCAGACACCTTTACAAATGTAGAAGAGGTATGTTTCTCTTTCATCCATTTTCCAGAATGTAGAAGAGGTATGGTTCTCTTTTATCCATTTTCCAGAATGTAGAAGAGGTATGTTTCTCTTTCATCCATTTTCCAGAATGTAGAAGAGGTATGATTCTCTTTCATCCATTTACCAGAATGTAGAAGAGGTATGTTTCTCTTTCATCCATTTTCCAGAATGTAGAAGAGGTATGTTTATCTTTCATCCATTTACCAGAATGTTGAAGAGGTATGTTTCTCTTTCATCCATTTTCCAGAATGTAGAAGAGGTATGTTTCTCTTTTATCCATTTTCCAGAATGTGGAAGAGGTATGTTTCTCTTTCATCCATTTTCCAGAATGTAGAAGAGGTATGTTTCTCTTTCATCCATTTTCCAGAATGTAGAAGAGGTATGGTTCTCTTTCATCCATTTACCAGAATGTAGAAGAGGTATGGTTCTCTTTCATCAATTTTCCAGAATGTAGAAGAGGTATGTTTCTCTTTCATCCATTTTCCAGAATGTAGAAGAGGTATGTTTCTCTTTCATCCATTTTCCAGAATGTGGAAGAGGTATGGTTCTCTTTCATCCATTTTCCAGAATGTAGAAGAGGTATGTTTCTCTTTCATCCATTTTCCAGAATGTAGAAGAGGTATGGTTCTCTTTCATCCATTTTCCAGAATGTAGAAGAGGTATGTTTCTCTTTCATCCATTTTCCAGAATGTAGAAGAGGTATGTTTCTCTTTCATCCATTTTCCAGAATGTAGAAGAGGTATGTTTCTCTTTCATCCATTTTCCAGAATGTAGAAGAGGTATGGTTCTCTTCCATCCATTTTCCAGAATGTAGAAGAGGTATGTTTCTCTTTCATCCATTTTCCAGAATGTAGAAGAGGTATGTTTCTCTTTCATCCATTTTCCAGAATGTGGAAGAGATATGGTTCTCTTTCATCCATTTTCCAGAATGTAGAAGAGGTATGGTTCTCTTTCATCCATTTTCCAGAATGTAGAAGAGGTATGGTTCTCTTTCATCCATTTGCCAGAATGTAGAAGAGGTATGTTTCTCTTTCATCCATTTTCCAGAATGTAGAAGAGGTATGGTTCTCTTTCATCCATTTTCCAGAATGTAGAAGAGGTATGGTTCTCTTTCATCCATTTTCCAGAATGTAGAAGAGGTATGTTTCTCTTTCATCCATTTTCCAGAATGTGGAAGAGGTATGTTTCTCTTTATCCATTTTCCAGAATGTAGAAGAGGTATGGTTCTTTTCCATCCATTTGCCAGAATGTGGAAGAGGTATGGTTCTCTTTCATCCATTTTCCAGAATGTAGAAGAGTTATGGTTCTCTTTCATCCATTTGCCAGAATGTGGAAGAGGTATGGTTCTCTTTCATCCATTTTCCAGAATGTAGAAGAGGTATGGTTCTCTTTCATCCATTTTCCAGAATGTAGAAGAGATATGGTTCTCTTTCATCCATTTACCAGAATGTAGAAGAGGTATGGTTCTCTTTCATCCATTTTCCAGAATGTAGAAGAGGTATGTTTCTCTTTCATCCATTTACCAGAATGTGGAAGAGGTATGTTTCTCTTTCATCCATTTTCCAGAATGTGGAAGAGGTATGTTTCTCTGTCATCCATTTTCCAGAATGTGGAAGAGGTATGTTTCTCTTTCATCCATTTTCCAGAATGTAGAAGAGGTAAGTTTCTCTTTCATCCATTAACCAGAATGTGGAAGAGGTATGTTTCTCTTTCATCCATTTTCCAGAATGTAGAAGAGGTATGTTTCTCTTTCATCCATTTTCCAGAATGTAGAAGAGGTATGTTTCTCTTTCGTCCAATTTCCAGAATGTAGAAGAGGTATGGTTCTCTTTCATCCATTTTCCTGAATGTAGAAGAGGTATGTTTCTCTTTCATCCATTTTCCAGAATGTAGAAGAGGTATCTTTCTCTTTCATCCATTTTCCAGAATGTGGAAGAGGTATGGTTCTCTTTCATCCATTTTCCAGAATGTAGAAGAGGTATGGTTCTCTTTCATCCATTTACCAGAATGTAGAAGAGGTATGGTTCTCTTTCATCAATTTTCCAGAATGTAGAAGAGGTATGTTTCTCTTTCATCCATTTTCCAGAATGTAGAAGAGGTATGTTTCTCTTTCATCCATTTTCCAGAATGTAGAAGAGGTATGTTTCTCTTTCATCCATTCTCCAGAATGTAGAAGAGGTATGAATGTAGAAGAGGTATGTCTCTCTTTCATCCATTTTCCAGAATGTGGAAGAGGCATGTTTCTCTTTATCCATTTTCCAGAATGTAGAAGAGGTATGGTTCTCTCTATCCATTTGCCAGAATGTGGAAGAGGTATGGTTCTCTTTCATCCATTTTCCAGAATGTAGAAGAGGTATGGTTCTCTTTCATCCATTTTCCAGAATGTAGAAGAGGTATGTTTCTCTTTCATCCATTTACCAGAATGTAGAAGAGGTATGGTTCTCTTTCATCCATTTTCCAGAATGTAGAAGAGGTATGTTTCTCTTTCATCCATTTTCCAGAATGTGGAAGAGGTATGTTTCTCTTTCATCCATTTTCCAGAATGTGGAAGAGGTATGTTTCTCTTTCATCCATTTTCCAGAATGTAGAAGAGGTAAGTTTCTCTTTCATCCATTAACCAGAATGTGGAAGAGGTATGTTTCTCTTTCATCCATTTTCCAGAATGTGGAAGAGGTAAGTTTCTCTTTCATCCATTAACCAGAATGTGGAAGAGGTATGTTTCTCTTTCATCCATTTTCCAGAATGTGGAAGAGGTAAGTTTCTCTTTCATCCATTTACCAGAATGTGGAAGAGGTATGTTTCTCTTTCATCCATTTTCCAGAATGTGGAAGAGGTATGTTTCTCTTTCATCCATTATCTCTAATTAGTTACAACTTACATTCAATATTTTTACATAGATTGTAACAGAAGCTTGAAGCATATTAGATTCACTCTTGATGACTGCTTCCTGGATAATAAACCAGTACTTGCGCCTGTTTGAGGGCCAGTCCCGGAAGTTTTCACCTTGCCTTACAGGGATCGAACCCAGGACCCTCAATACAAGATGTCAATGCTCTAACTCTGCACCACTGTCCTCCCATTATCTCTAATTGATAACTTGCATGAAAGCATATTCAGCAAAAGACTATTGAAACTACTGTGACTGACAAAGAGGGTCATCATTGGTCTTAAGGTTAGATTACAGAACTTAAAAGCATTGACACCTCTCCATGTTTGTATATATCCTGGCGAAGGCATTTTGATTTTCATGAGAGGTAGTCTCCCATCTTTCTTATGAAATGCCATCATTTTACCTTGCTTTACCCTTATTGGCTGCTAACTATGGGGTCTTCCTCCATACCTACAGTAGAGCTATCGTATGAGTTCCGCAACACAGCGTATATTGTTTGTATTGTATCATAGTGTAACATATCAGATCCAAAATGGAACCGTAACATACCATATCGCATTGGATCATATTAGACAAAATGAACCTATTGTATAATATCGTATGGTGAACGTATAATGTAAAAATTCGGATTGTATTATACTGAATCAGACAGGTAAGACGGCTTATCAAGTATCGTTAATCACACTTTGCACAACGAACTTCGTTTTTATGTTTATCGTGTAGCGTGCCTAATCCGAGGGCACTCATACGATAGCACACTGTATGAGATGGCGATAACAACATAACTGAACGTCATAACAACATAACGTTAATATTATTGACTCGATTGTTAAAACACATGTAAAGTTTGGATGATGGCATTTGGATTTTCATGAGAGGCAGTCTCCTAACTGACTTACAAAGCGCCAATGGTTCTACCTGGCTTAAACCTTTACCAATGTCTCTCCAAAACGCTTCTAATGAAAAATCACACTGCAATATTATACTTTTGTTTGACCCTTTACGAAGCGCCAAACTTTCGCCTGTCCCAAATTGAAAGTGTTTGCAGATGACATTTCGGAATGTGATGAAATTTGAAAATAATCTTCTGATAGGGCAGAAAACATTTTGGGAAAAGGAGAAATTGCTTGTTTAGAGCAATTTCTCCTTATCCCACAATGTTTTCCAGAGTTGTCTGCAACAAACCAGTCAAATGTTGTTATTGTTTGGTAATGGGTCAACCAGCCCATATGTGCAGTTGAGTATGGGGTCTTCCTTCATCATTTAGCGTCGGGCATTACACCATAACTGAAATTATGTTGATGTGATGAGAGATGTTAAACCCTCATATAAACTGTTTCAGGTGTTGTTGGTGGGTTGCTACCAGGTTACCGAGACTGGGATCCACTACCTTGTAAACAAGTGTACAAAGCTCACCGCCCTGAGTATAAAGGGAACCAGCGTAACCATTCTCCCGCACCAACTTGCCAAGGTGAAGATCGATCTTGAAGGATACCCCTGCATATCTCCCGAACTAGATGTCTTAAAGAAGCAGGGCACTGTCATTCTGCAAGGTTTTGGAGTATTTTGTGTTTTTTGTTGTTTTTTTCTTTTTAAACAATTAACCCTAGAGTGCTGAGTAATTTCCTAAAAAAATAATTGTTATATTGTCTGCTTTCCAAAACGTAAGATATCATTTCAAGATCATTATTTACCCTTAAAATGCTTGGTAATTTTCTAAAGTAGGTTCGTCTGCTTTCCAAAACCTTAAATATCTGCTTAATTTTGATTAGGAATGATACTCAGACTAGCAAACAGGTTAGATCACAGACCAGCTGCCAATTTACTTGGCGGCTGGCCTGGATCTAACCTGTTTGCAAAATCATGAAGTCGGTTCCAGCACTATAAGGGTTAAAAGAAAGAAAGACAGAGTTCATTCTAATTTGAAGTCATTCACAGCTCAATAAGTGTAACACAACAGAAATCAATATTTGTGTCCATAATAAAAAATCACTAAATTGTATTATGTATCGAGGCGCGTTTTTGGATGAATCTTTAACTTTCAAAGACCATATCAAACATAAATGTAAAATTGCCTTGCTGAACTATTTTAAGGTTAAAGAGACTCTCTCAGAGATCTGTGCTTTGGAAGAAACAAATGTTAAAAAATTTGATACTCACAACTCTTGATACTAAAGACTGTTAACAATTTCTTTACTTATTATTTGCTAAAACCCTGTTTTTTGTATATTAATGGGGAGTGAGCCTTCACACATTCTGTTCTTTTTGTGAAAGCATGTTTATAGATAAATAGAGGAATTTTTGCAAGCGACAACTAAGAACAGCTACGGTACTGCAGAGTAGCAAAGGGAAGTAATCCTGCAGAGGGTTTGCAACACCCAATGTAGAAAGCGAGAGTATTTTTGTATTACAACATTGAACCCAGGGCTACATATTTATGTTAATATAAATAATTAGTTAAACATCACAATTGAATGCTGTTTATTTCACTAACTTTATTAAAGATTAACATAAACACATCTGTGTTTCATATTTTCTCAATCATATCTACTCGGCAATCCCTGGCTTGTGCCTGGGATTGTAGAGAAGATATGATTGCAAACAGACATGCCCCTTATCGTCATCATGTTGCCGGACTATTTTCAAAATGGCTCCCAACTATCTCTGAAGTTATTTTAAGAAATGGCCGAGCTGTTCGGAATGGATGAAATGGGTTAATTGTTCCCATTTTTGATGGAGTTCTCAAGCAAATATTTGTTCCATGTTGCTGTTGATGCACCCTTAAAGCCCCATTTATTCATTCATTTTGTCCAAATTTAGCTCCGTCATATGCGAAACCCAAGAATGAAGACGTAGTCAAAATGGTGGTGGTCCAAACCCCGTCAGCAGAGCGGCAAAGTCTCGTGAAATATTTGAAAGCTGAGAAATTAACTGGGTACCAGCCACTCCATTATGCATTCAACATGTCGTTTGGTTCCCGTTTCAAGGTCAACGCCATTGAGTGTGATGAGGTATTTAGGTTCATATTTTCTACAACCTTTTCCTTCATGTATATTGTTTTGGTAAGTTCATTATATTAAGAAACCACTTTGACAAAAGGAGAAAATGTCTAAACAAGCAGTTTTTCCTTTTATATCAATTGGGCGACAGTGAAGCAGAGGAAGAGTGTCAGACTCTTGTATCGAACGTCCTGTGTTCAATCCCTGTCAGACGGGATAATAATTGCAAGGACTAGCCTGCGAATCAGCACAAGTACTGGTTTAGGATCCTGGAAGCAGTTATCGAGAATGAATTTTATAAGCTTCAAGCTTCCCTCAAAATGAATGTGAAATAAGCTTAAAATAGTTTCTCCTTTTGTCACAAAGATTTACATCTAATGTCATTGTAACTGCTCCATTTGTATTAATTCATGTTTGAGTCATCATTGTGAACAAGACACAAAACACATACTGACCAATAAAAAAGGCTCTTTTTCTTTGAAGTACTGAACCTGAAATCATTATATGCATTTCGGTCAGAGTCTGCAGTCCGATACGGATTTCTATTTCTTTAACCCCTTCCCAAATAATAACGACATTTGACTACTTTGTTGCAGACAACTTTAGAAAACATTTTTGGAAAAAGGAGAAATTGCTCGTAACAAGCAATTTTTCCTTTTCCCACAATGTTTTCTGCTCTATCTGAAGAATATTTTTCAATTCCATCACATTTTGAAATGTTGTCTGCAAACTCTTTCAATTTGTGCCAATCGAAAATTTGTTGTTTGGGAAAGGGTTAAAGAAAAATCAGAATTCCCATCCGTGAGATACTTGGTAGTCCTCTAACCCTTTACCAAACGCCAAATGTTCATCTCCCTAATTGAAAGAGTTTGCAGACAACATTTCAAAATGTGATGAAATTGGAAAATAATTTTCTAAAAGAGTAGAAAACATTGTGGGAAAATGAGAAATTACTCATAATCAACAATTTCTTTCTTTCTCACAATGTTTTCCAGAGTCTTCTGCAACAAAGTAGTAAAATGTCGTTTTTGCTTGGAAATGGGTTTGAAGTTGATCTTTTCACTGAATAGCTGATGGTTTTAGCTTTTATTGCCCTTCACCTCTTTTGGGCAGCTAATCTGAATAATCACTGATGATTTATAAATACCCAATAAAACAAGCTTTAATAAGAAATTGTTCGAAAGATCTATAACTATTTTTCCTTCCAGGTTCTTACACCCTTACTGTTGACGAAGAGGACGTTGTATGTATTCCCTGTGTATAGTGATGTAGATGTGAAAGAAACAACCAAGAAGATCTTTGGTTATGTGTCTTATATTAGTAGTCACGTGAGTATCAAGTCAATTGAATTCACAGTTATTTTATTGGCTAAAAGACCCAAAAGTTGTTGTTTAGTCATAAAAGAGGTACACAAATTGTAAGTTTAACATAATAAGATACTTTTGAGACAAAATCAACAAGTATAACCCATTAGTGTTTTTCAATTTTAAGAATTAAAAAGTTAATTTTGTCCAAGTAGATATCGTCCCGGAATACTTTTTCTGAGGACAATCTTATTCAAGTTTTTATCAATATACAACATGCAATCTTAACCCTTTCCCATACAACACATTTTCAACTGTCCCAAATTGCAAGAGTTTGCAGACGACATTTCAAAATGTGATGAAATTGGAAAAAAATAATCTTAGAGGGCAGAAAACATTGTGGGAAAAGGAAGAATTGCTTGTTAAGAGCAATTTCTCCTTTTCCCGCAATGTTTTCTAAAGTGGTCTGCAACAAAGTGGTTAAGGGTTAACCAAATGACTGTTGGTTGACAAAGAAGGATTGCTCCTGCTGAGATATTGAGGAGAAAATCTTTCGAGCTTTTTTTTCTTTTTATTTCAATCATATCAAATGTATCTTTTGCACACATCTTATCCAGGACGCATTTTGTGATAAATCTTATATTGTATTACATGTACCACCATACAGTTGTAATGTTCATTGATCATTTATTCAAATTAGGAACCTAATGCATTGTTTGGGATAACATGCTGGTAAATATATAGACAACACAACAGCTCAGTGTACAACAGTGTTTTTCACTGATCGGATGTGTTTGTGTCTTTGAGAGGTTCATTTACTCGTTTCATAACATTGGTGGCAGCGGTGGGATTAAGACTTCTTCTTCTGTTGGAGTTGCCTTCCCCATGTGTTTCCCAAAGACCAAGACTCGGGACGAATCTTCTCGGACGTGGGAGTTATGTAACGTTCGTTGAACGTTTATGCAAATTAGGAACCTAATGCATTGTTTGAGAGAACATGCTGGTACATATATGGACAACACAACCGCAGTGTTTTTCACTGATCAGATGTGTTTGTGTCTTTGAGAGGTTCATTTTCTCGGTTCGTTACACTGTATTTCCCGATGCTTTTCTACAGATATCAGGTGCTGCTTTCCTGCTGGTGGGAATCTCAAACAAAGGAAAGGCTCCTGTAGAGGCTGTTGCCAAGGAGATAAAGTTACTCAAGGATAAACTTGGGAGTTTCTATTCACGGAAAGCAGAAGGGGACTCTAAATCAATCATCAAAGGGTAAATAAATCTGTAATTCAGTGGTCTATTTCTCGCAAAGAAATTAGTATGCATTAATTTTACTTTGATGAGAATAAACACTTAAGTAATTGGGTGATCGTGCAAGTTTATATCAATAAAATAGTAGGCCTCGATATACAGTAGACATTGATCCAATGAAGTAAGGATGCTAGACTAGACTTTCGTCTTAACCTGTTACCAAATGCCAAATTTTCAACTGCCCCAAATTCAAAGAGTTTGCAGACGACATTTCAAAATATGATGAAATTGGAAAATAATCTTCTGAGAGGGCAGAAAACATTGTGGGAAAAGGAGACATTGCTCGTTAGGAGCAATATCTCCTTTTCCGACAATGTTTCCCAGAGTGGTCTGCAACAAAGTGGTCAAATTTTGTTCTTGTTTGGTAAAGGGTTAATTAAATCTTAAGAAATTATATCTATTTCAGGGATTCTGGGAAAAATCTGGATGAGCAAGAGAATTTCAGACGGACAGTGGTAGCTAGTCAAACACTCCAAAATTGTCATCTTGATTCTGTCCAGATTGACATGTCAAAACCATTCTCTGTAAGTACTTTTTCCATCTTCATGATGTTTGATTTATAGATTAAATACTTCTGTGACAAAAAAGAAAAAGGTCAGGCCTAAAACTGTGACCAAAACAAAAAAAAGTCAACAATAAACACTGTAACAAAGAACTAAAAAGGTCAAAATAAACACTGTGACCCGAACAAAAATAGGTCAAGGATAAACCCTGTGACCTAAACAAGAAAAGCTCAAGAATAATCAGTGTTACAAAAAGGAAAAGGCCAAGCTCGTAAATGTTGTTAAACAGTTTCCAATCCAGTTGTGTGACTTTCTCCATTGTGTAGCTACAGTTTTGTCATAAAGCTGGTATATCACTATAAAATACAAGTTTGGAAAGCTTATTTTAATTTGGGTTAATATTTCAAAACGGGTTATGCGAAATGCTATTGTGACGAGTTTTGAAATGATTTTATTACAGTTTGCATCTTTATTTCAAAATTGTTGTCACAATGCCACAGAAAGCATGTATTTTCTTGCTTTTAATCTGACTAGAAAATGCCTGAGTGAATGATTCATTCTGTCGCCAATGCTAACAAGGGGCTGTAAAACATTTGGGCCACTTCATGGGAAAAGGGGCACTCGGACATAGCAAACAGTGTAGCCCCAGACCAGCTGTCACGTCACTGACGTGGCGGCTGGTCTGGGGTTACACTGTTTGCCATCTTAGAGGACATCAAGTTCTACCTTTAAATAAATACAAATGATAACTGTCGTGACTAGATGCTGGAATAATAGCGCTTACAAAGAGCTGAGTCAGTGGTTTTTATTTATGTCCGAGTGCCCCTTTTTGAGTGACACGGCCCATTTGTTATTTACAGCACTAAACATATAGGATGCAGTCATGTGAGGAATTCATGAACTCATAGGTATGTCATTACATATGACATCATGTATACATCATTCTTCACTTGTTTACTGTCTTTTGAATCCTTATTTTAGCATGTTTGGTCTTTATTTTGTTTGTTTATAGGAATCCATAAAAGTAGCAGGATAAATCGAATAGATGGCTGGTGTCTTTGAATAGGAATTTTTATCGGGCTCGGCTTTGGATTTTTTTCCGATTCGCCTTCGTCTCACTGAATATCATTCCTTAGAGACGACGTTTTTGATTCACAACACCAATCTTTTATTCTCTATTTCTATCAACTTTAGGCAACAAGTGATACGGGTAAAAAGTTTGAATCTGCACTCGAGGCTGTGTGTAATTCAAGTCCAGAAATACAGGAGCTAGCAGGTCCCATGTTTGCCTATGCGGCTAAAGGAGACGTGGAGAAATTATTGCAGGGTGGGGTAATGTCAATGGAGTCACTGAAATCAGCCCGAGTAGCCAACATGGAGCTCATGGCCGTAATGGTATGTTTGGCTGATGATTGTCAGCTTTCTGGGTAGAATTGTTTAATTTGACTGACATATTTAGAATGCTTGGTTATATCTAATTATAGGTTTTTGTGTTGTCTTCTTTCCAAAACCTTAAATATCTGCTTAATTTTGTTGAGGAAAGATACCCAGAGTAGCAAACAGGTTAGATCACAGGCCACCCGCCAATTTGCTTGATGGCTGGCCTAGATCTAACCTAATTGCATAAGCATGAAGTTGGTTCCAGCACTATAAGAGTTGAGGTTCTACCAAGCTTGACCTATCCTTAGGGGTAGTTGAGTATGGGATCTTGCTCCATCATTAAGGGTGGGTCATCGCAACGTAACTTGAATAATGCTCATAGGATGATAGAAAAACATTTGACTTTTTTACAAGACTTAATTGCACTTAGCTAAGAGAGAACAGATCTTTTGACATTTAATTCATGTATTTCAACAAACAATCGTTAGTGTGTAAAACAGTCATAGTTTAGGAGTGAAAACAAATGTTTGCATTTATTACATTTTGATGGTTAAACGCAAAACATGTTTATGAGCACTTACTATAGTTTTGCACTGAACCCTTGATTTGTCATATATCAATGGAATGACCGCCTATTAACCAATTGAGGTTTAAATTTTAACTTTATAATTGTTAAAAGGTGATCAAGTACATATTGTAACATTTATTTCTTTTTCAAAGCCATAATGTACATAATACAAATGCAATTGATTTGTTTTTTGAATAGAGAACTCTAGTACACAAACTAACAAAATGTCTTTATAGGAAAAATTATGTATATATGTAAAAGTTAATTAGAAACAAATCACATTTCTTTTTTAATGAAAATAAAAGCATCATAATAAAAAATCTTTAAGAGGAGCAATTTCTGGAATCATCTGCTATAGATTGATAAAAGCTAATATACCTCTAAGGGAATTGTCTTTATCACTTTTCACATAAAGGGGCTGTGTGGTCAGCTTGGTATGAGCATACTGTATAGTTATCTATTGCCCAAGGTACCCGGGATAAGTGAACTTTCCTGCGGTTAAGAGTACTTTTTCACATATAAGACAATTTGAATGTCAAAATAAAGTGCCATTGGAACAATACAGCTTTTGTAGTGTGGTATGATGGTTGATAACAAATAGTTTCTGAATACAAATCTAATTCAGAAGGTGTCAATATATGGAGTTGGATGGAGAACGATTAATCTAAGTTGTTTCACAATGGCTGTAGATTAATAAGTTTAACCCATCACCAAACAATTACAACATTTGACCAGTTTGTTGCAGACGACTCAGAAAAACATTGTTGGAAAAGGAGAAATTGCTCTTAACAAGCAATTTCTCCTTTTTCCACAATGTTTTCTGCCTTATCAGAAGATTTTTTGTCAATTTCATCACATTTTGAAATGTCGTCTGCAAATTCTTTCAATTTGGGGCATTCAAAAACTTGACATTTGGTAAAGGGTTAAACTAAACCAACAAATACATAAAAAACAATTATTGTACAAATATTATAAGATAGTTCCATTGTTTACAGGGGAGAATTATCTGTTATAAGATAATACAGGATGTGGAGATTTCCTGTTCCATACCATGGCTGGCCAAACTTGTGAATGTTGCCTTTACGCCACCAGAGGGTTCAAGGTCCTCAGGAAACTTGACCAATCTCAAGGATCAAACACTGTACTGGGAGTCTGCAGACC
This sequence comes from Cerastoderma edule, assembly GCA_947846245.1. Taxonomy (NCBI): domain Eukaryota; kingdom Metazoa; phylum Mollusca; class Bivalvia; order Cardiida; family Cardiidae; genus Cerastoderma; species Cerastoderma edule. The sequence continues at coordinate 21,906,337 of OX401417.1, forward strand.
TGAAGGCTGCCCTGACTAAAGCAGCTGTTGAAAATGTATGTATTAGAGGAAATATCTGTCTTTACTCCTGTATTTACGATGAGATGTTATAGGAAAGAAAAAAACGAAATGCGATGTCTCCTCTCTTGTGTTTTAAATAATGGGACGAGCATATCAAGTCGGGGAAATCATGTGACCAATGTTTATGATCTTATGACCGAACAAGATGGTTGTGCCTCATGTTCCTTTGCTTTTTCCACCTACTTTTGCCAATGATAGCCACATTGTGTACTCTGCATGAGGTGAAAATCAACTTATGCTTTATGGTGATGTTACCTTTAACACTGGGCAGGGAATCACAGTTGACCGACACACGTGTCCAAAACAGTTGGTCTTTGACTGCGATTTTTCTGCCGAGTGATTGACATAGTGCCATTATAAAGCATGGGTTATCATATACATAGAGAATAGATAGTTGGTGTCATGAATCGGAAATGTTATTGGGCAAGGAATATGATCCGGTGAGCCGAAGGCGAAATGGATAATAATCCGAGGTTAAGCTCGATAACTTTTTCTATTCAAAGACACCAATCATCTATTCAATTTATCATATTACCTTCATGGATTATTATTAACAAACAAACTGAAAATAAAATACAAAATGAAGGAAACAAAAGACAAAAAACAAGTAGAGAATGACCCACACATGATGTCATATGCCATGACGTACATATAACGTCATGATTTCACACATGAATGTGTGATATATGGTTAGCGCCAGATATCACAAATGTTATACGGCACCTAGTTATCTGTCCGTTAATTGCACTAGTGACAGGATGAAACCAGTTAACCTGATTTTTTGCCACAGGACCATGTCTTCATCAGTTTACCTTTAACAGTTAACACGGAGCTTTCCTTTCTCAGGTTGATAATGGCGTCTTACTGCTGAATAAACTTGGACTGGGCGTGTCAACAGGATCCTCCTTCACCCCATTCTCACATGTAGGGACGGAAGCTTTTGTGTCCTTGGTAAGTGGTCAACTATTTTATATTTGCGTTTCCAGTATTTTTTGGCAGGGGGGTGACCTCAGTGGAATCACATAGCCTCTCTTCACATGGGTTCAAATTCAGGTGAAGGCGTTCAAATTTTAATGAGAGGCAGTCTACTGACTGATTTACTCTACATGAATTAGTATTTCTGAGAAAGATAGAAAAAAGTATGTACATTGTTTTGTGTTCTAATCATTAAAGGCTCATAAAAGGAGATTAATGCTATATCAAACAATATTATTTGGAAAACTTTTGGTCAAACTCAAATAGTTATCACCAACTAAAAACTCTTCAGCAGAACTTAAATGCGATAGCCAATGAGAAATAACCCAGATTTGCAAGTTTGCTAATTCAGATTGCCTAATTCTTCATCTCTCACCTTGTCAGTTGATACACACATTTTTGAACCAACCAATCAGAATTCATGTTTAAATTGGAGACAACTTTATTTCAAGCACAAAGTATCTTATGTTTAAGGAGCCTGTTTAATAGGGTCTCAATGCATTTGTAAATTAATTCTCATGCCTTTTACGAACATAATAAGGAACTTCATGTATCTTTTCAGTAATTAGTTTTACTCATATCCTTTCATGTGCCTTAAATGTTTCTAGGACAAATTTTTCCCGGAGTACCCAGACATGCAGAAGAGGAAGGAGCTGTTCTACACGGCCGGTTACCAGATTGAGTTTAGTACACCTGTTCCCCGTCTATTGATGCAGAGACTGGTTCACATCTGTTCCATCATCAGGAAGCCGGCCCTGATTTGGGAGGCGGGGCTTATTCTACAAGAGGGGTGTGTGGAGACATTGTTTCACTTACAAGGCCAGGAAAAGGGAGGTAATAACATGATGTTTTAATTAACTCTTTCCCAAACACTAACGACATTTGACCAGTTTGTTGCAGACAACTTTAAAAAACATTGTGGGAAAAGGAGAAATTGCTTGTTACCAGTAATTTTTCCTTTTCCAACAATGTTTTATGTCCTACCAGAGGATTATTTTCCAATGTCATCACATTTTGAAATGTCGTCTGCAAACTCTTTCAATTTGGGACAGTCAAAAATTTGTTGCTTGGGAAAGGGTTAGAAAAAGGCTCTCAAACCTTTACCAAATGCCAAATTTTCTACCGTCCCAAACTGAAAGAGTTTGCAGACTACATTTCAAAATGTGATGAAAATGGAAAAATAGTCTTCTGATAAGGTAAAAAACATTGTGGGAAAAAAAGAAATTGCTTGTTATGAGCAATTTTTTCCTTTCCCACATTGCTTTCAAGAGTCGTCTTCAACAAACTGATGAAATGTCAGTATTGTTTGGTAAAGGGCTAATCTTATTCAACCAGGTGCTTGTTCATAAATAATAAAAACTGAAGTCAAATTAAAATGTTGCTGAAACTATGCAATGTTTGTGTTGTGACACCGGTTCCCCGTCTAATGATTTTAAATGATTTACAATCAAAAGTAGCTAGTGGTGTGACAGTTGTGCAGGGGTAGAGCATTGGCTTCTTGTGCATAGAGTCCCCATTAGGCATGGTGAAAATGACATGGGGTAAACAATTAATGGATCAATTTTGTGATTCTGGAAATATTGTTTGGTGTGTATAATGTAATGTATGTCTAATGTCTGGAATGATTTTTTCATCAAATCTCATCTTACAATCAGTCCAGTATAATTGAAATCGGTCCAAAGTCGGCATTTCTATGATCCCTTGTATACGTTGGTAAAAAATGGAAAATCACAAGAAAGCTATAAGATTACATGTTGACAGGTGTTTGATATTTGATGGTGCGGACAAATAGAACTTAACTTGATTTTCAATAGTTTTAAATGTACAAATACTGTAATATTGGTTCAATAAAAACGAACATTCAAATGGGAATTTATGATCGAATATTCCGACCTAAAACTGACTATTCCATTATTCGTTCCAATCCCTATTAAAAAGTAAGTACGTAATTAAGGAAGTGAATCATTCATTAAAGTGACATGTGTTTACATTTAGTCAAGTGATATCGTAATACAGTTAGTAAATAAACACCTGACCCCCATGGGCTTATAAGTCATTTTCTTTGATTATACTAATATAGATACAGTCTAACTTGTGTAAAGAGGCCAGTCTATGGGACTGAGAAAATTGGCTGTTTAAGACAGGTTGGTTGCTTAACACAAATTGATGTACACTATAAGTCCAACAATGGGACTTTCTGTTGTGGTTGTTTAAGGCAGGTAGGCTGCTTCGAAGAATGGTTGCTTAACACAAGTTGAACTGTACATATGATACAATATGTGCGATTATCTAGATCATTTATTACTTGTAGATGGCTGCACCCTTACGCTTATCACACACACGGTCAAAGGGAATAAGAGTTCTGTACAGGAGAAAGATATAGAGCAGATTGTCTGGAACACATTGAACACCTATAAGATTGTCCTGAAGTTCACCCTCAAAGAGATCGGTCTACCGTTCAATCGGAAATTCATTGGACAAAGGGCCACTACTAAAGGTTTGTAATATTTATTTTGATATCCAAAATAAATTATATTACAATAAGTGTTGTATTACTGATATCCAATATATGTTATATTACAGAAGGGGTCGTAGAACTGATATTCAGAAAATTTATATTACAGAAGGGGTTGTAGAACTCATATCCAATATATGTAACATTACAGAAGGTTTTGTAGAACTCATATCCAATATATGTCATTAAAGAAGGGGTTGTAGAACTGATATCCAATATATGTAACATTACAGAAGGGGTTATATAACTGATATCCAATATATGTTATTTTACAAAAGGTGTTGTAGATCTGATATCCAATATATACAATATTACGGAAATGGATTATATAACTCAAGGGGTTATATAACTGATATCCAATATATGTTACATTACAGAAGGGGTTGTAGATCTGATATCCAATAAATACAATATTACAGAAATGGATTATATAACTCAAGAGGTTATATAACTGATATCCAATATATGTTATATTACAGAAGGGGTTGAAGAACCGATATCCAATATATACAATATTACAGAAATGGATTATATAACTCAAGAGGTTATAAAACTGATATCCAATATATGTTATATTACAGAAGGGGTTGAAGAACCGATATCCAATATATACAATATTACAGAAATGGATTATATAACTCAAGAGGTTATATAACTGATATCCAATATATGTTATATTACAGAAAGGGTTGAAGAACCGATATCCAATATATACAATATTACAGAAATGGATTATATAACTCAAGAGGTTATATAACTGATATCCAATATATGTTATGTTACAGAAGGTGTTGTAGATCTGATATCCAATATATACAATATTACAGAAATGGATTATATAACTCAAGGGGTTATATAACTGTTGTCCAATATATGTTATATTACAGAAGGTGTTGTAGATCTGATATCCCATATATAGAATATTACAGAAATGGATTATATAACTCAAGGGGTTATATAACTTATATCCAATATATGTTATATTACAGAAGGTGTTGTAGATCTGATATCCAATATATACAATATTATAGAAATGGATTATATAATTCAAGAGGTTATATAACTGATATCCAATATATGTTTTATTACAGAAGGGGTTGTAGAACTGATATCCAATAAATACAATATTACATAAATGGATTATATAACTCATGGGGTTGTATAACTGATATCCAATATATGTTATATTACAGAAGGTGTCGTAGATCTGATATTCAATATATACAATATTACAGAAATGGATTATATAACTCAAGGGGTATTATAAATGATATCCAATGTATGTTACATTACAGAAGAGGTTGTAGATCTGATATCCAATATATGTTATATTACAGAAATGTATTATATAACTGAAAGGGTTATTTAACTGATATCCAATGTATGTTACATTACAAAAGGTGTTGTAGAACCGATATCCAACTTATATTATAGTACAGAAATGGATTATATAACTCAAGGGGTTATATAACTGATATCCGATATATACAATATTACAGAAATGGATTATATAACTGATATCCAATATATGTAACATTACAGAAGGGGTTATAGAACTGATATCCAATATATGTAACATTACAGAAGGGTTTATAGAACTGATATCCAATATATGTAACATTACAGAAGGGTTATAGAACTGATATCCAATATATGTTATATTACAGAAGGGGTTATAGAACTGATATCCTATATATTTTTATTACAGATGGTGTTGTAGAACTGATATCCAGTCACAAGCTGGGGTCACCAGGAGATGGCACTAGTTCTCTACAGCTGTGTTTTCACTGTGGTTCCAACCCAAAGGCCACCTCTTTACCATGGGTGAGTCTTTAGATTCTGGCACAAAGATGGGACATGCCTAATGATGGGATGTTTTGATACATCACCATCTATGAACTAATGACACAGATTTGCATCTTGCAGTAAACGACTTTCAAAAAGCATTGTAGCAAAAGGAGTAATTGCTTGGCACAAGCAATTTCTCCTTTTGCCACAAGGCTTTTTTAATCCACTCACATATCACAACAACGAAACAACTAAAAGGTTTTTCACATGCTTACATAGTTTTCCTAAAGTCATTTGCTTCAAGTATATAAATGTCTGCAGCTGGTAAAGAGTAATTATATTATCTTCTCTTTGTGAAATGTTCCTTTATAGACCAGAGGTTGTGGTAGTTAACTTATAACATTGGTTTCCTAGGTTTGATCCCCTCCATTTACGGAAATATTAGTAAAACGGTTCCCAGGTTCTAATGAAAGTGTCATTCGACACAACACTTCAGACCCTTGATCTAGTACCTGTGAACGCCTTGATTTAACTGAAACATTGATGAAAAGGTTGTTAGCTTAACCCTTTACCAAACACCAAATTTTCAAGTGTCTCAAATCGAAAGAGTTTGCAGACGACATTTCAAAACATGATGAAATTGAAAAAGAATCTTCTGATAGGGCAGAAAATATTGTGGGAAAAGGAATGGGTTGTCGGTAATCTGACATAGATAACATTACATAACATAACATAACATAACATACACTTTATTTTACCCAGTAATGTTTACATCATTTTTATTCAAACTATACATTACAAATGGTTCAATAGTAAGAAAAGTAAATTTGCTGGCCTGTGATCTAACTGGTTTGCATCAGCATGAAGTGGGTTCCACCACCATAAAGTGACGGACGTCATACAATCGAAATGTATGTCTAAAATGTGGATTTGGTGTATGGTATTCAGCTATGCTTCAAACAAATATTCATAAAAATAAAGTAACCGAACTCGCTCTATAAATTTAGATAACGGAAAACCCCACAGTATCACTAACTGGCTGTAACATCCACTGTATGGTAATTTGTTACCTGTATACCGTGTTGTTCTTTCTGTGTAAGTTCTACATGGCCAACTGTATGTTATTCTGGCTAGTTTGATGTAAACACTTCAGTGCAAGAACGTGGATGTTAGCTTTCAGAGTGTATTCTGAGTATCACGGGTCAGTTATCTATAGCTTGACATATATGCCAGCTTTATCTAGGTCATGTAGCCTTGTCACCGGATTTGTGTATAAAAAAGTACGCCCAAAGTTAGCTATTATTTAATTGTTTTCTCTGCTGAAATATTAAATAAATGTGTATTCCTTTACTTCCGTAAGTTCCGAACAAAAGATATTTTGAAGTAGGGGGACTTTAAAATGTCGCTTAATTTATTTCAGGTGTTGCATCAATCTCTTCATAGCATCTGTTTAGACAGTTCTATGTTTATGATAGATACTGGTAAAAATGCCTTGGATACAGACGATGACACCTTGATCAAATCTCGCGTTGAAGGCAGTATGCTGAAGGTAGACCCAAATGAGACTGCCTTAGTGAAGTCTGCAATTACCTCAGGACAGCAGACTGGCTTCAAGATTTTGCTTTCTTCTCTCTCAGGAAATAGTATTTCTTTTGGAATGGGGTATGTTTAATGTATTTTTTCAATATCAAAGCCAGAATGCAGCCTAAACAGTTTTTTTAAAGGTAGCTTCAAAGTAGGATAATGATTGTCATTATTGTTTGATGATGGGTTTACCCTTTAAGTGGTGAAACTGACTTCATCCTTATGGAAACAGGTTTTATCACAGGCCAGCCACCAAATAATTGGCGGCTGGCCTGTGATCTAACCTGTTTGCCACTCTACATATCTTTCCTTATAAAAATTTAGCAAATATTTAAGGTTATGAAAAGCAGACGACACAAAAGTCCAATTTTAGAATATTAACCTGCATTCTAAGGGTTAACCCATTAAACAAACAATAACAACATTTAACACTTCGTAAGAGGAGACTCTGGAAAACATTTGTATTTGACTGATTGGTTAAAGCTCTGATTTTGATTCCCGGATTTTGGCCATAAGAGGCAATTTCTGCAGATTAAGCAAATCATGCCCCTTTCTTTCAAAGAAGTGGGGAAAATTCATGTGCAGGTTATTTTCTTAACTTCTGAAGGAGGACTAAAACCAGAATGCAGCCTAAATAAACTGCAAACTTCTTGAAATTAGTTATAAATTATGAAGCAATGTGTTAAAACATAGCATAGTAGAACAACACCCCATTATAATGACAATATGTTGCATGAACTATTTATCTACAATGTTTCAAAGTGCTTTTTCTCACAAATTGTGTGGAACACAATACAACTTCATTCGCTACATCTGAGTTATGTCTAAAAATGGAGATGAGAGCTTGGAAAAATGAGAGGCGGGCACCTGGTTAGAAAAGTCATGTCATACACATAAGTCATCTGCAACAAACTGGTCAAATGTCGTTATTGTTCAGTAATTGGTTAAAACCCAGGTACAGGTAAGAAAAAGGATATATTGAGAGCTTGGCACCCAAATGATGAAATGTTTTTATAATTGTTTGTTTACTAAATGTCTTGTCTCTTATAAAGATTAAAAAGTTTGTGGTCCTCCATACTGTTGGATTAGGATTCTGACATTGCTATTTTCTTCAAACTCTACATTTTATTATTTATAGAAATCATATTAGCAATTGGTGATATTTAGATGTGTCTGTACAATAAATTTCTTTTGGTCGCATTGTATTGCAAACTCTTTTAGACAGAGTTTTTCCGTTCCATCAATCAGATTTGATTGGATGTCGACAATGAAAATCCCTTCAGATAGAGTTTTGGCTCTTCCCTGTTGGATATTGGATGGGGCTTAAAACTCCATGATTTAAATGTTTTTGAGGAAGACAAGCTTATGTGAACTGAATAAAGATATGAATCTATAAAAATAAAGCTCAAATTTGAGTTAATATGGAAATTGATGATTTAGATCTGATTAGAGTGTAATACATATTGTTTATGCGAAAACTCCAACAACTGATGAGCCTATGTAGATAAGGTCTATGTAGCCAGTATATTTCAAATATTTACATTATTTTGTTTCAGATCACAGTATTTAAAGGCTACAAGGTAAGAATTATACAGGAACTTTTTAAACCTTAGAATGCTAGGTAATTTCCACAAAATAGATTTTTGTGTTGTCTGCTTTTAAAATCTTAAATTCTGCTTTATTTTGATGAGGAAAGATACCCAGATTAGCAAACAGGTAGATCACAGGCCAGCTGTCAATTCACTTGGTGGCTGGCCTGGATCTAACCTGTTTGCATAAGCATGAAGTCTGTTCCAGCACCATAAGGGTTAAAACCATTACTTCATGTTTTGTTAATGGCCTGACCAAGTACAATAACTTTGCTATTGATTTAATGCAAATTAAACCCTTTTTCATATTTAGAAGATGTAAGTTTAAGTTTTATTAATATGTCATAAACAAATGACTTTCACAGACCTGCATCCCTCTAAAACATTATTAAAATAATCAAGCACACTGTCCTATTGACATCCATTGTTTGTATTTTTTTTTTTTTGTCATAATCACAAGACAACAGTTATCTACAATTCCAAAACTTCTTATTTTGATGGATTTTTATTAACTTTTGGTTATCAACACATGTGTTCATTCAGAAATATGCCCTTTATCGATTTGGTTGTCAATGAAAACAAATTGTTGCAAAAGCATCAATATTGTATCTTATTTGTAAAATGTGACAAACATAGTTTCATACACATGCACATGGAAAAAATCAATCTAATGACTGTCAGGAATGTTAAAAACTTTATTCTTGGCATGGACTTTTAAAATTAAATTATTTTTGCACAAACAGGACTTTTGCAGAAAAGATCTACCTCAACATTGAAACTGGAAAGCTTATCAGCAAAGCAGTTAATTCAGAAGAAAGAGTTATCACAACATGCAAACCAGAACTTTTGCCACGTGAAGGAGACCTTTTAAGCTTTGAGCTGAAGTTCAATAATGCCAAACCTAATTCACCAGATCTGGTGATCTCCAGGTAAGTTTATTAAATAGATAAGTTTAAACTTAAAGCATTGGGTCTCTCAGGACCATTTACTTCAAATTTTTAAGTAAAGGGTCCTGAGTGACCCAATGCTTTAAGTTTAAACTTATTTATTTTACATCGATTGTGACGGAGGCTTGAAGTTTATTGAATTCTATCTCGATGACTGCTTCCTGCATACTACACCAGTAATAGCCCTAATTTATGGGTTAGTCCCAGCAATTTTCATCTGGCCTTACAGGGATTAGAACCAGGAACCCTCGGTACAAGAGAGCTTTGAAATAACTGAAATACTGTTGACACACTGTTAAAACCCATGTAGATAAGTCTTTGCCAAATGTGTATCAAAAAGTGATGTAATCTTTTTGAGACCTACCTCATACACCTAGATATATTGATGTTTTTTTAATTAGAAATGGGGCCTCCGTGGCCTTGTGGTTAGAGTACAGAACTTGAAATCACATGGCCCCTCTCCGCGTGGGTTCAAATCCTGAGAGGGATATGGATTTTTATGAGAGGCAGTCTCCCGACTGACTTACGGAATGCCGATGGTTCTACCCGCCTTGACCAGCCCTTATGGGCAGTTGAGTATGGGGTCTTCCTCCATCATTAAGAGTCGGGCATCGCTACATAACTGAGATAATGTTGATGTGATGTAAAACCCATATTAAAAAAAAAAAAAAAAGAATTAGAAATACCCTCATTATTTTGATTGTGTATAAATCTACAATTGTTCCAACAATGCTTTTATTTTGACTTTTAAATTATCTCATCTGTGAAGAAGGACCTTTATGAAATCCAGAATATGTCTGGAAAAGTGATTATGTTTGATTAAAGTAAAGACATTTTGCTTCCAATGACTATTCTTCAGTGTGTATCATATACCAGTACAGCTGTTGTGCAGTTTAAAAGAAATTAATTTTCAATTTCCAAATTTCCTCACATCTGTTGACAAGGGCCCTTAAGTATGAATGCTCTCATAAATCAATCTACCTAAGTTACTGTGCTTGCTTATCTATGCATGCTTGTGTCCTTTCAGGAATAATGAGCTGATAGTAGCCTGCGGTATTCCAAATAAGGTCTACATGCCTTTTGTCACAACCGAAAAGGCGAAGGCATCATTGATGATATACCCACTGTACAACTATGTGAGTAATTCTTTAATGTGTTTCCAAACCAAGTTTGTGTTGTTTTATATAATTAAGATGTATGTCATTTTGCCAAGTAATTCCAAGTTATGTGCTACTATGTCAGGGAATTTCTTTGTCAAGTAGTTCTTGAAGTTACCATGCACGGTAGTAAATGATGTTACATTTTAAAGTAGTTTTGATGATACAGTGTCAATTAGTTTTAAATGTAATTTTGGGAAAAAGATATTGGTGTTGCTATGCAAAGTACATGTGTAGCTCTTAAGTTAATCATGCCATTAAGCTATAATGGATATAACATGTCAAGCAGTTCTTAAGCAAAAGATATAGGACATTTATGTTGCAAGTATTGCAAACCATTTCAATGATGTCTTTTTTTTTTAAACAACGATCCAAACTTAGAATGAGAGGTGATATTTTAAGATGTCATTGTCACATGGGTCTTTTGAAACGTTTAACAGCTCTTATCTTAGTAAGATGCATGAGAAAGAACCTCTTTCTAACAATGGAATCATATCACAAGGGGACTACCTTTTCTAGCCTTCAACAAACTTGTAATCTGCCTCAGGTGCATTGATGTAAATATATCACCATTTCAGTGTAAGATTATATTAAGTCTTTCACAAAGTCACTAAGGATGGTAACAAACAATGCAAAACCATCAGTTGGCAATAAGCGATATTGGTACTTCACAGCAAGTAACTGTTCCGCAATATTGGCAGCGAAAGAGTTAAGCATATTCAAGCTAATAATGATCATAATTATTGCTGTTTTTGTTGATTTCAGTTTGACAGTTTTGATGATATAAGGGAAGGGATGAGGCTTGAAGCCAAAGACAGACTAAACCCGAGCCTGATTTGTGTGGCAACTATTGGTAAATCTTATATTCCTCATCCAAATGCTTCCTTTAGCCTGTAGTATATTGAATATTATTTATATAAGTACCTTCTTTGTAAGTAGTTCTGAGGTCTGTGTCTTCAAATAAATTAACCATTAGAATGCGGGGTAATTTTCTAAAAACAGATTTTTTTGTTGTCTGCTTTCCAAAACCTTAGATATCTGCTTAATTTTGTTGAGGAAAGATACCCTGAGTGGCAAACAGGTTAGATCACCTGCCAGATGCCAATTTACTTGGCGACTGGCCTGGATCTAACCTGTTTGCTTAAGCATTAACTCAGTTCCCCACTATAAGGGTCAATCTATCATAAATAGAATAGATGGTTGGTCTCATGAATCAGAAAAGTCATTGGGTGCGGCCTTGGAAAAGTATCCAGTGAGCCATAAGGGAAATGGATAATGATCCAAGGCCCATACCACTTTCTGTTCAAAGAAACCAACTGTCTATTCAATTTATCCTGTTACCTTTATTGATTCTAATTAACCAACAAAAATGAAAATAAATGAAACTGAAAATCAATATTAGGCTACAGTCAATATGTAGAGAATGGTGTAAACCTAAGGCCATAGGTCATGAGGTATGTATGCCCTCATGATTTGTCATGTGTCTTAGTGTTATTTGGTTAGTGTGGGATAACACTATATTTATAGGGTACCCTGTTATTGGTACCATAATTGCAGTGGTGATAGAATAAAAATTGTTATATGTATACCAGTCTCATGACAACTCTAATGATTGTTGAGCCAAGTTGAAGAAAGTCAAAATAACTCTTGCATGGATTTCAAGCAAACCATGCCCTTTTCTTTCAAAATCCAACTTTTCTCCTTAACTGCTGAAGGAGTGCCTCTTAGGTTAAGTTGGCATACTTGTTCCTGTTCAATCAGTACCAATGTAACTGGTTTCTTCATAATGTGCCTTGAAAACGCTTCCAAGCCTTAGCCTAGTATAGGCAATCTGAAGCCATTTGTAGTAAAAATGAACAATTTTTGACACCATACCCCCCAAAAAGATATTACTGTATCAAAAGATAAATAAATATGTTCATCAAATCGGCCTAAAAATTGGGAACAGAGGTCATTTTTCACTAATAAAGTGTTAAAAGAAACCCTATTATAGCGTTGTATTGAACTCACATGGTCAACCCCCCCCCAAGGTTTCAAATCACATAAGCAATAGATATTTTGTTGTCAAGAGAAGAAGTCTACAGACTGAGTTACAATATGCAGATGGTTGTTGCAGGCTTCACCAGACCTTTGTGGCCAATTAAGCTTGAGTTCTTCTTCCACTAAACATAAACCTAAGGTCACATTGCAATATAACTGAAAATGGTTGTTGATACTTTGGGTAAACCCAAATAAAGGAAACAAACGAAAAATAGTGGTTGAATCTCATTTTCAGCTAAAGTCATGCCAGATGGTCAAGTGGTTATACATTTTGATGGATGGACAGACCGCTATGACTACATAGCGGAACCTACATCACCTGATCTCCACCCTATTGGCTGGATGCAGCAAAATGCCGTAGGTGACAACACAATCAGGCAGATGTTACAAGCACCAAATAGTGAGTGTCATATTACACAGAGCTTTTTTTTATTTCATTCAGAAGGAGATATATATACTGTTTATAATTAACTAGATTTACACAACACAGATTATTGTATTCGCAAATGTACATAATCGATTTTAAACAATGAGACCTGTGACAAGATAACCTCGAAACAAGTTGCAAATGTACGAAGCAAGGGCCCGAAGAAATGACAAATCATGTTATACCGTATCAAGCATTTTTTTTCAGCCAGGTTGATGTTGGAAAACTATCATGCAACCATTTTTTTATGAACATTTTTCGTCCTTGTTATATTTTGAATGACAAATAATTTCGAATAAAGGTTTAAAACATCAACAAAGATGATATGATAATCAAATACTCTGGTATGATGTGGTAAAATATACGTAAATATTATACGTTATGCTGGTCATTACGGTAATATGAGATAGTTACTAGTGTTTATGACCGTTTTTGGCACCTGCGCTTGTTTGATGAAACGAAACGCACAGAGGCACTGTAGTAAGTGTGATTTTAATCACTCTTAGCTAAGTGCACTTAAGACATTTGATGAAACGGACCCCGAGGCTTTCTTGTGGTATACAACAGTGGCCTAAAAAAGGCACCTTAACAATTGGATTTTTTTTTAAATTGCAGTTTTTCCAAAAATTCAAAGTCTTTGGCTGACCTATTCAACATCTTCCCAAATTTGTCAGGCTTGGGTCTCAACCCAATTCTAGGGGGAAAAAATCCCTATAACCAGTTCACTCATATCACATGGCTTTCTTTTAGTTGGTAAGTTTCTAATTTGGGGTTAATGGTCTGAGTCAAACTGGTAAGGTTGGTTTTGTTGGAGTCTTCTTTGATGAGGATCTTCAGAGCCCAAGTCTAGCATAATTGCGGCTAGGCATAATGGGGAACCTAATGCATTGTTATAGAGAACATGCAGGTATATGAATAGACAACACAACTGATCAATGGACGATAGTGTTTTTCACTGATCGGATGTGATTGTGTCTTTAACCCATTACCAAACAGTAACGACATTTGACCACTTTGTTGCAGATGACTCTGGAAACCATTGTGAGAAAAGGAGAAATTGCTCAAAATGAGCAATTTTCCCTTTTCCCACAATATGTTCTGCCCTGTCAGAAGATTTCTTTCCAATTTCATCTAATTTTGAGATGTCGCATGCAATTCTTTCAATTCGGGACAGTCAATAATTTGGTGTTTGGTGAGAGTTAAAAGGGTTGAATTTGCTCAAATTGTTACACTGGTGGGCCTGAGGTCTTTGTACTCTTAAAACATCTATCTATCTATGGAAATCAATCAGCAATGCTACTGTATACATGTTTTGCTTCCTGCAGAATACCATAGACCAGATTTCGATTGGAAGAGATACTGTGTTGAAGAGCAACAATCCCCCCCAGTCCCATTCAGCTGGTTTACTGAGGTTTGTACAATAGTCTGTAGGGGTAATGTGGTATAGCTCAAACAGTTTTAGCGTTCACCTTCAGTCTATCATGGTTGAAAGTGTTCAGGATTATTCCTGAATTTCAGGTTTTGGAGACTTTTTGTCCCTTTAAATTGCTATAGCAAACATGCCTTTTCAGGATAATGAACTACAGATTTCAGGTTTTTGAAATTCTTCACCCAAGGACTATGTATCATACACACTGTCTAAGACATATTTGGCAGCTATGTCTTGTGGAAAAGCTTAGAGGTTTCCAATTGTCTTGTTTATTTTACAAGTTAACTCAGTAAAAACTAATTTACAAATGTATGATTTAACGAAATTGTGAAAGAGTGGATGCAGGATAAACTCCGACATGCAGTGGGAAAACTTTGACACTCTGAATTTTTTCCCTTTTAACATCTCTTTATATATCAAAAATAAACAAAATGTATATCAACATGAAGAGAATTATTCAAGATGGACATTGCATTAGATTGTATGTGATTTAATAATTAATTCATTAATGTTTTTGATGGATTTTATTAATGCTTGATTTGAATTTGGAAATTGAAAAGACCAAAATTCAAAGCATGCACAGTTAAGTGACTACATGTATTCATCATACTATTTGTCACAGTACAGTAGTGCTATTGTTTGAGTTCCCAGGGTTAACATACAATACTTGATACAATAAACGAAAGCACAAACCTATAATGAACTGCGTTGCAATGTGCTATTCACAATGTTAGATAGGGCGGCTGTCTTACCTGTCTGATTGGATGTGATATGATACGTTCTTCACCTGATTTACGGTATCTGATATGCGATATATGTGATGCAATTTATTACCATGCACATTAGGAATGTATCATTTTCGTACCTACAATTGAAATGGTTTAATCCCCATTATATATGCTTTAAGTGGCTTGTCTGTGATCTAATCTGTTTGTATAAGCACAAAGTCGGTTAGAGCACTATATGGGTTAAATTTACCTTTAGGTATTTTTAACTTGAAGTTACCAACCATTTATATATTTGCTATTGCAAACCCACAAATGTGAAGCTCTCACTATTGTCTTACATTGAACCTTGAATGCTGATATTTATAAGATAACAACTACCATGGCTCATTGATTCATTTCAGAAACAAATTCAGGGAACTTCTCCAGATTTGGCGAACGAGATCAGCAATAACTTTACCACCCAAAAAGTAGACTGCACATTTTCTCTGCCCTGTTACTCACTCAAAAACAGGCCTAAAGGTAGTTTAAGTTTTCATATATTATCCAATCACCAAACAATAATGACATTTGACTACTTTGTTGCAGACGTCTCTGGAAAACATTGCGGAAAAAGGAGAAATTGCTTGTAACGAACAATTTCTCCTTTTCCCACAATGTTCTCTGTCATACCAGACGATTATTTTTGATTTTCATCACATTTTGAAATGTCTTCTGTAAACTCTTTCAATTTGGGACAGTGGAAAATTTAATGTTTGGTGAAGGGTTAAAGGAGGATTGGTTGATTTATTATTTGAAAATAGTTGACCTTTTTGGAAACACTAATTGGTTTAAGCCTTTATTGCTTGACATACATGTGATTGGGTGATATTTGGTTGACAAGGAAAGTGGGTTTCAGCTGCTGCTTAAAGTTACTTGTTTACATGAGAGAAAATTTGAAATCTAAAATAAAGTGATGATGAAGCAATATTTTGTTTGTATTGTTGTTTGATTTACAACTAAAAGTAGCCATTGAAAGCATGATTGATTCAAATACTGATAAATAAATATGGGGTTCTAAATCTATCAAATACTGATAAATAAATATGGGGTTCTAAATCTATCAAATACTGATAAATAAATATGGGGTTCTAAATCTATCAAATACTGATAAATAAATATGGGGTTCTAAATCTATCAAATACTGATAAATAAATATGGGGTTCTAAATCTATCAAATACTGATAAATAAATATGGGGTTCTAAATCTATCAAATACTGATAAATAAATATGGGGTTCTAAATCTATCAAATACTGATAAATAAATATGGGGTTCTAAATCGCTATTGGTCAGGCACTGCAAACTATTTGAAATAATATTGAGATTTTAAAAGGATAATAATAGAGCAAAGTTGTCTTTTCATGAAAGGACAAGAGGTTTCAGGAGTTTTGAATCCTTGAATTTTCTACCACTCCTCATTCCATATTGCGTACAGTGTGTATTCTCTCCAGCATGGATGAAACCGTGAAATGTCAGAATCATTCCTGATTATCTTTATTTTAAATCCTTACATAAGTAAGTAAACCCTATGTATCCTACATAGCTTGCACTGTATAGTTTACTTCCTCCCATTTTTCAGTGTATGAATACACCATACTGAAGAGGAGTGTGATGAACCAGCAGCTGTTCAACTTCTTCATCTCTCACAACAAGTTTTTCTGCCTCCTTCCCTCTGGCCTCACCCTGGAGACTCTGCGGAACCCAAGTCTGATGTCCCTAATGGACTTCTCCAAACAGAATGTACATATACTGTGTCCAGGATTGAGTAAGTTGCAAAGCATATAACATGTATTGTACCCGCATAGACTTCTCCAAACAGAATGTACATATATTGTGTTCTGGGCTGAGTAAGTACATATATTGTGTTCAAGATTGAGTAAGTTGTTCTGCATATTATTTATGTTGCCTGCATTGACTTCTCTAAATAGAATGTATATATACTGTGTCCTGGGTTGTTATTCAATTGTTTATCGTATAGAAAGTGATCCTCAAATCATTTCCTCTGGAAGGGATTGTTTGGCCATTCCAGTTGAATGCATATCATTTCATGGCAATAACAACAAATAGATTGTAGAAACATTGTAATTGCTTCATTGGGAGGTGTTTTCCTAACCCATGTAGAAACATTGTATTTGCTTCATTGGGAGGTGTTTTCCTAACCCATAGAATGCTTGGTAAGTTTCTAAAAATAGATGTATGTGTTGTCGGCTTTCCAAAACCGTAAATATCTGCTTCTTTTTGTTGAGAAAAGATAATCAGAGTAGCAAACAGGTTAGATCACAGGCCAGTCACCAATTTACTTGGCTGCTGGCCTGGATCCAACCTATTTGGATAAGCATGAATTCGGTTCCAGCACTATAAGGGTTAAACATGTTTGTTGCATGTCAATTGAAAATTTATTTATCATTACAGAGATGGAGCTTCTTCATTTTGTCGACTCAAAGGGATGCAAGTTCACAGACGAAGCATCAATAGAAGAGCTGGCGGTGTTCTTGCAGTTCTGTTACACTGGACTGCTCTTGCAAAACGTAAGTCAGAGAGCCTTTTGAATGCAGTGTTTAAAAGAGACTCGCCCAGAGATTCGTACTTTTGGAGTATTAAACATTAAATTCTAGAAATTCTCTGCAAGGTCTTTGAGCGAATGGTACTCTTAAGTTGTTGACATCCTGTGCTCTCGTTAAATAATGTGAGGTGACATCCTGTGCTCTCGTTAAATAATGTGAGGTGACATCCTGTGCTCTCGTTAAATAATGTGAGGTGACATCCTGTGCTCTCGTTCAATAATGTGAGGTGACATCCTGTGCTCTCGTTAAATAATGTGAGGTGACATCCTGTGCTCTCGTTAAATAATGTGAGGTGACATCCTGTGCTCTCGTTAAATAATGTGAGGTGACCCTCTGTGCTCTCGTTAAATAATGTGAGGTGACATCCTGTGCTCTCGTTAAATAATGTGAGGTGACCCTCTGTGCCTGTCAATGCTTCTATGAGAAAGCTGATGTATAAATAACAAGGAATTCTTTCTTGTGCACCTTGCTTATGTCACATGAAAAGATTGGTTATATGTTTCCAAAAACTGATGTGACAATGATGTATTGATTAATAGCACTTTTTATTCTATATTAAGCTTGTTGTTTAGGAAATAAATATTTTTAAACTGTTTGCAATATCTGCAATACCAATATTCTATTTCTTTTCTCTAGGGTAATAAAAAGGTCTGAAAAGCTGTCATATGTTACTTTAGAAATTCATTTTTTATTTTTATCAGTAGAAGATAATTTACTTTAACAAGTTAAAATCACAATCTTTGAGATAGTCTTTTTAAAAGAAATTAGAAATGCTATATTATAGATTTTCATTTGAATTGAGATGATTTTAAACAAATTATAGGAAAAAATTGTGACTGGTCTATGTTAAAGGCAATAACAGATAAAAAAGTGATAGTAAAAATATATGTACATGATATGATATGATGTTTGGTAGAAAACACTGTAAGAAAAGGATAATTTGCTCACAAGGAGCAATTTATCCTTTTGTGACAGAATTTTCAATAGCCCTCTGCAGTGTTTGTGGCCAAATGAGGTATGATGAGTTGTTTACATGTTTTGCAATATAATTTATTATCATTTATGTGATGTAAACACCAAATTTAACAATTTAGTCTACCCCATGTATCTATGTATTTCAGGAGACCTTACCACCAAACTGTACTGAGTTGGTGCAAGGTATGGAAAATGCCCCAAGCAATGTACGTATATTTCTTATTGTATCATTTTTTTGTTACAAAATATTGATATGTTTACTATTGCAAGAACTACGAATGACTTCTTTATTGCAAAAGCCATTTTAAAGACAGCATGTCAGACAAATGAACTAAAAAGGTCACTTAAACCTGTATTATCTATCTTTTAAAGCTCCTCGTTCACAAACGTGATAAAAATTGTTCACAAACGTGATAAATAATTTGGAAGTTAAAACTTAATTTTTTTAGAACTGCACAACAACTGTACTGTAATGTGGTATGCACCAAAGAATGGTCATTGGAAGGGAAATTAGATCATTAAAAAATCTTTGAAGTGTGTATACATACAACGAGTTAACATGTATTTTAATACAAAAACATGACATCACTTTAAAGATCTAGTACAGTATATAGATTGTACATACTTAGATAAATTGAAGCTTCTTGAATTAATTTTGCTTCAATAGCTACCTTTAATTGGATATTAAACAACGATACAAGAGTCTGTGATTTCAAAAACATTTTATTTCGACGTTCTCTTCTGCTTACAAGCACCTTTACAAATTGTTGATAAAAAAATGGCATTTTACCTGTTTTAAACATACCTTAAATGATGTATATCATGTGTAGAAACAATCCACACTAGACTGACCATTCAGAATTTTAACTTGCCATTTTGAGCCTTTTGAGTAAGAGGACTTTGTAACTTCTGAAAGCTTTATCAATTTGGTAGTGGTTTAAAATAGCGGTGTGCAGCTCATATTCAAATTCTGAGTAAAAATACATATAATGTTGCTGTGATGTTAATCCTTGAAAAACTATTTATTTGTGGTGATATCAGTTTTGATGAAACTACTTTTTTAACCTTTCCTTTGCTTAAAAGTCATAGCTGTGCTTTTTCGCACGGCACTAACAAGTGTCTTTACCCAAACTTATCCATAAGAGTGTATGACGTGGGCACGGTTAACTGCTTTGCTCCTCCCATTTCATGTTGCATTTGGCGCTTATGGAGATAATTTGACAAATAGATTTTATTCAGTGGAATGAAATAAATTGAACAACCAACTTCATTTGATTGATATCAAAAATATGTCACTTGAAATAATTGTTATAACATTAGAAAAAACACATTCTTCAAACTCGTTTTTTTCCACCTGATAACAACCCATTCTCGTGACATATTTTAGCCATCAATTGAAAGGAGTTAATTATCCCCTTTATTATTGACGATGTTATCCTGCAGACTGATGGTAATCTGATGTTGCTGAAGCTGTGTTTCCTCTATCAAACCATACTGGAGTTCCTGTCACACAAACAGACAAACAAGGACGTCAAATCTCCCAGGGTAAGCTTACAACTCCTCATAACTTAAAAAACCGACACTTGTAACTACTGGAGTATTTCCCTGAGCTGAAGAAATACGTCTCATACGAATCAACCCCCACTATTGATACGTTTTCCGAGAGCATCTATGTTAAGTAGTTCTATGTATATGTAAGTGTTGAACATCACTTTAAACCTTTTTTTTCTTTGGTAATTCATACATTATAATGAAGTTATAAGTTATGATGTACATGTAACTGTTTATTTCACCCTTTCCCAAACAATAATGACATTTGACCACTTTGTTGCAAACGGCTTTAGAAAACATTGTGGGAAAAGGAGAAATTGCTCGTGACGAGCAATTTGTCCTTTTCCAACAATTTTTTCTGCCCTATGAGAGGATTATTTTCCAATTTCATCACATTTTAAAATGTCGTCTGCAAACTCTTTAAATTTGGGACAGTTGAAAATTTGTTTTTTGGGGAAAGGGTTAATCCAATTGAATGATTATTTAGATTTCATATTTAAGATCTATATTTGAAAACAAAAGTTAAATGAAGGAAGTCTTGAAGAAACAATAGTGTGGCTTCCATATTACTTCAGAGATGTTTTCATTGGATAGACCTGATTAGTTCAGATTTCAAAACTGAATTACATCATGGTTGGGAGCACAGGGAACTTTACTTATCCAGGGATAATTACTGTGTAACTTATAGTATTCATCCCAGGATAATTACAGACCCCTGTGATTGTAACTAGGGGTCCTGTTTGGTCCAATGGTTAAGGTATTGGACTGAGAAGTTTTGGGTCTTAAGTAAATAGTAGAACATTTATTGTTGAAAGAATGCTGCTCTTTTTTTCGCAAAATTCAAAGTAACTCTTAAATTGACCTTAACCAGCTGACATGCATATCATTTTATGAATCATTTCAGGTGGCCATTGAAGTATTCGAAAAAGCATTAAAATCAAAGGAATATTCCGACGGCATCTTCTCGGGCACGGATGCGAACGTGAAATGTCGCGGTCACTCCATGTCCATGATGACCAATAGGGACCTTACAGAGGTGTCCATGGACGACTTTCGTCAGGTCTTCCCGTTCATGACCAAACTCGAGTTCAGTGACAACCACCTGGAGTCTCTACCGGAGGATTTCTTCCGAAGTTTCAAGGCCCTCGAGATACTCAACGTGTCCAACAACAAACTGACCCAGTTACCCGACGGAATCGGCAAACTCAAGGACCTTACTCACCTCGATGTCTCGACCAATCGGATCGAGAAGCTTCCTGCCGACCTGCCTGAACTTGCCGAGACCTTGACCTTTCTGGCTATCTCAAACAACCCATTCAACGAGTTGCCGGACATTGTCGGCAAACTTGTGAACCTGGAGGATTTGCTTGCAGAGAATATAGGTGTGGTTGCGAATATGTCCATAGTGACAAACCTCAAGAAGCTGCAAGTTCTGAATCTCGGAAAGAACAAGTTCTGGGATATTCCTGTGGGTCTACGAGACCTGCCTTTGACAAGTTTGGATCTGTCGGGAGTTCCCTGGTTTCCTGTGTCGATGTTTCAGTCGTACAGGGCGTTTATACAGACACTGAACATGAACATAGTTACTGCTAATATGACAGAAGAGGTATGTTATCATGCTTATCGGTGGTAAAGTTACATCTGAGTCATGGGGCCTGTTTTACTAAACAACTTACGGAAAATGTTTGCGTAAGTCATAATTGATAAACATGGATAGTATCTTCAATGAAAGTACAATGTTGCAATGTGGCACTTCATTGGAAGCGTCTCGGAGAGACGATTCCAATGATGTGTCACTTTGCAATATTGCTTCGTCCAATATTGAAATAAGAGGAATTGTTGTTTTAGACTTACGCAAATCTTAAGCGTAAACTGTTTAGTAAAACGCTACCATGGAGAATAGTCAATCTTGTTTTAACCGGTTACCAAACAATAACGCCATTTGACTAGTATGTTGCAGATGACCCTGGAAAACTTTTATAACAAGCAATTTCACCTTTTCCCGCAATGTTTTCTACCCTATCAGAAGATTATTTTCCAATTTCATCATATTTTGAAATGTCATCTGCAATTATTTTCAATATGTGACAGTCAAAAATCTTACGTTTGGTAAAAGATTAATCGTCCAAAGGAAATGGAGTCCAAATGATGATGTTGAAGATATCTAACGGTTTGATACAGACATTAAGCCTTAGAATGCTGGGTAATTTTTCTAAAAATAGATTTTGTGCCATCTGCTTTCCAAATCCTTAAATATCTGTTCAATTTTGATGAGGAAATACACTCACGAGTAGCAAACAGGTTAGATCACAGGTGAGCCGCCAATTTACTTGGTGCCTGGCCTGTGATCTAACCTGTTTGCATAATCATGAGGTCTGTTCTAGCACTAAAAGGGTTAAACTGCAAATCTACATCCATATTTAAAACAACCCATAAGGGTGAAATTAAGAACTTTGTCAGATCTGACAGCCTTTCAAAGCTTAGCCTCTCTGTTATGTCTGGTTGTTCTGTACTGGTATTCTATTCCACTCAAGTGCCTAATGATTGTTCCCATCATAAAATGAGGCAACTACCCAAATTACAACTTTCCCATCAATAACTTATTTTAGGTTTGTTTGAGTTGAGGATCTGTCTGTGCATGTCTTGCATACGTTTCATCCCGTCTTGACCCCCTGATGGACAGTGATGTGTAGGGGTCTTCCTCTTTTTATGATGAACTGTAAAGGAAAAATTGTTGATGTGAAATAATACTCTCCATAACTAAACAAAAAATAATACACATTTATATTGTACAGTGTTTTTCCTGTTATATGTTTCATACTGTAAAAAGGATTCAATTCCCAATCAAACTAACTGACTATTTTTTCCTGTTTCCCAATGAATTTAGTTATTCCTGAAATGTTCCCAATTTTAGAGAAACATGCTGTGATTTTTCCCAATTTGTTTCGTACAGGACTCATTCCAAAAATTAAAAAAAACAAAAACACTCTGGCATGCAAATTTGTTTCCAACGTATATTTTGCAAATCTCTACATTTGAATTAATTGCAATAAATATGTTTGAAAATAAACCATCCACATGCTACATTTACACAATGTCAGACGATTCAATTTTTTTAAATGTGAAATTTAATTCAGCAAATATAGCAATTGGTTGTTTGCATGCCCATTGTGTTTCAAATCTAATGAATTTGTCAAATATATTCCATGTTTTGTAGGAGAAGACTGCCTTGTTCAAAGCTGCTGATGCGGATATGTCAAGCAATTTGACGTCGGATGAAGTGTTCAACATGAACTATGATATTTTGTTTCCAAACTACCCGAGGTTTGGAGAGGGACGTTTCCAATACACTGAAAGTAAGTTGAAGAGAATAGGTCCAGGGTTGTCATTAATTTTTGGAGTAACAGGTCAACTGTTGATTTGTGGAGGCCAATGAATCAAACCCACAATAAAAGTGTTTTAACTACACTACAGTCCAACTTGTGTTAAGCAACCATCCTTTGAAGCAGCCAACCTGCCTTAAACAACCACTACATAAAGTCCATTCGTTAGATATGTAGTATACATCAATTTGTGTTAAGCAGCCAATCTGTCTTAAACAGCCATTTTTCTCAGTTCCATAGGCTGGCCTCTTAATGCAAGTTTGACTGTACTTCTTATGGCCCGCCTTTCATTTATTTTGTTTTGTTATTTGAGCCCACCCAAATGTCATTTGAAGCAGTCCAATTAGCTGGTGGCCGGCTCTTAATGATAATCCTCTAGGTCTTAGGGTATTTCATACATATATATCTTTGAAGAGCTGTCATTTCACCTCCTTCCTATATATAATGAATAGATAGTTGGAGTCATGAATCAGAAATGGTATCTGGAAAGGCTTAGGCATATTGTCCCATGACCCAACGTATGTAAAACAACTAGAAGTATATTCCAAAGTTACCTGCATTGAATGCTACAGCATTTTCTTTAGTCTATCCGTTTGATGTGATTGTAATGGGGGTCTGGATTTACATGGTAGAGTTGAATGTGTAAGCATTCTGGATAGTCAGTAAAGTGTTGGCACTGTTTGCAGAGGTCCAGGGTTTAAGTCCTGGTCTGGCAACATGTTTTTCTCACATTGGTTACATGAAACACATGTCTTTCTAAAAAATGAATTATGGTATTTTTTAGACCGTTTTACAGAATTTCATTAATTCCATTGAACAAGAAGGGTTCTTTATATATACTTGATATTTGTCAGTTGTAATGACTATTTTGTCACTGTGGATGTAAAATTGGTATCAAGGGTCCTTCATGGCCCAGTCTTTAAGGTTGTAGTCTTAGAACGTGGTGGTCCAACCCTCACTGGCACTTCTGATTTCATTTGGAGTGTCCTTTGGCAAGACATTTAAGAGCCTAGTCTAGTACTGGTGAATCCAGGAAAACCTTAACAAAGCTGATATACTTTTACATGGTATTAATTCTTTACCACTTGCGCCATTTTTTTATTATCAAGCAGTCGACTTAAGAAAACCTTTGTAAAAATGTGAAAAACCTTTCAATTATGCTATTGTGATATGTGAATAGATTGAAAAAGCATTGTGGCAAATGGAGAAATTGCTTGTGATAAGCAATTTCTCCTTATGCCAAAATGCTTTTTAAAAGCTGTTGCTGCTAGATGCTTAAATGTGGGGTTAGGTGGTAATGTGTTAAAGACCATGTATATGTTAGGTGGTAATGTGTTAAAGACCATGCATATGTTAGGTGGTAATGTGTTAAAGACCATGTATATGTTAGGTGGTAATGTGTTAAAGACCATGCACATGTTAGGTGGTAATGTGTTAAAGACCATGTATATGTTAGGTGGTAATGTGTTAAAGACCATGTATATGTTAGGTGGTAATGTGTTAAAGACCATGTATATGTTAGGTGGTAATGTGTTAAAGTCCATGTATATGTTAGGTGGTAATGTGTTAAAGACCATGTATATGTTAGGTGGTAATTTGTTAAAGACCATGTATATGTTAGGTGGTAATGTGTTAAAGAACATGTATATGTTAGGCGGTAATGTGTTAAAGACCATGTATATGTTAGGCGGTAATGTGTTAAAGACCATGTATATGTTAGGTGGTAATGTGTTAAAGACCATGTATATGTTAGGTGGTAATGTGTTAAACACCATGTATATGTTAGGTGGTAATGTGTTAAAGACCATGTATATGTTAGGTGGTAATGTGTTAAAGACCATGTATATGTAAGGTGGTAATGTGTTAAAGACCATGTATATGTTAGGTGGTAATGTGTTGAAGACCATGTATATGTTAGGTGGTAATGTGTTGAAGACCATGTATATGTTAGGTGGTAATGTGTTAAAGACCATGTATATGTTAGGTGGTAATGTGTTGAAGACCATGTATATGTTAGGTGGTAATGTGTTAAAGACCATGTATATGTTAGGTGGTAATGTGTTAAAGACCATGTATATGTTAGGTGGTAATGTGATAACCCTTTACCAAACACCAAATTTTCAAAAATCCCAAATTGATGTGATGAAATTGAAAAAATGATCTTTCGATAGGGCAGAAAACATTGTGGAAAAAGGAGAAATTGCTCACTTAGAGCGATTTCTCCTTTTTCCACAATGTTTTCTAGAGTCGTCTGCAACAAACTGGTCAAATGTCTTAATTGTTTGCTAATGGGTTAATCACCATGTGTACCATTGTACAAACAAACAAAAACTGCCATTTTATTTCAGCTGGTGGTATTCCCCCGATCGTTTATGAGATGAAGCATTTGAAGAAACTGACTCTGCAGTACCACGGTATCAGGATGGTAAATGATGATATAAAGAACCTCGCAGAGCTTACAGAACTGGATCTGAGCTTTAACCCTAAGCTCATCAGCTTGTCTGCAGAATTGGGAGGGCTAAGCTTAAAACGTAAGCCGGGCTATTTTTCCTTCAATTGGGAAGAGGCCCAAGCCTGTTGAATTTGGGAATTTTTTTCGCTGAAATTGCTGAATTTGGAAGCCTAAAAGCTGGTGTGACTTCAAGTTTTGGGAAAAACTGCATGATTTTAAAGAAATTTCTAATTGGGCAGGTGCCTTTTATGGGAGTCTGTTATATAACATAAAAAAGCCCTGGTAAGTGAATGATATACTCATCCCCTTGTTTTAAAACATGGGAATGATCCTGACTATAAGCAATAGTAGATAGAAAATACAGAGCATTAAGAATAATAGACCTACATGCCGGTGATATAGACACTGGGGAATAAGTAAGTAGATATGTGAATCTAAATTCTTCTGCAACAAATGTTTTTTCCCGTTTTTAATATTTTAAGATTTACAAGAATTTAAAAGAAATACTAAAAAAAAACCATATTTATATTTTTTTTTCCTATTGATCACTTGACATGCAACTTTGGCTTTTTGATTGAACCATTTATACCTGACGCTGTACACATTATACTTGAGAATAAAGAAATGTTCTGTTAAATTATAGTACAAGGTTTATACATTGACAAAAGAGAACATGTTCATTATGAGCAATAATGTACTAAGTCGTTACTTAACTAGAAACCAAAATGCCCCTGTCTATGTAGGCTCAAGCCTTGGATACAGTGGAATCAAAATTTCATAAGAGATTGTCTCCTGGCTGACTAAGGGAATACTCCTTGTTCTATCTGTCTTGACCAGCCCCTATTTGCAATGAAGTTTGGGGTCTTGCGATATATACATATGATGATGAGGTTTTCACAATATATGTAATTAAGTATTTTATTATGGTGATATATGTGTACATGTATACACCAACATAGTTTATTACATTTACAATAGGTTATACCAGTCCTGTGAGCATAGTTATCACTATTGAATGATTGAATTGCAGCATGGCAACTCCTTGAAATTCAATGGGAAAAGTACAGCTGCAATCTTAAATCACATAATATGTACCAAAATACTGACTAGTTTTTCAGTAACATAATAACGTGATCATAATTGGCAGAGTAGATGTGTAACTGACCGAGCAACCCATTAACATAGGAAATAAGTGACACAGTTGGAACGCAATACAGTAGACGAGTGCGAGAGTTGATCTGTGAACAGATCAATCACCTTTAAGTTTACAATACAGTAGACGAGTGCGAGAGTTGATCTGTGAACAGACCAATCACCTTTAAGTTTACAATATAACAATACAGTAGAAGAGTGCGAGAGTTGATCTGTGAACAGACCAATCACCGTTAAGTTTACAATATACAAGTGCGAGAGTTGATCTGTGAACAGACCAATCACCTTTAAGTTTACAATATAACTGAAAAATTGACGACGCAATGTAAAAATCCAATTTACCCATTACCAATTAAAAACGACGTTTTACCACTGGTGTTGCAGTGAAAAACACTGTGGGAAAAGAAGACATTGCTCTTAACGAGCAATTCCTCCTTTTCCGACAATGTTTTTTGCCCTATCAGAAGATTTTATTTTTTATGTCTTCTGCAAGCTTTTTCAATTTGGGACAGTCGAAAATTGGGTGTTAGTTAGAAGATTGACCAAAGAAAGTATGCAATATCCATGCTATTTATATGGGTGAAAGTGTTCAGGATTATTCCTGAATTTCGGGGGTTTTGAGAGTTTTTATCCCTAAATAATGCTATAGCAAACTTGCCTTTTCAGGATAATAAACTACAAATTTTAGGTTTTCGAAATTCTTCAGCTTTGCCCCATGTATTAAGTATCTCTTTACATTTGCAGAATTACACCTGAAGGACTGTATAGTGTTGAACACTCCCCCCAAGGAGATTGTGTCCCGTGGGTTCATGGCCATCATGGGTTATCTGAAGCGACTCCGCCTCGGGGCCTCGCCATGCAAGAGAACCAAGCTGATGTTGGTCGGTCTGGGTGGGGCAGGAAAAACCAGGTAATAACCAAACTAATCATGATGGTTAATTTTAACCCATTACCTAACAATCATGACATTTGATCAGTTTGTTGCTAAAGTAAACTTACTTAGATATATTAACTCGATATATACCATATACCTGATTGAAAGTCTATCAAGGTGTTCTTAACCCATAACAAAACAAAAAGATATTTGACCAGTTTGTTACAGTCAACTCTGAAAAAACATTGTGGGAAAAGGAGAAATTGCTCTAAACAAGCAATTCCTTGTTTTCCCACATTGTTTTCTGCCTTAACAGAAGATTATTTTTCAATTTCCTCACATTTCGAAATGTCGTCTGTAAACTCTTTTAATTTGGAGCAAACGAAAATTTGCTTGTTTGATGAAGGGTTCAACAACGTTATGCTTACCAAGGCTTTCCCATATATAATTGGCCAAAATTTCAGCCAATTTCTAGGCAAACCCAAGTCATCTATAATTTACCAACTATTTTTTGTTTGTTTTGCAAACAAGTTTAAGGTTGGTATTTTTAGATTAAGCATTATAAGGTACTTTACATGATGCAAATAAGACACATACATGTACACAAAAGTTACTCGGTCTGATTTGAATTTTAGTAAAGAAAACAAATTTCTGCCACTCTTTTTTTTTCATCAGTATTATTTTCATTGGCATGCTTTTTTAGCATTCCGCATGACAAATGTGTAGTATTTTATTACCCTACATCGAGGGTTCAATGCAAGACTAAAGTAAGTGCTTCATAAACATGAAGCACTTACTATAGTATTGTACTGAGCCCTTGACATGACATTTGATGGCAGTGTTTAGTTTATTGAAACGTGGCATTACCAGTGTAGGGGCGGATAGGTTGGGTAGTAACAGTTTGGGTAGCCTAGATAATGGGTGCAAGTATCTGTGGTTAACTTGGAATGTCCTTTGACAAAAGACTTCAGAGCCTGAAGGTTATTACTGGTGAATCTATGATAAAACAATAATAAAAATGTAAACACATCGTTAAAACCCAGATAAACAAATGCTCGACTGAGCTTTTTATCTGTTACAAGAATAGCTTCTACCAATTATGTAATATTCTTCTTGTTTATTTACCTTAATCTATGCTACATAAACTAAAAAGGTAAATCCAACAAATTTTTTTTGAAGTAACAGAAATACTGTTTGAACAGTGTTTTATGCGCAGACAAACACATATAATCCAATGCATGAAAGATGTATTATATTCTAAAATATGTTGACACAGCATAAAGGCCTATACAATTAAACACATCCAATCAAATGCAGTAAGGGATGAAATATAACTGAAATACTGTTTGCATAGCATTTAACCCAATACAAACACATTTAATCCAATCCAATTTATTGCCTTTCCTTACCAGTTTGGTCCAGTCGTTGATGAACAACAAGTATCGGGCATATATGGATGCTGATGAGCCCATTACAGATGGAATCGATATAAAGACATGGAAGGTCCCTATAGAGAATAACAAAGACATGCTAACATACAGTGTGTGGGACTTTGCTGGCCAAACTGTGTACTACAACACACATCAGGTTAGTATTTTGTGAGAAAGAAAATTTATTTCATGAGTTATGCATGTGGTCATGACAAATTATTGAGAAATAACAACAAATATGACCTTAATCCTTTACCAAGCAGTAACAACATTTGACTGGTTTGTTGCAGACAACTCTGGGAAACATTGTGGGAAAAGGAGAAATTGCTCTTAGCAAGCAATTTCTCCTTTTCCAACAATGTTTTCTACCCTATCAGAAGATTATTTTTCAAATGTATCACATTTTGAAATGTCGTCTGCAAACTTTTTCAATTTGGGACTTTCTAGAATTTGGCATTTGGTAAAGGGTTAAAGGGACTATCTCACAGAATGTTTTCTGTTCTTAACACATTTTAAAAAGATGATTTAAACAATCGTCATCAGTAAATAAATGACTCTTTTTGAATAATTACATTTTGAAGATGCTGAAAACCTGTGTTTTCATTTAATAATCATGAAACGAGCATAAGTACTTGCAGTGCTTTGATTGAAAGGCTTGGTTTATAAACAGTAATGGGTTTCCTGTCAGATTCACCTTGCTTGTGTCATGTGATGAGATTGTTGACCCATTTCATATTCTTGATCTGGGACACTATTATGCATTTCAATTATTTTGCATAACAGAAATAAAAAGTCATAGTTTACAAAACAAAGTGTTTAAATCTACAATATATGCTATGTGCTATGTGCTGAAATGTGCTATTTCTCCACTAAATTATTTTAAAAGAAGCGTAAATGAGAAATGTATGAAATTTCTATAGATATGTGATATCATTCTATTTCGAGGGTTCAGTGCAATACCATAGTCAGTGCTTCATAAACTTACTATAGTATTGCACTGAACCCTCGATTTGTAGGAGACATTTTATTTTAAAAAGATTAACATATTTTAAGTCAGATACAGTGCAACCTATACAAAACACCATGCATCATGCCCTCCCCCCCCCCCCTCATTTTTTTATGTGATCATTGAAGAATAAGTGTACTGGTATACATTTTTTTAACACAAAACAACTTTACTGTATTTTGGATGATAACATTAATAACCTTTAAAGTGCTGGAACGGACTTCATGCAAAGAGGTTAGATCAAGGCCAGCTGCCATGTAAATTGCCAGCTGTCCTGTGCTATAACCTGTTTGCTACTCTGGGTATCTTTCCACAACAAGACAGTTTTGGAAAGCAAACAATAACATAAATGTTTTTAGAAAATTACCAAGTTTTCTAAGGTTTAAGGAAAATTGTTTTTTATTTTCTTGTTTAAAATTCATATACAAAAAGCCCCATATGCATATGTTTTTTTATTTTTTAAATTGTGTGGTTACTTTTTTATTTCCAGTTTTTCCTGTCCAACAGAGCTGTGTATCTGCTGTTGTGGAATGTGCGTCAGGGATACGAGCATGCAGGACTGGATTTCTGGTTGAGTTCCATCGCATGTCATGCCCCTAAAGCTCCCATCTTAGTCATTGGGACACACATTGACAAGGTACGCTTTTACAGATTACATAGCAATTTACCATTTCCAAATATAGTAACGACATTTGACCAGTTTGTTGCAGACGACTATGAAAAATATAGTGAGAAGCAATTTCTCCTTTTCTCACAATGTTTATCTATCAGAAGATTATTTTTCCATTCATCACATTTTGAAATGTCGTCTGTGAACTCTTTTTAATTTGGGACAGTCGAACATTTGGCATTGTTAAAGGATTAAACTATTTGTGGGATTAATGGATGCTTTTGTGTGTGTGTTGGGGGGGGGGTCCTGCATAGCCTAGTGGTAAAGGTGATGGTCTTTTACCACACAGGATCCTGGGTTTGAGACTGTCTATATTGTATTGTTGGGAGTGTCCTTTAGCAGGACACTTTAAAGCTAGTGGCTTGAGCTGGTGGATCCAGGAAAGTATAATCGCAAAGAATTGTTGATATGACATTGTACCCCATATATACAAACAAATGGATGCTTTTCTCCTTCAACCTACCACCTGGGTGTCACATAGGTAGAGTGTTCTCAAAGTATGTGGCTCTATACACTCATACCCCAGGGTTTACAACATGCCATTGTTCTTTGAGAAAGTCAAAACAAAGGGTACTCCTTTATTAACATAATTAATATTACATAATAATTTCTGTATTTACTAATATTTTAACAGGTATTCCAGTGTTTCGGTCGTATAACGGTATTTAAGGGATTCATGTGACCACTTCATAAGTGTTAGTGTTATGGTAAAATGTATTCCCAACCCTATATGAACCCTTTTCCAGGTGGACAAATTCAAGCTTCCAGAGGAGGTGTTAAAGACGAGGTATCCACAAATAGGAGGGTTTCACTATGTCAGTGCCTACACGGGAGACGTAAGTTATAGTGATTGGCAATCCCTGTATGTGACCATTGCTACTTATAGCAGTGTTAAGTTGATGAATGCAGTGCAGTGGTAGAGAGTTGAATTCTGGACAGGAATGTTGTGGGTTTGAATCCTGTGAGAAGCAGGATCTGACTTGCGACCGTTCATTAATTCACATTGGGCGTCAGTACTGGTAATGTACCCAGGAAGCAAATTGAGAGTGATTAATATTTTTTTATTAGTAAGAATTTGTTCCACAATCAATTTAAACCAAATAAGTTTAAACTAGCAGTGTTAATGGAGTGGAAAGAATGAGTCTTTACAGTGGTATAGTACCCTAAATAGTGTCTTGATCCTTTTGTTAATCTACAAACTGCAACTGCATAAGTTGGGGTTCTACGTGGACCAGTGGTAAAGGTGTCAGACTTAGATATCGTGGGTCACAGGTTAGAGCCCAGCCAACACCTCTGGTTTTGTTGGATTATCCTTTTGCACGTCACTTCAGAGCCTTAGCCTATATAGTGCTGGCTGATCCAGGACAGCTGCAATATAACTGAAATTTTTTATTGAGATGGTGTTTAACACTATACAAACTAAAAGCAACAAACTTAACTTTTTTTTCATCTGTGATTACTTGTAGGGTGTAAATGCACTGAAGGCTGTTATCATTAAACAAACACTGGAGCAGAAATATATGGGTGAGAAGATACCAGAGGCTTGGCTGACATTGGAGAAGAACCTTATCAAGTATCGAGAGGAGAAAAATGTGGATCTCCTGCCATTGAAGACATTGGGCGGTATTGGCACAACATGCGGGATCTTTGACAACACAGAGGTAAGATCATCTGAAACATAAGACAAAATATAAGCAGTTAATGTGCCTTCAAAGGCTTTCATGGAGACATGACAGAGGACCAGATAAGAGGAGATACGTAGATAACTCTAGCTCACTCAATTGTTGCTTTTATAAACCCTTTGTTGTTGGTTCTGTTTGGAATAGTAGATTGCGTAAGACTACATATAAAAGACCATGATATACCATTCTCTTTATCTAGAATACTGTCAAGGTAAAGTTGAAGGAATGGTAATTCAAACAATATATACAAATCAATAGAAATAAAAGTTATTCCCCAAATGAAAAAGAAAACGTCTTAAGATATACCTGTTATTTACAAATGTTATATCGTATAAACGGCAGAAAAATAGACCTGTGAATTATTTTGTTAAAATGCAGGCAAACCATGCTTTGGGTTTGCTTCATATATTTGGCCAATTCGAAAAATACCTCTCCAGTCAACATATTTCTAGAAGGGTCCCTTTGTGATGGTTGTCTAATCAATTAACAGCTTGTACAAGTCATCCAGTTTCTGCATTACTTTGTTTATTCGGCCATTTTTAAGAAAACAACTTAAGCCAACATATTTCTAGAAAGGTCACTCTGTATGTTGGTTGTCTAATCAATTCACAGCTTGTTCAAGTCATCAAGTTTCTGCACAACCTTGAATATTCAGCCATTTCTAAAAGGAGCTCTAAAGCCAACATATATCTAGAAAGGTCCCTTTGTGATGGTAATCTAATCAATTCACAGCTTGTACAAGCCATCCAGTTTCTGCACGACCTTGGGGCTGTCCAGTTTTTCAACAAGGACTTTCT
The DNA here is from genome assembly GCA_947846245.1 of Cerastoderma edule. NCBI lineage: Eukaryota > Metazoa > Mollusca > Bivalvia > Cardiida > Cardiidae > Cerastoderma > Cerastoderma edule. Next base: position 21,940,150 of record OX401417.1, read on the forward strand.
ACGGGACATGGTGGTGATCTACCCGCAGTGGATTATTGATGTAATGGCTTGTCTTGTGACTGTAATAGAGGGAGCTGTTGTGGTAAGTTTATTATTATGCACCATGTTCCAGGGTACCGTTTCACTAAACGACTTACGGAAAATATTTGCGTAAGTCAAAAATGATAAACAGGAATTGCATCTTAAATGAAAGTAGAATATTGCAATGTGACACATCATTGGAAGAGTCTTGGAGAGACGATTCCAATGATTGTAACTTTGCAATGCTGCTTAGCCCAATATTGAAATAAGAGGAATTGTTGTTTCAGACTTACGCAAATCCTAAGCGTAAACTGTTTAGTAAAACAGTACCCAGGTTCCTTTCCTTGACTCTTGACCAAATGCCAAACTTTGGACTGTCCCAAATTGAAAGAGTTCGCAGTCAACATTTCAAAATTTGATGAAATTAGAAAGAATTTCCTGATAGGACAGAAAACATTGTGGGAAAAGTTTGATATCAAAGAACTTAAAAGTTCAATGATAAAGATGGGTGTTTTGGACTTGTTGCCTTTCTTATTAAAAAAGTTCTCATCCAAATTTTATCAAACTTAACGTAAATGTTTGTTGCCATGATATCATGCCTGAGATTGATGAATGGTAGTTTTACCCGAAGAACTTTAGAGCTGTATGTGGTCCTTGAATGATATAAAAAAAATATAGAAGCTGTTTGAGACTCAATTTTCTCTAAAACAAGCTCTAGGAACAAATACAACATTCTCATTCCTCAGGATGGTAAACTCAAGTTAAAGGATGTCAAGGTTGTTTGGAAGGACTACCCGGCTGACCTTCACCCCTGGCTGTTACGACTGACAGAGGAATTTGACCTGACCTGTCCCCTTGGAGACGAGGAGGCCAGTATCGTTCCCTGTCTCCTGCCAGATGAGGAACCTAAGGTGAGGAAAAGTGTAAACCCCTTACTGCATAAAAACCTTTTGTCATGAAATGACTAGAAAGACAAGCAAGTGATCGTATAGTTGTTGTATTCTGTTGTTGAAATCATAAAAGCGTCCCTTAGACAACATCATAAACGGGCTGCATAGCTGCACCTGGTCCCAGTTCTTGACCAGAGATCATTGTTCGTGTCAGTAGACTATCGACCCTAGACCATAGATGGTCAACTCTAGATCGATGACTGTAGACCATAGACGGTCAACCCTAGATCAATGACTGTAGACCATAGATGATCAACTCTAGATCGTCGAGTCTAGACCATAGACGGTCAACCCTAGATCGATGACTGTAGACCATAGATGGTCAACCCTAGATCAACGACTGTAGACCATAGATGGTCAACTCTAGATCGTCGACTCTAGACCATAGACGGTCAACCCTAGATCGATGACTGTAGACCATAGACGGTCAACCCTAGATCGATGACCGTAGACCATAGACGGTCAACCCTAGATCGATGACTGTAGACCATAGATGGTCAACTCTAGATCGTCGACTCTAGACCATACACGGTCAACCCTAGATTGACGACTGTAGACCATAGACGGTCAACCCTAGATTGTCGACCCTAGACCTCGAATGAGCTCCGAGGCCTTCCTATTATACTACATAAATGTCAATGTGTCTCAGCAAGATCTGATAAAGTAATATAGTATCTTATATAATTATTTGAACCATTGACAAGATGACAAATGGGCTGATGGAAGTGTGTTTTCCTCAAGGTAAATGGCAAAGCACCCTTCTTTGGCTACACCTCTATTGCCAACATTTGGAGGAAGGCTTAGGAAGCCATTGTGGTGAATATAGAGGACAGTGGTCAAGGGGTAGAGTGATGGACACAAATTATTGTTTTGAATCCTATTAGGAGCGGGTTCCTCTTCTCAACCTTTCATAAATCCACATTTGGAGAGAATATTTGATAATCTTCCAGAAAGCCAATTCAAGAGGTTGTAAGAACGTGGTTCGCAATTTCTTTTTTGACAACAAGCATGCCAAGTTCATTTTGTTTCATTCACAGTACAATTGGCCACATGCTAATCCAGAGAAGAACATTAGAGAGTCGATCATAATCTACAAGTTCCAATATCTACCAGCTGGTCTATTCAACAGGGCTCAGGTATGTACATACATGATCAAATAATTTTTATTTGTATGTGGTTTGAGGCCATGTCAACAAATTTTCAGTATATAGCGGCTTTCCTAGGATGCACCAGTTAATTACTTGACATCTAGTATGCTAAAAGTTAACCACCTTAACCCTAAGAATGCTGGTTGATCTTATGGGAATAGATTTTTTTTCATCTGCCTTCCAAAACCTTTTATGTCTACTTAATTTTGATGAGGAAAGATACTCAGAGTAGCAAACAGGTTAGATTACAGGCCAGCAGCCAATTTACTTAGCAGCTGGCTTAGATCCAACCTGTTTGCATAAGCATTAAATCCATTCCAGCATTATAAGGGTTAATACCCCAGCTTATAAAGACAATTCAAGCAACATTGCAGCCATCTTGATTTTGATATTTTGTTTTAACAATTCTTTATGTGTAGATACTATCTCATCAAAGCGATACCAATTGAACAACTCTATTGAGCTCTGATAACATAGAGTTATGTAATGGTAAATCAGGTTTTGAGTGGAAAACCCTCTGGTAGTTGGTTATGCTGGTTATGGACCAATTTTAGCCGTTCTTACTAAATTGCAAATTAAGATTCCATCCTGGTTATTTTGGACCGCTTTTGCGTAACTGCACTCTTACAGTGTCATTGAAATTCCAAACTTTTTCTTAAACTTAACTTTGAACAATCATTAAAACCTTAGTTGATTTTGTTGTCTTTATTCCACAGGTCCGACTGAATGCCTACTCCAAAGGTGCATTGATTTGGAAAAGAGGATCCTTCATGAAGAAAAATGATCACAAAGCATTGATGCTACAGACAGGGTGAGTTTTGGTTTCATGTGGAAACACATTAAAACCTTTTCTACTTCTAATAGCATGTTACACTGGTATTTTTTGTGGATGTGTACTCGGGTAAGACACTGCAATCAATAAACCACCAACAACAAAATTGTGTTACAAACTGATATATTTCTACATTATAGTGACCAAGAAATGGTTGTGAGATCGCAGGGATTCCGTCCAGAAAACTTCCTGTTCATCGTGCATGAGATGATCGAGACATTGATCCTGGAGTCCTACTCAGGCGTGAGCTACGACTTCATGGTACCCTGCTTGGACTGTCTGAATATGGTGAGTTCTGGACTGGTTCCCATTATATTGGTCCAAAAGGATAGTAAAATGAGGTGATTATGTGATGAAAAGTAATTCCTCATTTTGTCACAAAATCTTTGTGTTTTTTCTCTAGTTGTAGATGCACTGATACTATAATGTTGGTGTAAATCTTTATTACCTCTGTGATCTTCTGCTGCTTTCTCCCTTCAGGTATTCAATCAAGAAACAAGGCTTATACCCCTTGGAAACATCAATAAACATGACATTTTAGATAAAACAATTTCATGAAAATATCTAAAGATTCACGATTTTCTGCTGACAATTATAACAATGTGGTCAGAGTAAAAATTGCTTTTGATGAGTGATGCATCTATCTGTCAAAGGAAAATAAAAAAAAAGAAAAAAACTCTGTTGACACAATGTTAAAACTCAATTAATAGAAAAATGTATTGTAGTGTACATTCCAACTTGTATTAAGCAACCATCATTTGAAGCAGCCAACCTGCCTTAAACAACCACTACATTAACTCCCATTGTTGGATGTATAGTCTACATCAATTTGTGTTAAGCAGCCAACCTGTCTTAAACAGCCAATTTTATCAGTTCCATAGCCTGGCCTCTGAATACAAGTTTGACTGTAACTGTTTCTACATGATGCCTTCTACTTCCTCTATATGAATTCCGTTCTTACAGAATGTGAAAGACCCAAGCATGGTTGGCCATAACCGTGTCCAGAGAGCCATGGAAATGAATGTACCATTCATACAGTGTGACAAATTCTTCCACATTCTGTCTATACAGGAGGTCAAAGGTTAGTCTTCAGAGCTCTAGTTCAGAAACGTCTTCGCCCTGTGAACTGTTTTATTAACTCATTATACCCTATGTTATTGGTACTCATTTGATTCCTTCTGTCAAGTCAGTATTACAAGGTGATTCTTATGATTACCCACTAATAGGCTATTCCTAATGATCAAGAAGAAGATATAGAGAATAGATGGTTGGTGTTGTGAATCGGAAATGTTATCGGGCAAGGCTTAGGAATATTATCCGGTGAGCCAAAGGCGAAACGGATAATCCGAAGCCGAGCCAGATAACTTTTCCCATTCAAAGACACCAACCATCTATTCTATTTATCCTGTTACGTTTATGTATTCTTTCAAACAAACAAAATGTAAATAAAACACAAGAAAAAGGAAAGAATAAGTAGAGAATGATGTGAACATGATGTCATTTCATTTTTATGACGTCATGATTCGTCACGTGCATGTGTTATATGGTTAGTGCCGGATATCACAAATGTTATACGGCACCTAGTTATTGGTCCCAAAATGACACTAATGACAGGATAAATTTTATTTCTACGTCTGGGTGCATTCTCTATCAAAACGCATCAGAGTTGATGATTAACTCATGCAGGGAACACAATGTGGCTTTCATTGGCTAAAGTAGGTAAACTAAGCAAATATACCTGGGCACAGACATCTTGTTTAGACATAAGACGGTAAACATTGGTCATGTGATTCCCCCCTTCTGAATTATAGCTAAGAGAATAATTATTAACTTGATAATTAATAAACTCTGTCTGAAATTGCTTTCAAACAAGACCAGACATGAATCCCAAATAAGAGAATGGGCTGATATGAACTGGACACAAATGAAGAAATCCTCAATGCGAGAATGAGCTGATTAAAACTGTGTTTGCATTGGTTTCAGACTCGATGCCGTCAGACAAGATGTCGGATATGGACAACCACTTGCGAAACAGTGTCCGCGAGCTGATCGATCTTACGCAGGAGACGACAATCAACGTGTTCTTCATATACTCCACAAAGAACGTCCCCGACCTAAAGGACGAGAACAAGATTGTCAATCCTGCACGCATCATGGAGGACTTGAGGGCCCAAGGCACTTTTAAAGTGTAAATACTTGGTTTTCATTTTACTCTTTACCACCTGCAGACATTTTTTTTACTTGAAGCAGACGACTTTAGAAGTACTTTGTAAACATGTGAAAAACCATTCAGTTCTGCTGTTGTGATTTGTGAATAAATTGAAAAAGCATTGTGACCAAACGAGAAATTGCTTGTGACAAGCAGTTTCTTCTTTTGCCATAATCCTTTTTGAAATCTGTCTGTTGCAAGACGCAAACATGTGGCATTAGGTGATAATTTGTTAATGGAATAACAATATTTCCTTGATACGTGAAACCATTTCAAGCACATAAGATTTTTTACCTGATTTTGTTCAAAAGCAAGGGGCCACTGTAGCCTTCCTGTAAGAGTACACAACTTGTGGAGGACAGTGGTCCAGGGGTAGAGCGTCGGCTTTATGACACTAGGGTCGTGGGTTCGAATCCCGTGAAAAGCGGGATCTGCCTTGCGAACTTTCATTAATCCACATTCGGCGCGAGTACTGGTTATGTATCTAGGAAGCAGAATCGAGAGTGATTGATCTTAGTTGTAAGAACTTGTTTCACAATCGATGTAAAATAAATAAGTTTAAACAAACAGTACACAACTTGAAATCACAAACCCCAACTTAGTTTTAGTTTAAACTTATATATTTTACATCATTTGTCACAGAAGCTTGAAGCTTTTTGAATTCTCTCTTAATGACTGCATTCTGGATAGGAAACCGGTGCTTGCATGGTCGCACCAATTTGTGAATTCATCCTGGTACTCTTAACCTTGCCTTTCAGGGATCAAACCCTGACCCTAGGTTTAAGACAGGGTTGTAGTGATTGGAGAGCCTTGCATTGACCAGTAATTTAGGGTGTTGTGGTTTAGCTTAAGGGTCCCAGGTTGGAGCCCTACTGGTCCCTCTGTTTTTGTTTGGGGGGGGGGGGGCGTCTTTGGTAAGGCACAAATTGATGTGTACATATTTCGCAATATCTAAATGAAGGCTAAGAACACAAGGGAGGTAACTCAGCAATATACAAGTCTAATCAGTTTGATTTATCTTAACCCATTACTAAAAAAATAATGACATTTTACAATTTTTTTGCAGACGACTCTGGAAAAAATTGTGGAAAAAGGGCAAATTGCTCATGATGAGCAATTTATACTTTTCCCAAAATGTTTTCTAACCTATCAGCAGATTAATTTCTAATTTCATCACATTTTGAAATGTCTCTGCAAACTCTTTCAATTTGGGCCAGTCGAAATTTTAGCGTTTGGTCAAGGGTTAAAGCAATTCAGCAATTTGTACTAGAACATAAAAAATCATTCAAAACATTTAAAAAAATCATAACATCTGTCACAACCCATCCACAGGTCCTATACAGACAAGCCTGAATCATCCAATATGGAGGCCTTGACACTGACGGTGAAATCGACCGACGTGGTAATCATCGGAATGTCCGACGAATTCTGCTCCAATCCGGAGTGCAAGAAGCTTCTGCTGTACATCAAGGATGTCCTCAGACTGCCAGTATTACTCTGTTTGTTGGGATCCACCAAGAAATGGCAGAAAGGGGATCTTAACATGGCCTTTGGTGCAGAGGTAAGTTTGACTTTCACGCTCTTATGATTTATAGTTACGTGATCTTTGTCACTCCTAATGCAGACTGCAATGAAGACTATCTTAGATATTCTATCAAGGAGACCTTATTGTAATGGTTTTTGGGCATTGCAAGGTTAGACCTTCTAGCTATTCTGACTGACATTATCTTTGTTACTCTGTCTGCTGGCTACAGTGAAGATATGACAGAAAGGAGACCTTATTGTAATGGTGTTTGGGCAGAGCAAGGTAAGACCTTCTAGCTATTCTGACTGACATTATCTTTGTTACTCTGTCGGCTGGCTACAGTGAATATATGACAGAAAGGAGACCTTATTGTAACGGTGTTTGGGCAGAGCAAGGTAAGACCTTCTAGCTATTCTGACTGACATTATCTTTGTTACTCTGTCGGCTGGCTACAGTGAATATATGACAGAAAGGAGACCTTATTGTAACGGTGTTTGGGCAGAGCAAGGTAAGACCTTCTAGCTATTCTGACTGACATTATCTTTGTTACTCTGTCGGCTGGCTACAGTGAATATATGACAGAAAGGAGACCTTATTGTAACGGTGTTTGGGCAGAGCAAGGTAAGACCTTCTAGCTATTCTGACTGACATTATCTTTGTTACTCTGTCGGCTGGCTACAGTGAATATATGACAGAAAGGAGACCTTATTGTAACGGTGTTTGGGCAGAGCAAGGTAAGACCTTCTAGCTATTCTGACTGACATTATCTTTGTTACTCTGTCGGCTGGCTACAGTGAATATATGACAGAAAGGAGACCTTATTGTAACGGTGTTTGGGCAGAGCAAGGTTAGACCTTCTAGCTATTCTGACTGACATTATCTTTGTTACTCTGTCTGCTGGCTACAGTGAATATATGACAGAAAGGAGACCTTATTGTAATAGTGTTTGGGCAGAGCAAGGTTAGACCTTCTAGCTATTCTGACTGACATTATCTTTGTTACTCTGTCTGCTGGCTACAGTAAATATATGATAGAAAGGAGACCTTATTGTAATGGTGTTTGGGCAGAGCAAGGTTAGACCTTCTAGCTATTCTGACTGATATCATCTTTGTTACTCTGTCTGCTGGCTACAGTGAATATATGACAGAAAGGAGACCTTATTGTAATGGTGTTTGGGCAGAGCAAGGTTAGACCTTCTAGCTATTCTGACTGACATTATCTTTGTTACTCTGTCGGCTGGCTACAGTGAATATATGACAGAAAGGAGACCTTATTGTAATGGTGTTTGGGCAGAGCAAGGTTAGACCTTCTAGCTATTCTGACTGACATTATCTTTGTTACTCTGTCTGCTGGCTACAGTGAATATATGACAGAAAGGAGACCTTATTGTAATGGTGTTTGGGCAGAGCAAGGTTAGACCTTCTAGCTGTTCTGACTGACATTATCTTGTCTTCCTTACTCTTGTTTGACCACAGTGAATATAATTGGACAGATACCTAACTATAATAGTGTTTAGGAATGAGGTAGGTTTATTTTTTCTTGCTGTAATGAATGTTACACTAACTTGCCTGTATCACTCTGTTTGCTGGGAACCACCATGAGATGACAGAAATGAGACCTTAACATGGCCTTTGATGCAGAGGTAAGACGAACTGTGTTGCTTTCATGATTAACACTACTTTGCACTATAATGTCTTCCTTACTTTTGTTTGACCACAGTGAATATAATTGGACAGATACATAACTATAATAGTGTTTTGGTATGAGGTAGGTTTGTTTTTATCTAGTTATTGTTTCGCTAATTTACCTGTATCAATCAAGTTACTGGGAACTACCTAGTAACAGCAGACCTTAACATGGTCTTTGGGGCAAAGGTAAGAATAACCTTGCTTTCATGATTGTAACATTTTCTTTGTCACTCTCATTGCTGGGCTCAGAGAAGATATGGCAGACATTAATGATTTTATGTCCAAACGAAATGGACTGCCCAATGACGGCACAGGTGTTTTTGACCATGAGTTTACCATCATCTTTCTAGTTCTGTTGGTATATGATAACCCATCCTTTACGATGGGGTTCCTTCTAACAATTGGCAGAGAAATTGCGATCTAAGACCAATTGTTTTGCACATGCATGCAATTCGACTGCAATTTCTCTGAGTGTGAGATGTAACGCCATTATAAAACATGAATTATCATTTACCACCAGAACCAGAAACTTGATGGTTAACTCATGCAGGATGCAACATGTGGCTATCATTGGCAAAAGTAGGTGAATAAAACAAAATTACCTGTGGCATGGCCATCTTGTTCGAACATGAGATTGAACACATTGGTCATGTGATTCCCCCGCATGTTAAAGACATCTGTATAACCCATTACCAAACAATGACGACATTTAACCACTTTGTTGCAGACGACTCTGAAAAACACGGTGGGAAAAGGAGAAATTGTTCATGACAAGTAACTTCTCCTTTTTTCCACACTGTTTTCTACCCTATCAGAAGATCATTTTCCAATTGCATCACATTTTGAAATGTCGTCTGCAAACTCTTTCAATTTGGGACAGTGGAAAATTTGGCATTTGGTAAAGTGTTAAAGTCATCTGTATGATGGAATTTTCCTATTTTAGGTGTATGTTGACATGCAGAAGATTGAGCGATACGAGCACAAGATCAAAGAACTCTACGATTCCATCAACAAAAAAGCGAGCATCAGTAAAAAGGTAATGTCTCTCGTCCAAACTGAATTCTTCTCATGCTAGTTATTTTAATGATTCTTTTGCATAAATGTGCTTTGGAAGCTAATGTCAGAAATCAACCACTTAGGGAACAATGCATTCATGTGTGATTGTCTAACCTCAAAGATTTATGATGTGCTACAAGTACGATCCTTGTGTAATTTGTTTCACTTGTGGCCTTGCCTTAAACGGTTATATCGCAAGGGACCTGTCTGATTGAAAACTTCTTTTCTATGTGACAAGTATTGTAGTGAAATAGAGGGTCCTGTGTGGCACAGTAGTAAAGGTCTTAGAACTCAGGGGTCCAAGATTTCAGCCCCTCTGGTACCTCTGGTTTTGTCGGGGAGTCCTTCGGCAATAAACTTCAGAGCCCTAGCTTTGTACTTGCGACTCAAGGAAATCTGTAACAATAACTGAGAAATTGTTGACATGCTATTAAACCATATAAAGAAACAAAGTAACAAAATGAAAGATATTTGAGCAGACCCAAATGCTTTTTTAGATAAAATTCTGATAAACTTAGTTGTGAACAGAGGTTATGTTCCAAATATCTCTCCATTAATCTTTGTTTTCTATTGGATCACTGTTCCACACAAGTTATAGAAGACTTTAGTAACCAATGTGATAATAGCAGAATTATCTGTTACAAATAGTTTCCCCTTTTCCATTAAAGGTTAATGCCTAAGAGCATAAAGAATGGTCAAGTTGAATAATGCCCAAATGCTTAATTTATGGAGAAAGATAACATATAGAGAATAGATGATTGGTGTCTTGAATAGGAACTGTTATCCCTCAAGGCATATGAACGTTATTGGGTGATGCCAAATCACTGAATGACCCAAAGCTGAGCCTCATAACCTTTTCCTTAACAAAACACTAACCATCTTTTCTTTTTATCCTGTTGCCTACATGGGGTCAAATAAAAGTATGACAATGAAAAAAATCATAAAAAACGAAACGAAACAAAATTGAAAAAATACTAAAAGGTGCACACAGCAATCATGTGTAAGGAGAACTAGTGACGGATATCAAAAATGTTATATGGCACCCTGCTTGCTATTGGTCGGTAAGATGCACTAGTGACGGGATAGAAAATTAAGTAAGAGTACAAGCTTTTTCATGTGTTGAACTTTTTTCATGTATTATTTCAGAAAAAACAGAAGAATCAGGTACGAAACCCAGCCTTAAAAGGCTACTCCTTTGCTTTTGCAGCAGACGAAACCCGAAATGATTGTGACAAAAGGAGAATTTTTTCACATGAACAAATTTGTCTTTTTAAAATAATGGTTAAAGTAACTACTGGGTAAAATCAATTCGGCTGATTGAGCATAAATACCTAAGTCACTTTGATTCTATAATACTGTTTTGGTCTGCTGCAAATTACACATGATGGAGGCAAAAGGAATGAACTACCTGGGTTAAAAATAGATTAGTCAAATTCATTTAGTTTGTGTCGTAATAATATGGAAATTGGAATAAGTTATCCTCTGGTGATGTATGATGCAAAAGGAATTAAAGCTACTTGTTCACAGATGAAAAGCTGGAAAAACATGAGTACCTTTAAGCATTTCAGTTTCTATTATGGTGTACTTTACACAATGGAATATTGCCATCGGGCAGGGATTGATTTAGAGCTTAATTAAAGAAAACACTTTAAATTTAATTAAACATTCTCATTTTGCATTTAGGGGTAATGTATATTGATATCCAGTAACGTTTTTATTCCATTAAGTGTATGTGCTAATCTGTGAACGGGCAGCTTTAACATATTCATAAAAACTCCCTTTTTTTTTGTGACTACAAGGTCTATTGAATACTATGGGAGACCTATATTTTGGTGTGCATGGAAAATGTAGCTCATCAAAAATTTCCCATTTAGTCATATTTAGTCAATGTTGACATTTGGTCTTTACACATGTTAATAAACATATTGGTGTTGTTTTCCTTTAGATGTAATATTGTCAATAAGTGATGCAGAATTCTGAATCTAGATATCCAAATACTATGTACCCTGTTCTCTACAATAGATATTCTCTAAACCTCTTGTAGCAGATTGCAATGAAAGATATCATTTATTGAATTATGAAAAGATAAACTAATGGGATATTTCCTATTTCAAAGCAATTGCTGATGACAATAGTAAAGATATGGATAGGAAATGTGTTTTATGAACTTATACAGAGATAACCCCCCAAAAAGGCTTTTAATGCACAGACAAAGAAGGATAACTCTTGATTTCATTGAGACAGAATTGTTAAGTTTTGCATAAAGGCTCTGCATATAAAAACGAATATAAGTTTGATAAGCATTGCATTCCCTTTTTGGAATAGGTGCGTATATATACATGCTCCTGGTAATTTGTATCATTCCTACCAACTTCATTAATCATTAGAATAATCTCCACTTGAGCCTTTACTAAAATCTATAGAGTAGTTATTAGTAGAATTGTTGTTGGAAGATATGAAATATATTGTTACAGTCAATCTTGTTTTAAGTGAATTGTTGTTGGAAGATATGAAATATATTGTTACAGACAATCTTGTTTTAAGTGAATTGTTGTTGGAAGATATGAAATATATTGTTACAGTCAATCTTGTTTTAAGTGAATTGTTGTTGGAAGATATGAAATATATTGTTACAGTCAATCTTGTTTTAAGTGAATTGTTGTTGGAAGATATGAAATATATTGTTACAGACAATCTTGTTTTAAGTGAATTGTTGTTGGAAGATATGAAATATATTGTTACAGTCAATCTTGTTTTAAGTGAATTGTTGTTGGAAGATATGAAATATATTGTTACAGTCAATCTTGTTTTAAGTGACCATAGTATTGTTACAGTCAATCTTGTTTTAAGTGAATTGTTGTTGGAAGATATGAAATATATTGTTACAGACAATCTTGTTTTAAGTGACCATAGTAATAGGAAACAGCATAATTGTGTATAGGACATCTAATGGCTTAACCCTTAGAATGCTGGGTAATTTTCTAAAAATAGATCGTTGTGTTATCTGCTTTCCAATACCTTTAATGTATGACTGTATGCTTAATTTTGTTGAGGAGAGACACTCAGAATAGCAAACAGGTTAGATCACAGGCCAGATGCCAATTGGCATCTGACCTGGATCTAAGCTGTTTGCATCATAAAAGCATGAACTTGGTTCCAGCACTATAAGGGTTAATGGTGGTGCCAGTCTTTCATAAAGCTTCAGTAGAAACTTTCTGACTGATTTGCGTCCTGTATGAAGACCGCTTTAGAGTGATTGAATGTTCTAAGAGTGGTCGGTTAACTCTTTACCACATGCAGGCAACATTTTTTTTACTTGAAACAGATGACTTTAAGAAGGCTTTGTAAACATTTGAAAAACCTTCCAGTTCTGCAGTTGTGATATGTAAATAGTTTGAAAAAGCATTGTGGCAAAAGGAGAAATTGCTTGTGAGAAGCAATTTCATCTTTTGCCACAATTTATATTTAACGTCGTCAGCGGAAGAAGCAAAAATGTGGCATTAGGTGGAAATGTGTTAAACTCAGATTGACTGTATATATATGTAACTGTTGTTTGTTGTTGTGATATATGTTGTAAGCCTGTTATTCAGTTTCCCCATAAAGAACTCTGAACTTGAACAAGATTTGGTTGATGAAACAAGGGGTTTGCTTTTTAACGGAGGAACAAATGAATTGTATTCATAATGTATGTATTCTGAGTAATTGATTTACCCATAACCAACCAATAACGAAATTTGACCAGTTTGCTGCAGACGACTTTGGATAACATTGTGGGAAATGGAGAAATTGCTCTTAACGAGCAATTTCCCCCTTTTCCACAATGTTTTCTGCCCTATCAGAAGATTTTTTTTCAATTTCATCCTATTTTGAAATGTCGTCTGCAAACTCTTTCAATTTGGTGTGTGGTAAAGCGCAAAAGTTCTTTAAAAAAAAAATACTAGTCTTAATGCATATAGACAGGTTTTGCTTTTGGAATCAAGGCATGTTTTACGAATAATTTATTTGTTGTTGTCCAGGTTAACCAACAAAAGGGCTGTAAATGTTTCATCAGTTACTGTTGGACTAACTCCCATGATGCCATCAATAAGGGCTCAAGATCTGTGGAAGGGGCCCTAGGGGACTGGAAGGGCAGCGACCCCAGGGAGGTGAAGACTTTCCTCACTTCCAAAGGTATCGAATGCTGGCTGGATGTGGAGAAAGTGGGTGGGGTAAGTGGTTGATGATTGTTCTTTTTTATTCCACAGCAGAGCGGTCTACGGTAGTCAAACTAATTTGATTAGATCGGAAAATATTGAGAAATATTTGTATCGGGCAATATCTCCTGTCATGTCAAACTTTCGAACCGTTCATTTAATGGTGGCCACTTGCAAAAAAAATGTTGCACCGTTTGAAAACCCGTATTTCCAGAGACATAGATAAAACGTTATCTATGTCTCTGGTATTTCCATTGTAATTAAATGTTATCGAATTACTTTACTCACAGTTGTGAACTAATCCTTTTGTAATCGATCCATACACTTAACATGTCTATATTCCGCATAATAACTTTGTAAGAGTGGTTTAGTTAACATTAGTTGACAATTCTTTGCTCCCAATATTTTTTTTCTGCGCATGCAGACTGGAATGAGAAAAACCTATTTAGCGTTTTTTTAATTGTTTAATGGTAATTGATGCCATTGCTTGGTGGGATGTAAGTTTATAAACATATCTTGTCATATCAATTGACTTTGAATTGCCATTTGTGCTTTAAATCAGAAAGTTAGAATAAAAATAGTCTGACATTATTTGGATCGTTGGAAATTTCGACGTTAGATTGCCCCATCAGAAAATAGAAAGCAATCTTCTAGTCAAATTATTTTGACTAGGGTCTATGGGTATCCTGGGGTCAGTACTATGTAATATATAATATTATATTAATGCACATAGTACTGACCCTAGGATTACTATAGACCCCTGTGTTATATATAACTTTTAGAAGTACATGTAAAGGGTTTTTTATGTGTCCTTCTGGTAGTTAAGATGTGTATATTTAAGAGAGATAACCAGCATAACTGGAGAGGCTGAGCATATGGCGGTCTTAGAACTTGGGGACCTTGGGTTCAAGCCCTATTGATACCTCTGGTTTTGTGGGAGTGTCCTTTGGCAAGACATTCCAGAGCCAAGCCTAGTACCGATGAATCTAGGAAAGCCACAACGTTACTTAATAAGTGATGTCACAGCATCAGACCCCATATAAACAAATCAACATTGAGTAGAATATTGGCAAATTATCTGTTTCTACCCTTTCCCAAACGACGAATTTTTTCGACTGTCCCAAATTGAAAGAGTTTGCAGACGATATTTCAGTATGTGATGAAACTGAGAACTAGTCTTGCGATAGACTGAAAACATTGTGGGAAAAGGAGAAACTGCTTGTTCACAGCAATTTCTTCTTTTCCAACAATTTTTTCTAGAACCATCTGCTACAAACTGGTCAAATACTGTTATTGTTTGCTTATGAGTTAAAGTGTGTCTGTTGTATTCAAAGTTGATCTTGGTACCTACTTAGATGTTAAGATTTGATAGAATTGTTTTTGTGTATCGTTAAACCCAATATAAACAAATCGGCATTGGGTAGAATGTTGGCAAATCTTCTGTTTGAATGTGGTAATGTCGTTTTCAAAGTAGATCTCGGTACAGACTTAAACCTTTCCCAAACAATAACGACATTTGACCACTTTGTTGCAGATGACTTTAGAAAACATTGTGGGAAAAGGAGAAATTTTCATTTTCCCACAATGTTTTCTACCCTATTAGAAAATTATTTTTCAAATTCATTACATTTTGAAATGTTGTCTGCAAACTCTTTCATTTTGGGACAGTTGAGAATTTGGCATTTGGGAAAGGGTTAAAGATGTTTTGAATTGAAATAACTTTTTTCCATTGCGTGTTGCAGACTGGACTATTCTCATCTATAGCTGATGGGCTGAGAGAAGCGGAGGTGATGGTGGCGTTTGTATCAAACGAGGTAAAACGTAACTTTGATATGCTTACGTTCTATGTTCCAAGAAATGTCCAACAGATTCAATTAAGGTCCTGTTAAACTCAGTAATTGTACTTTGGTTTGTCAAATCTTCATTCGAAATAGAAAAGTGAAATGTGGAAGTTGGAATCATTGAGAAAATAAAACATCCGCAAAGTTGAAGAAATCATATTAGCAATTCATCTGTTCATTAAAGTATTCATGTATTTATGATTATCACAAATTTAATCGCCATTATTAAAGATCTGTAAGACTTTAGCCTGTCAACTCTTAAGAACTTTGTGATAAAGTTTCGTTATGGCCTTTAAACACTTTGAATCGCTGTTATTTCATTGATAATATGTCTGTATGTTTTCAGTATGTCAACTCTAAGAACTATGTGATATATAGAGTTTTATTATGGCCTAACCACATTGTGAATACCTGTAATTTTATTGATATGTCTGTATGTTTTCAGTATGTCAACTCTAAAAACTGTGTGATAGAGCCTTGTTATTTCCTTACTTCATTGTTAATCACTGTAATTTCATTGATGACATGTCTGTATGTTTTCAGTATGTCAACTCTAAAAACTGTGTGATAGAGCCTTGTTATTTCCTTACTTCATTGTTAATCACTGTAATTTCATTGATGACATGTCTGTATGTTTTCAGTATGTCAACTCTAAAAACTGTGTGATAGAGCCTTGTTATTTCCTTACTTCATTGTTAATCACTGTAATTTCATTGATGACATGTCTGTATGTTTTCAGTATGTCAACTCTAAAAACTGTGTGATAGAGCCTTGTTATTTCCTTACTTCATTGTTAATCACTGTAATTTCATTGATGACATGTCTGTATGTTTTCAGTATGTCAACTCTAAAAACTGTGTGATAGAGCCTTGTTATTTCCTTACTTCATTGTTAATCACTGTAATTTCATTGATGACATGTCTGTATGTTTTCAGTATGTCAACTCTAAAATCTGTGTGATGGAGTCTTGTTATGGCCTTATTTCATTGTATTAAATGTAATATTATTGATGATATGTCTGTTTGTTTTCAGTATGTCAACCCTAAGATGGCTGTAATTTAATTGATAGTATTTCTGTTTGTTTTCAGTATGTCAACCCTAAGATGGCTGTAATTTTATTGATGATATGTCTGTTTGTTTTCAGTATGTCAACCCTAAGATGGCTGTAATTTTATTGATGATATGTCTGTTTGTTTTCAGTATGTCAACTCTAAGATGGCTGTAATTTTACTGATGATATGTCTGTATGTTTTCAGTATGTCAACTCCAAGAACTGTGTGATGGAGTTTCGTTATGGCCTTACCACACTGCGAATCCCTGTGATTGTTGTTGTCGTCGGTTCTGGGTATGAATGGGAGAGATCAGAGGTAGGAACCAAACAAAAGTGTTGATAAGAGTTTAAGATTAGTTACAAAGGTCGCAAAATGAAGTGTCTATATTACACAGCTTGTGCAAAAGCCTTGACCCATTAAAAGTAAATGAAATCAAGATTTCCCCAGTTTGGAGTTATATGATTGTGTATTGCTTGATAACGCATTTTAAAAATTACAACAAATACAACCAAAATATACACAAAAATGGTTCTACATGAATTCTGTTAAAGGTGAAACAGCTTGTTGTAAGTGATTTCTCCTTTTCTTTTAGTGTTTTTTGCATTATTCAGATGCAGGTACAAACAAGTACATATGAGGGTAAAGATGAAACAAAATTTGTGTCTGTTTTATTCACACATCTAATATAAGGCACAACGATGAACATTGTTCAAAATTGATTTTTTTTGTATTAAGTTCTTGTCTCTTGAAATTTAAAGGTGCTTCTTTACAGATGTGAGAACATTTGGAAGGTAAAGATTAATTTCTTTAAAGCTGCACAACAGATGTACTGTTATATGACTGGCACCGAATAATAGTCATTGGAAGTAAAATTGTTAGATCTTTTTCAATTCTTTAAAGTGTGTATACAGTGAAATAAAATGTATTTCAAGCCAAAAGCATTGCTTTTGAGATCTACCACATATAAACTGTACATACTGTTGTTGACATATATAGGTAAAGGGTGAAGTTTAATATGTATATAGTTTATGTATAACCATTTGATATGATAGGTAAAACAGGTGCATGTCCTGATGGTGTATCCCAGCATTTTGTTGTTTTAACTGGCTATATATTAATAGAATTTGTAAAACTGGTTTTCACTTACTCCCTGGACTTCGTTGGAGTAACATCACAAGCCTATGCTGAATAATGAAAGCCATACAGAAGCCATACAGTTGTAAATGATATGCTGTCCACCAAAGCCTTGCTTAAATGCGCCGAATGAAAACAAAGACGTCTTAACGTTCTGTCAATAATGTTTATTTCACATACGTAGATGAATTGAGGCTTTCTATATTGATTATGCTTTTAATAGCTACTTTTGAATGTAAATCAAACCACAATACAAAAACTGTATTGTATCAAAAGCATTTTATTCTGACTTTTAAAGTTTATATTTTGTGAACAAACACCTTTATTAACCCTTTACCTTACGCCAAATTTTCGACTGTCCTAAACTGAAAGATTTTGCAGACGACATTTCAGAACGTGATGCAATTGGAAAATTATCTTCTGATAGGGCAGAAAACATTGTGGGAAAGGGTATAATTGCTCATTACGAACAATTTTTCCTTTTCCCGCAATGTTTTCAAGAGTCCTCTGCAACAGAGTGGTTAAATGTCTTTATTGTTTGGTAATTGTTTAACCAATTTTCATCAGGTTGGTTTATTGGCTGTTGGGCACAAATGTCAAAAGATAAACCTACAGTACCACAATGAGACAGGATACCTGGAAATATTGAGTCTTGTCCAGGCGAAACTAAAGGACACGGATCAAGGAAGTGAGGTATCCAACACAGATAGTCAGAGGAATGTTGCTTTCCAGGTAAGTTGGTCTGCGATCTGATAATCTTGTTAATAACGGCTAAAGCACCTGCGGCAGTGAACGCAACCAATTAATTGTAACTCTAGCTGAGTACTGGTTAACCTTAATTCGGATTATCCTGGGTGTAATTGTGTTACAGTTTAGAAGCACTGTGCGATAAAAACAAATGACACAACGGTTTCTATACTTCTATTCTTAATTCAATTTTAATTAAATGGATGTTGTTTGGAACCACCATGGCCAAGTAGATAGAGAGCAAAGCTTGGATTTGATATCAAATGACCCCTCTCCGCATGGGATCAAATACCAGTGTCCACATTCGGATTTTCATGAGAAGTAGTCTCCTGACTGAGTTATGGAAGGCCGAAAGTTCTTCCCGGCTTGACCAGTCAAGCCCAGTCCATATGAAAAAAGTTGAGTATGAGGTTCCTCATCCATTATTAAGAGTCAGGCATCACATCATAGTTGAAACATTGTTTATGTGATATAAAATACATGTTTATTAATGTATAGATTAATTAGATAAATGTTTATATCAACAGGAAGTATTGGAGCTGACACAGAGGAAATTCCTCCGGCACATCACAACATCTATTGTTAGCAATGACCTTCAGCCTTACCCCTGTCTCTTTGTTGTGGATTTCATTTCGGACAAGGAAAAGGGAGATTGGGAAAATGCAGAAAAAGAGAAGTTGAAAGCTGCGGGCAAATCAAAGGATGAGCAAGAGAAAGCCAGCACTGAGAAGGACGAAAAAGCAAATGGCATGATGGTAGGATATTATGTACAGAGATAAGAAAATGAATGGGTTAAGACCAATTTGGGAAAAACATTATTCTCTTAAAGGAATCAAATACTACTTTTCTTCACTCGGCCATTAGTGAATCATGATGAATCAACTTTTGGTACCTGATTTTAAAGACATTCTTTCTAAACAAATGATATATGCCTGGTCAAAGTTAACAACTTCAAGTTAACATCTGTGACCTTATGGCCTTTAACCCTCTACCAAACGCCAAATTTACGACTGTCCCTAGTTGAAAGAATTTGCAGACGATATTTCAAAATGTGATGAAATTGAAAAAATAAAATCTTCTGAAAGGGCAGAAAACATGGTGGGGAAAAGTGAAATTGCTTGTTAGAGCAATTTCTCCTTTTCTCACCATGTTTTCCAGAGTCGTTTGCAACAAACTGGTCAAATGTCGTTATTGTTTAGTTAACTTGGAACTCAAAATCTTTTAGCAGACCCTTAATCAAATTTACGGGGTTCATGTGAGATGAAGGACTTTCAGCCTGGGATCATGGGTTCGATCCCCCAGCTCAGCTGCAGCTCTGAACTTTATCCTAGTACTGTGTTTTTGTAATCAAAATGTTATTCAACAAAAAAATTGACGTGGATTTAACCCCCATTTCCCATTTTAAGAGAAAACAAGTTGTGTTCACCTGTTTGTGTTTTTCAGGGGACTGATGAAGCTGTTGTTGAAGCCAAGATCTATCACTCCAAGTTCTGTTTTAGGCTGTTTTGTGAGCACCAACAGGTAATTAGATTTTTACACATAACTCCAAACCCAACATTTTTGCATCTTGCAGCAGACGTCTTTCTTAAAGCATTGTGGCAAAAGGAGAAATTGCTTGTTACAAGCAATTTCTCCTTTTGCCACAATGCTTTTTCAACCGATTCACAAATAACAACAGCAGAACTAAAAGGTTTTTCACATGTTTACAAAGCTTTTCTATAGTCATCTGCTTCAATTAAAAAAAATGATTTTGTCTGCAGGTGGTAAAGAGTTTCAAGTGTTTGCGTCCCAAGGTCTGAATAATTGACTGCGATGATGTGTCTTGAATACATTTCAAAATGGCGATTTACCCCAATCCAACTCCATTCAAGCATTCCGCAAATATAGGCATATGTGACTTGTCCTAATTGAAACAACATCAGATGACATAAAGTAACAGAAACATACACTTTTTTCCCCAGTTTTATTGTGTAAAAATGTTTTGTATGTAACTATGAGACCAGTTGAAGATAGTAAAAACACACAAGCTTTGCAAGAAATCTGTATCTCACTTACCTGTGATGAACGGTAGAAAGTGAAATACTTTAAATTATCACACCGAATGTTCCCGTATAAATCATTGATATGGACATCATAAAAGGAGAAAGCATTCATGTTGAGTAATTTCCAATTTTATATACTTCATATGCTTTGGCTTTCAATTTGGACAGTCACAGAATCCTATATAAAGTAATGAGTTTAACAAGAAATTGAAAAAAGGTAGTTTTCATCATGAAAAAAGGTAAGAATTTATTGATTAATCCTTTACCAAAAGCCAAATGTTTGACTCCCAAATTGAAAGAGATTGCAGAAGACATTTCAAAATGTGATGAATTTGAAAAGCGTTCTTCTGGTAGGGCAGAAAACAATGTTGAGAGCAATTTCTCCGTTTCCCACAATGTTTTTCAGAGTCGTCTGCAACAAACTGGTTAAATGTCGTTATTGTTTGGTAATGGGTTAAGCTTGAGGTTTACCTTCCTTTGATTATTGGCCAGCACTGCAATATGACTAAAACCCTGTGAGGAGCCATTTGTGTATTGGTTAGAGTGCAGCTGGGTACCGTTTTACTAAACAGTTTACGCTTAAGATTTGCGTAAGTCTAAAACAACAATTCCTCTTATTTCAATATTGGACGAAGCAATATTGCAAAGTGACACATCATTGGAATCGTCTCTCCGAGACGCTTCCAATGATGTGTCACATTGCAACATTGTACTTTCATTGAAGATAATATCCATGTTTATCAATTATGACTTACGCAAACATTTTCCGTAAGTTGTTTAGTAAAACGGTACCCTGGTGATGTTATTAAGATCTTCATGAAAGGCAGTCTCCCTGAATGCCGATAGTTCTAGCTGGCTTGACCAGCCCTTAGGTAGTCACATTTGGGGTTTGGCATTGTAACATAACTGAAATAATATTGACGCAATTTAAAACCCATACAAGTAAACAAATGAAGCGCTGTAGATAAGATGTTAAGTATCTTAAAAGATAAATGAATAAAACAATCTGTTTCAGGGTTGGCATGCCATGCCATCCATTAATTTTGAGTCAGTCTTTGCAAATTGATTGAACGCTGGAGACATGATATAAAAACCTTACAAATAAACAAACAATTGATCCATTTTAAGGGTTGGCATGTGATGCCGTCCATCATACCGTTCCCGGAGCTGGAGGGAAGTGACGAACAGCAGCTGATTGACACCGCGGCACCGTATCTGTCTCGTCTGTTTGCCATCGCTAAACACAGCAACATAGAACTACAATGTCTGTCAACACCAGAGGGCGAGATTCTCCAACACAGAATAGAAGAGGTATGAAATTTTTATGTTTCTGTTGTTAATGATACTTTACTCCGATTCAAGTTCAAGTTACTACTCCCGAACAATCTGTAAAGATTATGACTGGGAGGCGCTGTTAGATCAATTTAGCAAAGGTGGTTGCCCAGTCCATTCATGAAGGTGTTAAAACTGGGACTGGATAAAAGGTCACAAGGAAGGCTATAGCAGCCTCTTATAGTTCTTTGAAAACATGAATTTATGTGATACTGAGTTCGGAATTGGGGAATAAGAAAATCTAGGTACCTGGTGGGAGTGAGCTGACTGTGGTCTACAAAGACCAGTTGGTTTGATTCATTGTATAACTTATGTCTCCCTGCTCCCTTTTGTTGTGAAGAGACATTGATTACACATGTATTTCAATGTGACACAAAGAATGTTTAGATCTAACACAAAATGTTCTCATTCAATCTCTACCAAACTTTATCAAATTGTTTGTTGCCATAATAGCAATCTAGTTCCATATCTGGCAACATGGACATAACATGATGAATCAAAGCGCTGATAGCGCTGAAGGACTAAGGTGCGTTTAAAGCAAGATGATTGAGGATACATTTGAAAATTACTTTGGGCAACATCTCGAGGAAAACAGCTGCTACTTTGAACACCATTACTATAATTTTTATTTCTGTGAACAGAGACTGAACGATAGTCTATTTTTCGAACATCTGGACATTTTACGATTTCCCATGAGGCAACAGTTATAAAAATAAAGAGCAAAACAAAGCGAGTAAATCTGGACCACATTCCTAGTTATAAGAAGTTATTAGTCGGCACAGTGAAGGTGGATGTTTAATGAGTAATTGGGGTCAGACCGCTGTTTGTGTATCGATAAAGTACCGTCTCTCAAAAAGTGGTTTGTAAATTCAATGGACTGAGATGCTGACACACCCTTTGTCTAAAAATGGCCAACTTAAGCTTGTCTGCTCTCTATTTTGAAAAATTCTTATCCAATATTTTCTTAACTTTACCATAATGTATGTGGCCTTCCTTTGCTCAGTCTCGATAACCAGAAAATTTGTCTCAAGAACTTACAAGTTAGTCCACAAAAGAGGGAAGGTAGAATATGTTTTTAGCAAAAACGCTTTAGTTTTTTAATGAATCATGATGAAAAAGAAAGAAACCTTATAGGTAACATTTTTTATGTATACTGGATTCCTTTTGCTTTTCTATACTTGCTAATCTTTGATTTCCAAACTTTGACCCACAATATAATTTGAAAAAAACAAAAACATATTTGAACAATGAAAGCATTCCATGTGCGGCTGATCCATATAAACATTTTGTTAAATATTAAAATGCTGGGTAATTTTCTAAAAATAAGTTTTTGTGTTGTCTGCTTTCGAAATCCTTGAATATCTGCTTAATTTTGATGAGGAAAGATACTTGGGGTAGCAAACAGGTCAAATCACAGGCCAGATGCCAATCTTCTTGGTGGCTGGCCTGGATCTAACGTGTTTGCATAAGCATGAAACTGGTTCCAACACAATAAGGGTTAATGCTTCAAGAATATTTTTAGATGCATTTATTCATTTGTTCATTTGTTAACATGTGTTGTTGTTTGTCAAGATTGGAGTGAAGAGTGCTAGTGACTTTAAAGAGGAGTACCTGTCTCTGAGAGAAACAGTCATGCAGCAAGATAACCACAAGATCTTTAACCATCTGTCCAGGTTGGTTTATATTTTGGTTAAGCTGTCTTCATAATTGTACAAACATCCATATGTACTAGGGTATTTGTTATTTTGTTGTATAAACTTGAAAGGAAGTTTTACCTTGCCATGCTATTGTCTTATGACTTCAAAAACATATGATAACATTATTTCAATTCAATTTTTAAATAGCTATTGAAACTCTTTATTTACATGGATTTTCAAAATGTATGTATAACTCTATTGAAGTATCTTGCATCTTATCAGTCAAGGTAACATACTACATTTGTATTTGTGTAATGTTGATGGGTCCCTATATTGCATAGTGGTATAGAACAGAAACTTGAAATCATGCAGCCCCTCTCTGCATGGGACATTACAACATTACTGAAATAATGTCAATGCAATGCAAAACCGATATAAATGAAAAATAATGATTCAACTCTCTACCAACTGATGACGACATTTCTTTACTTGAATCAGACAACTTTAGAAAAGCTTGTAAACATGCGAAAAACCATTCAATTCTGCTGTTGTGATATGTGAATCTGTATTGAAAAAGAATTGTTGCAAAAGGAGAAATTGCTCCTTTTGCCACAATGCTTTTTGAAAGGTGTCTGCCGCACGACTCAAAACGGTTGCTTTAGGTAGTAATGTGTTTAACCCTTTCCCAAACAACAAATATTCAACTGTCCCAAATTGAAACAGTTTGCAGTCGACATTTCAAAATGTGATGAAATTGAAAAATAATCTTCTGATAGGCCAGAAAACATTATGGGAAAAGGAAAAATTGCTTGTTTAGAACAATTTCTCCTTTTCCCTCAATGTTTTCTAAAGTCGTCTGCAACAAAGTGGTCAACGTTGTTATTGTTTGGGAAAGGGTTAACGAATATCTCCTCCAAACAGATGTCAGGTGAATGGTAAGATGGTCTGGCTGTGTGAGACTCACAAGAAGGCCTCCAGAAGTAAGACAGAGGAGCGTTACAATATCGACATTCCCCTACCAAAAGATGGTAAGTCACAGACTCCTCACAGTGATCTCCCCTTGCTAGGCTGCGTCCATCACTGCCACCACAAGATTTTCATCCAGATTTGGATGAAATTTAAATGTTTTTTTTATATTACCAGACATAGTAGTTATTTTAGTAATAATGACTTCTGGTGTTGATTTCTGACCAGTTATGGTAAGACCTGGGTAATGAAGAAAAGTCAAAATAAATTAAAGATCAAACAGAGCAGATGCCATTTTGAAATCAAGTTTCATATTATAAGAATCTTTCCTGGATTGGAATTTGTATTTGCCAACTTCATTTATGAAATTTTAATTTAAATGTGAAAATTGAAAATTAAAGGTAGGTAATTTTTATGAAATAAATGACAAAAGCGTTGATATTTTTTTTTGTAAATATAAACTCAAAATCAGACAAGTTTTGAAAATTGGCTCAGTGCATGTCTTTGAAGCGGTGCATATTTCATGAATTACATTTCAACTTATTCTTTAACCAAAACAATAACCAGTTTTCCATTACCCAGGTCTTACCTTAATGGAGTCAATGTAGCATGATTTTTGTTTCTCATCGAAAAAATGATGTTAAAATAGAAAAACAGTTAAGTTTGGAACGCATGTTATACAGCTCTGGTGCGGAAAATCTTGAAGCAGGGGTATGTGTGCTTACTGTTCTAATATAACTGAAATACTGTTGAAAATAGTGTAAAACTCCTGTACAACCATACGAACAATAATATAGAATGAATGGAAGCATATTGTTATTGACTTTGTGAACTCATAAGATAATCATGTTTTCTATGTCAGAAACCTTTTGCTTGAACATGAAATTCGAAAGCTTCAAGTTTAACGATCGCTTTTCAGGGGGCATAGATTTAACCTGTATTATATGTTGTATTCAAATATTTTTCATTATTTACACACAGAACTACCAGATGACTTTGTACCCCATGAGGAAACTCCAGAAAATAAGCCAGTAGAGAAGGCAGAAAAGAAAGTACCAAAAGTCTTCAATAGAAGGGTGGATAGCAAGACAAAGCCCAGACTTGACCGGCAGACAAGTCAGGCATGTTCTGTCATGTAATGGAATCAGTGAAGTAGAACTGACCTTCTTTTCTTGGCTTTTTAGCTTAATGCCCAGGGCTTCATACTCAGGGTTTTCTTTTGACCCCTTGATTTATGTTAATTTGGGGGACTTTTGATTCTTTATTTTTGGACGTGTGAATGGCAAATAGTCTTAAGGAATATTATCTAGATTTTTTTTGGGGGGGCGGGGTCATTTACCATATAAGTTTGGGGTCAAGGACATCCCTAGATACCCATACTTGATTAATTTAAAGAAGTGACCTTGAAAGTCAATCTCTATTATTCATTTTTCTTTTTTTTTAAGTATTCAACAACAAAATGGCAACATTTGTTTCTTCCGAACAATCTTATCATTTCTGGGATGAAATAACCTAGGTTAACATTAGTGTTCAAAGGACCTATTTGGTGGTATACTTTAGTGTGTGCTTGAGATTTGTAACATCTCACGTACCTCATGTATAAAGATCTTAAAATATTTGTGGCAGATTTAAAAATCCTTTACCAAATGCCATATTTTTGACTGTCTCAAATTGATAGAGATTGCAGATGACATTTCAAAATGGGATGAAATTGAAAAACAGTCTTCTGGTAGGGTAGAAAACATTGTAGAAAAAGGTGAAATGTTTTCCTGAGTCATCTTCAACAAACTTGTCAAATGTTTTTATTGTTTGGTAATGGGTTAAAGAAACCAATAGAATATAAGGACAAATTTCTCTTCATCAATTTATCTAGCCACTAAGGATCCTATTTAATTTCACAAACGAACTGTTCAGAATAGTATTTTAGACTGTTTGATTAACAAAATGATTGTACAATTTATTGACAAAAGCAGGATTTGCTCATAGTAATAATCAATTTTTTTTTCATGAGGCCTTTAAAGGCCCATTAAAGGAGATTAATGCTATATCAAACTATCTTATTGGGTAAACTTTAGATTCAAATAGTTATCACCAGAAAACACCATCAGCACAACTTAAATGTGAAAGTAAACCAGAAATAACCCAGATTAGCAAGTTTTATAATTCAGATTTCCTGATTCTTCACCTCTGACCTTGACAGTTGATACACACATTTTTGAACTGACCAATGAGAATTCGTTATTTTGAATATGTAAACAAACAGGTTGTTGATAAACATGATTGAATTGGAGACAACTATATTTCAAGCACAAAATAACTTATTTTGAATGAGTCTATTTAATAGGGTCTCAATGCATTCCTCAACTTATTCTCATGACTTTTATGAACATGATAAAAGTACTCCATATATTTTTTCAGTAATTTATTTGTACTCCTCTCCTTTGATGTGCCTTTAACAAAACTCTTCTACTGTATCAAAGTGTTCATCAAGAAATATAATGTGTATACTTTGCAACAATGTATTACACAAAATCTTAACTTTTTGCTACAACAAAAGTACTTGTATATTTTTGTCATTCATTGTTATAATTTTTTGTCCAGATCTGAAAAAAATGAATTCCAACTGTGATATCATGAACCTATGTTTGATTTAGCCTTCCACATTTGCATTCAGCAAGGTTATATTGGATCATCAGGTCTTAAAATACAGTTGGTCTGTGATTTGTTTCTTTTTTTATATTTGTTAAATATGTAGAATTTAAAGAATTTATCTTTATAGTATAGTTTATACAATTTTTTTTTATTCAATAAATGATGGCATGCTCAAATCTAAATTTTGTTAAATAATTAGAAAAAACCTTCTTATATACATGCTCATTTTATATTGACAGAGTATGCTGATAATGAGTGTGATGCTCCTTTTTAAAGGGGCCTTCTCACAGAATGCATTTTGTGAGTCGTATATTTTTAAAAGATGATTTAGACAGACCTCGCCACTAAATGTATGACTATTTTCAAAAACGACATCTTTAAGATTCTGAAAACCCTGCATTTTGATTGAATGATTGTAAAACAAGCAAAATAGCTTTGTGAAAGATTTTTGATAGTATTGCATTGAACCCTCAATCTTTTCATTTGACTTTTGACAAAGGTAATATGCATATTGATTATCTACTTAACCCTTTCTCAAACAATAACGACATTTGACCACTTTGTTGCAGACGACTTAAGAAAACCTTGTGGGAAAAGGAGAGTGCTCGTGACAAGCATTTTTTCCTTTTCCCACAAGGTTTTCTGCCCTATCAGAAGATTATTTTACAATTTCATCACATTTTGAAATGTCGTCTGCAAACTCTTTCAATTTGGGACAGTCAAAAATGTGTTGTTTGGGAAAGGGTTAAGTGTCATTAATGAAGCATAATATCCAATAAGTCACTTCTTTATCATAATTTTTGAGAAGCGATATTTATGTGTCTTGTATTTGATTTCACATTCCACACATTTTATTTATGAATATCGTATTTTTATTGTTCTTTTGTTTCACACATTACATTACTTGTTTGCTTTTTTTTTCACAGATTATTTTAAGATATTTTTAATTTAGATATGTTGATTTTTTTTTGAGAATTGATTGAAATTCGGATTTTTTCCTTTTAAATTTAGGTTAGTTTTTTGTATTACAGAAATCATTCTGACAATGATGGTTCATGACTTGATTACAGTTTGAGGACAGTATGTGGAGTCTCCTTCATTGAACAACTATGCTGGCTTTAAACTGCCATGAAGCTGAACAAAATAATTGTATTTTTGTAATCCTCTTTTATTGTTGTTTCTCTAAAATCATTTACATGTCTATGATATGATTGTCTATGTTCTTCTATTCTTTATGTCCAAGCATGACTAAATCAAGTGGTAGTGAAAATGATTAACTCATTTCAATATAAACTTCAGTCAATCTTGTTTTAATCCTTTTGCAAACGCCAAATTTTCGACTGTCCCAAGTTGAAAGAGTTTGCAGAGGACATTCCAAAATGTGAAGAAACTGAAAAATCATCTTCTGATATGGCAGAAAACATTGTGGTAAAAGGAGAAATTTCTTGTTGACAACAATTTCTCCTTATACCACAATGTTTTCCAGAGTCGTCTGCAAAAAACAGGTCAAATGTCATAGTTGTTTGATAATGGGTTAAAAGACAACTCTCAAACAATGGTGAAAAGTCATTCAGCCAGATGTTATTTGGGCCGCGTCACGGGAAAAGGGGCACTCGGAAATAGCAAACAGTGTAGCCCCAGACCATCCGCCATGTCACTGACGTGGCGGCTGGTCTGGGGTTACACTGTTTGCCATTTTAGAGGACATCAAGTTCTACCTTTAAATAAATACAAATGATAACTGTCGTGACTAGATGCTGGAATAATAGCGCTAAGAAAGAGCTGAGTCAGTGGTTTTTATTTATGTCCGAGTGCCCCTTTTCGCGTGACGCGGCCCATTTTAATGGTGGATGCTAGTCATTAACAAAGTTCCTTTAGACGACTTGCATGCATGTTAATGCATTAGTTATCTTATTCAGTACTCTTTTCCTCCTCTTCTATGGTTGCTATACCACCTAACCCCACATTTTATTAATGATAATCTAGCCTTATGTCACTTTAGAAATCTTCGTTGTTATTTTATAGGTTAAGAGAAATTAATCTTAAAATTGTAAATCCCAATCTCTGAGAGTCCTTTTCAAGTGAGGTATGTGAAGTCAGGCTTCCTATGCCAATAATTATTTCAGACCAGAGCACACTGGAACATGTGTGTCTATTTTGGAAACTATTAAATTTACCTATAATTAGGTCTTTTTACTCTTGTATTATATGCATTCCGTCCTTAATTTTCTTTTTACTGTCTCTATTTACATTCTTCACCTTTTCCTAATTGCTATATTCAGTATGTATATTTACATATCTATACAATGTTTAACTTTCTGAATCTGTATTGTTAATAAATTTCTTTACATTCTTTATTCACTTACATGGATGTTTTATTGATCCAGCCTATTTTCTGTCATTATTTAACAGAATTATGTTATAAATGTCTATCTTTTTTTCAATATGAGATTATTTTATATTTGCTTTAATTGGAAATGGCAGGATAAAACATAAATAAGGTATGATAAAAATGGCAGGATAAAACATAAATAAGGTATGATAAAAACAATACCTTTATTAACCCTTTCCCAAACAATAACGACATTTGACCACTTTGTTGCAGACGACTTTATAAAACATTGTGGGAAAAGGAGAAATTGCTCGTAATGAGCAATTTTTCCGTTTCCCACAATGTTTTATGCCCTATCAGAAGATTAGTTTTCAATTTCATCACATTTTGAAATGTCATCTGCAAACGCTTTCAATTTGGGACAGTCGAAAAATTTGGCGTTTGGGAAAGGGTTACCAGCTACAAACTGATGATTCTAAAAGCAAAAATTGGTCATTCTGAGCAAGTTTTGCTTTATTCACAATCATTGCTTTAGTAATGTGCTGAGGCTTTGTTAACGTAGATTACCGATAAACCGCCATTCCTAAACTTATTCTTTCGTCGGATTATTTCGGTCAGTAATGCACTGTTTTAGAAACATTTCCTTGTTCATAGGCTGGTTTAGGCAGCTTGTTCCTTATTAAAAATATCGCCTGAAAGTCTTTTTTGCACTGAGCTGATGACAAAGTTTGAAATTAAATTAGGAAAAGGTATTCCTCGCCAACTGTGCAATTTGCAATTTTCGCTCAAAGCATAATTTATACTGTAAGACACAATACCCATAACTACTTATTATTGCCAATTATCTCTTTAGATATTGAACAATAAAAAGGGTATTTTTGGGTCAATGTGTTGAAATTTGTATAGTTCAGCAATTGAATTTGGGAATTGTTTTTAGATTTGTATTTTGTCATAAGTTCTTCTGCGGCATGTTAACATGTCCTTTTTTATAAGACAAAACCTGACTGATAAAAACAGCATTAAACCTAACATACTTATGTTAAATGAAAGAAACAATCATGTTAAATAAAAGAAACAATCATTCCTATAACTATTTCATCGATATTGTTCTATATTTGATTTTGTTGTTGAATAAAGTTTTGGACTGATATACTCACATTTGACCTTTTTACTGACCGATCCCTTACTGTCATAACATTATCTATGTCTCCGCTGTCATCAACAGACACCTTTAACGACCCAATAAAGATATCTGCTAAAATGCATAATTCTTTTTTTATATGCATTTAGATTAGTGAAAGAATTTCGGTGGCCTAGTGGTTAGAGTACAGAACTTGAAATCACATGGCCCCTCTCCGCGTGGGTTCAAATCCTGATGAGGGATATGGATTTTCATGAGAGGCAGTCTCCCGACTGACTTACGGAATGCCGATGGTTCTACCCGCCTTGTCCAGCCCTTGAGGGCAGTTGAGTATGGGGTCTTCCTCCATCATTAAGAGTCGGGCATCGCTACATAACTAAAATAATGTTGATGTGATGTAAAACCCATATAAAAAAAAGAAATAATTTGACAAATAATATCACAGGTTCAGTGCAAGACTATGTCATAGTAAGTACTTCACGATGTATGTGATCATTGTGATGGGCTTGTTATATTCTTGCATTTATCCCTGACTACGCTCATAAGAAGCTTACATCGCCTTTGTCATGTTATTATTTGACGCTTGTATGCTTCAGAACTACATTTGTCTATTTAACGATATCTGAAAAGGTGGAGTCCACCCCATTTAGGTATTGCAATTTAACCAATTACCAAACAAAAGCGACGTTTGACCAGTTTGTTGCAGACGAGCAATTTCTCCTTTTCCCACAATATTTTCTGTCCTATCAGAAGAATATTTTTCAATTTCATCGCATTTTGAAATGTTGTGTGCAAACTCTTACAATTTGGGACAGTCGAACATTAGGTGTTTGGTAAAGGGTTTTATAAGCGCCTCAGCATGGAGTGTCATACAAGCGCTCTGACTAGTAGCCTGGGGTCCCGGGCACTGCTAACTCGGATGATCCAAGCTGTAACTGCGTGACAGTAGAATGAAATATCTACGTCTGGATCATTCAGACTAGGGCCCTGCATACATGTATACCGCTAGTACGGGGTTTAAGCAAGGGCATGGACTCCAGGCTATCCGACCATAGGTCGGTTTCGTAAGATGCTATCCGGGTTCGGGGAAATCCACGACTTAATAGAAGTTAAGTTAACTTATAGCACCATATCTCCTTCCATAGCGATGGCCAGATATGTTGATTTCATCACGTCTGTCATGATAATGATACTTTACGTGCTGTCTTATACAAAATTATATTTTCATCCGATCTTTACATATAGTTGTTACCATGACATCTCATTTTGTAGCAAGCAGATACACGGTAAGCCTATGAATGGTAAAGGAAGTGGTTGCTTGCTCCAGCAGAAGCGGGTAGGAGACACGCCTGCTTTGTATACAGTGAAGCCTCGTTAATCCGAACACGTCCGTTCCCAACAAAATGTCCTGATTAACGATTCATCCGGACTAATGAAGTAGCGCATGTTCTTATACACATTAAGACATAAACGGTCTGTATGCACGTATATACTTATAACACTTTAGCAAACGCCTAATTGTCGACCGTCCCAAAAGTAATCTTCTGATATGGCAGAAAACATTGTGGGAAAAGGAGAAATTGCTCGTCACGAGCAATTTCTCCTTTTCCCACAATGTTTTCAAAAGTTGTCTGCAACAAAGTGGTCAAATAATTCCGTTCCATTACAATTTCGTTCGGATTGCGAGACATTCGGATAATCGGGGTCCGGATAAACGAGGCTTCACTGTATATTTATCTTCATTTCCCCATAAAAAGCATCCACTAGCTGTCACATTTTATCATTCAATGACATTATTTCGAAACCGATCATTATCACCGCCTTTAACATAGGTGACATGATTTTGGACAATACAACGACAATCCGTACTGTTGACAGACGAAGGACTTGAACCCCGGGTCTGTGCAGAACTGTATGTGATCCCGACAACCGGTCTGGCCAATCACAGACGAGACTGAAATATACACAAAACGTGGTATTTTGTTATTTTAGTCTTGGGTCCTGGCGAGTGTTTCAGTAACCATCTGATTTATACCAAGAACTTGTTCAAAACAACAATCTCTCCGTTTTCAAAAATGAAAAAAATCAATATTGCATATTTTTAAGATAATATCCATGCATATCGGTTTTCGTATACACAAATACCTTTCTATGTCCTTTAAGTAAAACAGTACCCCAATCGTATCTACTCGGCAATCCCCGGCTTGTGTAGGAGATTGCCGTGTAGATAAGATTGCAAACGGATATGCACTTCGTCGCCACCATGTTGTCGGACTACATTCAAAATGGCTCGCTCCCCATTGCCTCAGAGGTTATTTTGAAGAAATGGTCGAGGTGTTCCGATTGGCATTTCCCGTGCTCGTGCTTAAACCCCGCTTATATGTGGGACATACTCACGGGCCACGACCAAGGATATTATCTTGGCTTAAGGTGGTTGTTCATAAATGTGAAGAAATCTGGAAATTAAAAATCATTTTCTGTAACACTGTGCAACAGCTGTACTGTGTCGAAGCAAAACTGGATCAACTTTAATTCTTAAAAGTATGTATACAGGGAAAAATAACATGTACTTTAATCCAAAAGCGTGACATTGTTTAAGAGATCTACCACATATAAACTGAACATACTAAAATAAATTTATGTTTTCTTAATAATCAATGCTTTCAATAGCTACTTTTAGTAATACAGTATAACAACGATACAAAAACGTTATTGTTTCAACGGCATTTGATGTTCTGCTCTGAGAACAAGACTTGTAGCTTTTCATGGCCATTTAGTGATAAGCTCCAGCAATCTGAACACATCGGGTCTATCCAATGAAAACACCTCTGAAATAATAGGGATGACGCCATATTGTTTCCAACAAGAATGACGTCAATTTACTTTCGTTTTAAAAATAGATCTTATATGTGAAATCTAAAAAGTCGTTGAATTTGATTGAGGAAACAACTATACATGTCATAACAACAATTTCGCCATTTTGGTATGATTTACTGATAAAAAATTAATTTAAAAAGATGTCCACCACTTCCATACACATTGCATTACTTAAAGTACACGCTTAGAAAATATGTTAATTTCCGGATGCCGATTTACCCGAAAAATTGTAACCCTACACTTATATCCGAGGTGTATTTCACAGCTCACGGAAATACCCGAGTAATTCCGATTGAAACTCCAGGCGAGCAACCTTTTCCCGCCACAATGGCTTTTACTAAGTATAACAAAGAGACATATACGTATTTAATCGTCACCTGTTGCTTTCAAATTATAACGATTGCAAAATCACATGTAAGAAAATTGGTTAATCAAAACCTATTCATGGCTGGTGGACGCTCTATCGCGCCATCATGGTGCTGACGACGAAAATCGGTTGCGCAACTTCCGGCTTAACGTTTTTAGGGTGATTTTTACTATTTTCAGCATTTTCAGACAAGCAATTAAAAATCAAAAGCCAAACAAAATGATTCAACCATTCTTTCTACCAACCGTCTAAAGGTAAAGTTTCAATTTCGAATAAATGGAATGGGTGAGATTTCGTAATTTCTTTAGCGTTCATCAGCCGTGCTATAAGTATGGTGTAAAACCCCAAATAAATGACAGTTCACCTGATGTTAGGTCGTTGTAGTTAAATGGCGGTGTTGAAGAATTGTAGTATGCAGGAGACCCTGTTGTTGTGTTAGACAGAGTTGTGTGTGATATGGTTGACATAGTTACAGATGATGTCAGTGAGGGACTGGTTGACACATTGTTCGACATGGTTGACGTGGTAACGGATGGCGTCAGAGAGGGACTGTTTGACACTGTGAAGACTGGCTGTGTTAGTGTCGTAATGTTGCAAGCCCTGTTACAAAAGTCCGTATCGCAGCATTCTAATTTGCACTCGGACCCTGGAAACAAAGGTAGTCTCAATACTGATCCGTGAACGAAGATTTTTTCAACATTTGGACATTTATTGTGCTCCGCAACATAGGCGTCAGTCTCTTCGAGACCAGAAATCTGGACTAGTAACAATGGTAGACGTATAAGCGCGACTCATGCTCCAATTTAAAGGTAGAAACTCAGAGATGTATTCTCTTGGAGTAATAAAACGTTAAAAGATTGATATACGCAGTCATTATCACTAAACATATTTCGTTTTCAATTTTTTTACTTCGAGGTGGTCCAGATAACTGGTCTCGAAGGCTAAATGTCCAAATGACGAAAAAAGCTTCGTTCACGGATCAGTATTGAGACTATACTTCGAGGTTGCTGAAAACCTGCGATTTGTTTAATGATGTGAAGTGAACATTCGCATATAACAGCGCTTCCTTAGGAAAGCCAGTTTATAAATAGACGCAGGAATTTCTTCGCGGAGCTTGCTTTCGTCACGTGGCAAAATCGTTCAAATGTTTTCAAAGACCCACGTAAAATTGGTACCTAAAATATCTTATTCTTAGTTAAAGGCGCATAAAAGGAGATAAGTAGAAATAAATTACTAAAAAATATATGGAGTTCTTTTATTATTTTCATAAAAGTTATGACAATTAATTTACGAATGCCATGAGACCCTATTAAATAGACTCCTTTAAAGTAAGTTATTTTGTGATTGAAATATAGTACTCTCCAATTCAATCATGTTTATCAACAACCTATTTGTTTACATATTCAAAATAACGAATTCTGATTGGTCAGTTCAAACATTTGTGTATAAACTGTCAAGGTCAGGGGTGAAGAATCACACAATTAAACTAGTTAATCTGGGTTAATTCTT
The DNA here is from genome assembly GCA_947846245.1 of Cerastoderma edule. Taxonomy (NCBI): domain Eukaryota; kingdom Metazoa; phylum Mollusca; class Bivalvia; order Cardiida; family Cardiidae; genus Cerastoderma; species Cerastoderma edule. The sequence goes on from OX401417.1 coordinate 21,975,401, forward strand.
GTTGGCTTTTACGCTTTAGTTGTGCTGATAGGGTTTTTCTGTGGTAACTATTTGAATCTGACCAAAAGTTTACCAATTTATATAGTTTTATATAGCATTTATCTCCTTTTATGTGCCTTTAAGGTTATTGGTTAAGAAAAAAACGTTAAAACAGTTTGCATTATCTGCAATATAGATGTTGTAAATATTTTCTGTATGGTTTTGAACGGTATTGGAAAGTTGTCAATAATCTAGTCTTATGTTACAAACCTACCTTGTCATTTTATCAGTAGAAGACAATTTATTTTAAAAGCTTAAAACTCCAATCTGTGAGATATTCCTTTTTTGGTTATACTCAATAATCCCAAACATGTGACTCAATTGCTACAGGACACCACGCTAGTTTACTTTGACTAATCTCTTCCAATGCCAAAATAAAGGCACTGATACACTATACAGTGAAGCCTCGTTTATCCGGACCCCGATTATCCGGATGTCTCGCAATCCGAACGAAATTGTAAGGGAACGGAATTATTTGACCAGTTTGTTGCAGACGACTTTTGAAAACATTGTGGGTAAAGGAGAAATTGCTCGTGACGAGCAATTTCTCCTTTTCCCACAATGTTTTCTGCCATATCAGAAGATTATTTTCGAATTTCATTACGTTTTGAAATGACGTTTGCAAACGTCTGGGACGGTCGGCAATTTGGCGTTTACTAAAGGGTTATAAGTATACACGTGCATACAGACTGTTTATGTTTGAATGTGTATAAGCACATGCTCTGCTTCGCTAGTCCGGATGATTCGGTCATCCGGACATTTTGTTGGGAACGGACGTGTTCGGATTAACGAGACATCACTGTATACACAATGTGTTGGTATATACCATATGTGATAACAGACAAGAGGAATAACGTAAGCTATCGGTCTAGTTCATCTTACAGGTATCAGTAATAAACAAATGTGAATTGTACTATTGCTACAATACACACTTTCATTATTTTTGTGTTGTTACCGACACCTGTGGTTTGAAATAAGTTTACGTATGTGTATATCACATTAAATCAGTTTCACGAGATATTAGAGGCAAACAATTCGTGTTCAATCGACGTCAATCAAAACCTGTTTGAATGTTTGACAAGAATGTTTTGTGTTAATTAACCAGATATTCTGGATATCTACTCGTGAAATTACAAATCAAGTTATTGAGACTTGGCAGAGGAAAGTCGTTAAAGATTGTGAACTGTACTGCTAACATCTTACCGACGTGTATGGAATGGTCAAAGTTTCGTTTTCCATGTAAAGCTGTCACAAATGAATTGTAAGCCAAATCGCATGCCTGCAATGAACCGAATGAGATACATTTACAGAGTTCAACTCACGATATAATGTGGATCGCCCTTCAAGGAACAAAAACCTAATCAGGTACATAGTTTAAGTTCAAGTCCGGTTGGAGAACGGGATATGTAAATGCATCTCATTTTCTAAACTATCAATTATGCAGTGAAAGTATAAAATGTTTGTATGTGTGTGTGGGGGGGGGGGGGGGGGGGGGGGGGGGGGGGGGGTAGGGCGGCAGGGTGCCTCTCCAATCGTAACGATAACATTTGGCCTATTACTTCATCATTTGGAAACATATTTGTTAAGATGCCTCAGTTTGTAGCATTAGATCTGTTATGAAATAATTTTCGAGTTGATACCCTTTGTTGGCTCAGTCAACTCTATCATTCAAACAATCAAAAGATGGTGCAAAATTAATCACTGACAAAATCAAACATACATCAATCAATCAATCAATCAGATGTAAGAATTCCGTAGTTTTATTTTCAAAACCTTAAGCTTTTTGACCTCTTGACTTAGGATAAAAGCGATAAATTGGCATCTTTTCGGCGTCATTGCAAATCGACAATGTCGTCATTACTTTGTAACAAAGTATAAAACATCGAGGGTGGCTGTAAACAAGCTTTAAGCTTCCTTAACACTCGATGTAAATCAATCAGGTATATAATGTAGAAAAAAAGAATTAAAAAAATATGTTGTTACCATCTAATATGGGTACATGAAAAACGGTAATTGAAAGAAGTCTTGTTATCGGCCCGTTTACTTACCTTTGCCTGCATGCAGTCGGTTGTATAAACCCGCTGGCCGGTTACGGGGGACGAGTTAGCTTCTAAAACACACACCTGTTAAAATGATTGGTTTAAAAGAACCCCGGGAAAAACATACACGTATGCAGTGTATTTTAGTTTAAACGTATTTATTTTACATCAATTGTGAAACAAGGTCTTACAGCTTAGATTATTCACTCTCGATTCTGCTTCCTGGATACACAACCAGTACTCGCGCCGAATGTGGATTAATGAAAGCTCGCAAGGCAGACCCCGCTACTCACGGGATTCGAACCCACGACCCTCGTATCCAGAAGCCGACTCTCTATACTCCATGAACACTGACCTACACATGTATGAATTATACTCCTAAAGCTTTCAAGTCTGATACTCTCTGAGGCTGGTCCCATCTGTGTTCTATTCTTATTCTTGATTGTTCAAGATTTTCTGTTGGGAAATTTAACCGTATAGCATGTGGGAAGACGACGTCTCACCCTGTGTGCTTGATCCACCATGTTAAGGTTTGTACGCATTGCTTTTCCTTTTATAAAACAGGTATGACACTGTAATCGAACACTTCTCTTGTTCCTAAATTGTGCAAACCTTATTTTGTTTTGCATAGCATTACCCATAAACTCTCGTGCGAAATTATCCCTTTTCCAATTACCATACAATAACGAGATTTGACCAGTTTATTGTAGAAAGCTTTGGAAAACATTGTGGGAAAAAGGAGACGTTGCTCTTGACGAGCAATTTTCCCTTTTTCCTCCTATGTTTTCTGACCTGTCAGAGGTTATTTTTCAAGTTCATCATATTTTGAAATGTCGTCTGCAAACTCTTTCAATTTGGGAAGGTCGAAGATGTGGCGATTGTTAAAGGGTTATTCCTTTACTTTTGAATTGTATATACTTATTACGAAGCTTACACTAACTATAGGAAAGTTATAATTCCATTGCGTTATGTATACACGTATTGTTCACCAAGATTCACCGTCTGTTGCCCTCTATGCCTGCATAATTATGACGCGGTATATTCAATCATTCGGAACACCTCGGCAATTTCTTAAAATAACCTCGGAGGTAATGGGGAGCCATTTTTGAAAGTAGGTCAGCAACGAAGGGCCAATCGTATCAACTCGGCAATCCCCGTCACTAGTCGGGGATTGCCGAAAAGAGCCGATTGACAAAATATGAAACAAAGATGTGTTGATATGATCATCTTTAATGAAAAGGATAAAAAACATTCAATTGTGATATATAACCAATTTGTGTGTATTTAGATACATATTTAGAGCCTGTGTGCATTTTGCGTTAGCCGCCGGAAATAAGGCGAATTACCCCAGGATTTCTGGTGTATTCCAATCGGAACTACTCGGGTATTTCCGTGAGCTGTGAAATACACCTCGGATATAAGTGTAGGGTTACAATTTTTCGGGTAAATTGGCATCCGCCGATGAACACCTTTTCTAAGCGTGCATGTTTAGTAGTTCAATGTGTATGGAAGTGTTGGACATCCTTTTTAATCACTTTTGATCAGTAACTCATACCAAATGGCGAACTTGTTGTTGTGACATGTATACTTGTTCCCTCAATCAAATTTAACGACTTTTTGGATTTTACATTCAAGATCTATTTTTAGAAACGAAAGAAAGTGACGTCATTCTCGCGGGAAACAATATGGCGTCATCCCTATTATTTCAGAGGTGTTTTCTATTGGATAAACCCGATGTGCTCAGATTGGGTGTATTCATGTACTGCCTACGAGGTATATCTACCGACTTGTTACGGGGATTGCCGAGTAGATACGATTGTATATTCAATACCCGACAGTCTTCCGAACACAGTCGATAAACAATAGAGATAAACGCATACTATATCAACAGGTAAGCTTAGAAGCATTTATCAAATTATGCACGTGGACGAACCATGTGATCGAACATTGAGGACGGCTCCGAGGATATTTTTAGATACTCAGTATAGCGTGTAATTTATGCTAATCAGGCAGGCCAACAGACGGTGAATGTTGTTGAACTATACCTCCCCTCCATACCTCCCCTCTATTACACTGTTTAACCGTAGAACATCCATCTAGAGAAAGTTCCGTCATACAATTAAAGCAAAGCGGTCCCCTCTGGCTTATTGGTGGAATTCCTGTTAATAAATTTGGTGAATAGATTGGTTGGACTCTATTTCGCATTACTAAATGCAATTGTATGTATGTACATTCTATTTCGGAAAACTAAATGTAATTGTATGTATGTACATTCTATTTTTTTTTTCGCATTTCTAAATGCAATTGTGTGTATGTTCATTCTATTTCGCATTACTAAATGTAATTGTTTGTATGTATTTTCTATTTCGCATTACTAAATGTAATTGTATTTATGTTCATTCCATTTCGCATTACTAAATGTAATTGCATGTATGTATTTTCTATTTCGCATTACTAAATGTAACTGTATGTATGTACTTTCTATTTCGCATTACTAAATATAATTATATGTATGTATATTCTATTTCGCATTACTAAATGTAATTGTATGTATGTATTTTCTATTTCGCATTATCAAATGAATTGTATGTATGTACATTCTATTCTGCAATACTAAATGTGTTCGTATGTATGTATTTAAATGTCACATGTATTATCCATTTTTCATGTATGCCTACATGTTGTTTTGACGATGAAATTCTAGTGTTCAAGTAATGAAATAGACTTCTGTTTTGCTCCGTTCTGTTCTATAACAAAGCTATGTTCAACCATTAAATCATATTGAAGAGCTCAGAGTCAGATTTAAGATAGCGCTGGTTACCATCAAGGAGTCAAGGATATGTGGAATATTTGTTGGGAATAACTGAAACTTATTTGTAAATAAAACCTTCCTCTGCAATAGTGTTGACGAAATGTTATTTAAACCCAAAGATGTATGTATTATACAAAACGGAACATAATATACACTTATTGACTTGTATAAAATACACCATCATACGTATGAACAATCAAACTAAACAAGCAAATAAACAAACTAATCGTCTAAAAACTCGACATACAAAGTATTCTCAAATCATCAAGTGAATAAATGAAACGTGTATAACTTTCAACATGAGGCAGAGCGTTATGTCATGAAAAAAAATCTTACAAGTAAAGAAAGATTCAAATTATGCAAAGTTTATGAACATATCATGACCTTTCGACTGTAGTAACTTTACATCGAATAGTTCCGGTCCCGTCCGACTTATACAAGCGAACAAACAAACAAAAACAAACAGTCCTACCGCTACCCCCACAACCAGCGAAGTTACATGCGGTCTGGTTACAACACTCTTCACAAATCACGGCTCCGTGTGACCTTCGACCCAATGACTGCGGGCTCGATGCGACACCCCCACAAAACTGCCGAGTAAAGGAAAACATTCACTGGATGTCCAATGATTTTTATTTCATCCGTTCGTTAAATAGGTATAAAAACAACAATCTGACAATTCATTCTAGGTGATAACTGTACAATGATACGCAAAGATCGATTATGTTATTTCTCTTTTTCTTTTGATGGAGCAAATGACTTAAGAAAAGAAATATGCACAAGTCAAAAATAGTTGACATGGATGATATCTTGAACACAAGTTTACCATTGTCATGTAACATCACCATTTGAGGCGTTTCCGGGAAACAATTCTTGTGACTTTTCACATGACAACATTGATTTTTTTCAATTTTGAAATAGAAGGGAAGGTTATTTTCAACTTATTCAAGTTCTTAGCGTAGGGATTTCATTATAAAGCTACTCAAGTGCAAAAAAAAAAACTGTTAACTACACAGTCTCTGTTATGTGTACATACATTCTAACAATGCGAATGCGATGGAAATATGATTCTGAACCGTACAAGGTTTGCCAGAGACTTATTTTATTTTTAAATTGAAAAAGAAAACCGGCGATATAGTGTATATTAAAAAGTGTTTTGTTTTGAACTATGATTCAATTTGTGTGCAAAGTCAGGCTTGTTTCTATCTAATCTCTCAACGTCTTCATATTTTGTCAACGGTCCCGACTTTCAATAGGGTATATGGTACACCTCAAAATATCTCGCTTAATTCAAAAGTGATTGTTTAAGATTAAACTTATTTAATTCACATCGATTGTGAAACAAGTTCTGACAACTTTTATTAATCACTCTCACGTCTGTTTTCTGGATCATAACCAATACTCGCGCCGAATGTGGATTAATGAAAGGTCGCAAGGCAGCACCCGCTTGCAACGGGATTCGAACCCACGACCATCGTGTCCAGAAGTCGACGCTCTACCCCTGGCCCAAGGTGCTTGTTAAAACATGAGACAACTCACAAGTCAAAAAAATAAAAACAATACTTAGTATATACATGTAGTATATATTATTTATAATTTCTACAATTATGTATACCTGATTTAAAATATATGTTCTCGTATGCTGTTTGTCTTAATGAAAACATATGTCATGATCATGAAATACATAATACTGAAGTGTAACATAATATCCACACGTTCAGAGTTGGTTTATTTCAAAGTCAAACCTAAGTTCGTTTCTTTTTCAGAAAGATATGAAGTGATACGGATTCCCGCTCGTTTAAATTCATTTATATATATCATTCAGTGAAAACTAATTGCCATACCTTTGAATCTCTGCAACCTAGGTCGAATCGAAGAGTACCAAAACTATTAAGGTACATCTCGACGAAGCATTCCTACAATAAACCGGGAGACACTTAAAGGTTATTCACAGATGAGCAAATTTGGGAGTCAAAATGAAATGTCATTGAAACAACACGATGTTTGTACTGTTACATGATAAACAATCAGAAGTTGCCATTAAAATCATAAATAATTCAGGAAACGTCAATATATATACATGTATATAAGTATAAACGGCTTTTATGCGTTCAACTGTATAAATCCCCAAACCGTTCATTCGCTTTTGTATTTGAATACACTTCATGTGTATTCAAATACAAAAGCGAATGAACGGTTTGGTATACAGGTATACAGGTATACAGGTATACAGGTATACAGGTATACAGGTATACAGGTATACAGGTATATAGGTATACAGGTACACAGGTACACATGTATACAGGTATACAGGTATACAGGTACACAGGTATACAGGTTTACATGTACACAGGTACACAGGTATACAGGTACACAGGTATACAGGTATACAGGTATACAGGTATACAGGTATACAGGTATACAGGTATACAGGTATACAGGTATACAGGTATACAGGTAAACAGGTATACAGGTATACAGGTATACATGTATACAGGTATACAGGTATACATGTATACAGGTATACAGGTATACAGGTATACAGGTATACAGGTATACAGGTATACAGGTATACAGGTATACAGGTATACAGGTATACAGGTATTCAGATATACAGGTATTCAAGTATACAGGTATACAGGTATACAGGTATACAGGTATACAGGTATACAGGTTCTAAAAACTTATTTGGGGTCCAATGGCTATTCTTCAGGGCATCTTTCACGAAAGAAAAGCTGTTGTATAATCTTTTGAATGGAAAATTGAATTTCTACTTTCAAATCTCATCACACCCGTGTACTAGCAGCGTTAACAACAGACCAGAAATGTTTGCCTTTCTATCAGACTATAGAAAACCATTTTCAAAAGATAATGAAGTTCCTTCAATCGAACTGGAGCCCTTTGAAGTTTCACCTTTTCTCTGGAGTCAAGAAAAATGCTTTCGCTTTTTTTGTTTTTCGTTCAAACCCTTTTTAATAAGTTCGCGTTTTGTAGATTTCTTTAGCATTGACTTGCCAACAACATCTTATAAAATCAAACTGAGCGCAGAATCAGTCAGAAGATAAAGAATAAGAAATGTCGTATTCTTGTATTTTTTTAAAATATAAGTTCTGGAAGAAATGATTCTTTGTCACGAACTATGTATTATCTCTTCAAAAAGATTTTAAATGGTGTATGGAAGTTTTTTTTATCAAACTATGTATCATGGAATTATTGAACTTACTATGTAAGAAGAGGAACCAAATAAACCTGATTTAAATCATTGGTACGCCAATGTACTCCACTATATAACGCAAACAATGTTGAAAACCGTATTTAACGAGATATAACTTGATATATAGTTTTACTCACGTCGTATTCACCACATTTTGCAACATTTCCGCACAACGCTGGCGACGGGATATCTGTACAAGACGCACATAACAGTTCGCCTTCAACGAAAATGCACACGTTAGTGATTCATCGAAATGCTAACAACAACGAAAATACACGTTAATGATTCATCGAAATGTTGACAAAAACGAAAATACACACGTTAATGATTCATCGAAATGCTTTCAACAACGAAAATACACACGTTAGTGATTCATCGAAATGCTGACAACAACAAAAATACTCGTTAATGATTCATCGAAATGTTGACAAAAACGAAAATACAAACGTTACTGATTCATCGAAGTGTGGACAACATGCAACATAACGAGATAATTCTCGATCAAATCGCTTTTCAAATGAATTTGTCAAAGGTGTCAGTATTCCGCGATGTAGGTTTTTGAGAGGTTTGAACACTAGGATCGACGGCGCATTAAAGTCTGAAGTTTAGAAATACAAGAAAAAACCGACAGGAAACAACCGCTGAGACCAATGTAGAAATAGTTCCCTTTTCCTTGTGTCAAATTTGTTTCTTGATTGTTCATACCGACTTTTTCGATAATAAGCGCTGAAAGACCAAAGCAAGAGTTAGCATTACAATTACCGAAGCAAGTTTTACACTATTCCCTTATCAGTTTTATTTAAACCCAGATTCCTAAAACTGATGCAGAACGACCCTACAGGATGTGAATATTATAACTTTCTGTTTCGTTTGTCCTGAACCGGCTTCAAATTGTGTGGTTCAGTGGCTATAAAAGCTAGGGTCCGGAGGTCTAGCCCCACCGGTACCTCTTGTTTCACGGCAATCTGAACACATCGGGTTTATCCAATGAAAACACCTCTGAAATAATAGGTATGACGTCATATCGTTTCCCGCGAGAATGACGACACTTTACTTTCGTTTTTAAAAATAGATCTTAAATGTGAAATCTAAAAAGTCGTTAAATTTGATTGAGGAAACAACTATACATCTCACAACAACAATTTCGCCATTTGGTATGAGTTACTGATAAAAAATGATTAAAAAGGATGTCCAACACTTCCATACACATTGAACTACTTAACGTGCACGCTTAGAAAATTTGTTCATTGCCGGATGCCGATTTACCCGACAAATTGTAACCCTACACTTATATCCGAGGTGTATTTCACAGCTCTCGGAAATACCCGAGTAGTTCTGATTGGTTTCACGGTAGTGTTCCTTTTGCAAGTCACTTCAGAGCCCTAGCCTTGTACTGGCGAATCCAGGTAAACATAACTCGATAAAAAACAGTTGACCGTGTTTGTGTGACTGTTATGCCGCTGAGGAGCCGTTAGGTGAAACATGTTCGGTGTTTTATTTCTTTAAATATACAAATTAGATTATTTCGTTATTTCAAACATAGAATGCGTGTAAAGGATTTTATTTTTGCTCTTCATTGAATATACGTCAATTAGATTGTCATACGTACCTAATAAACCTGGAACTATACTGAGAAGTACCACGAACAACCCAAACGGCCACACAACCATTTTGTTAGCTGAAGTAAATAGTCTATCAATTTTTCTTCGTCTAAAATTCTTTTAACAAAATTAGAGCATCCTGCATACGTCTTGCACTTCAGTATAGCTTACGGGACATTTGTTACGAGCTACTTGTATATTTTCCTTTTACCAAAAAATTATCAACATAGCATAATCCTTATATTTTTTACAGGTTTTTTGTACAGCTTTAAACCTTTACCAATCGCAACATTTTCGACTGTGTCAAAAAGAAATAGTGTGCAGATAACATTTCAAAATGTGATGAAATTGAAAAAATGATCTTCTGATAGGGAAGGAAACATTATGGGAAAAGGAGAAATTGCTCGTTAAGAGCAATTTCTCCTTTTCCCAAAATGTTTCCAAGAGTCGTCAGCAACAAACTGACGAAATATCGTTTTTGTTCGGAAATGTGTTTAAGAATATAAATGACACAGTTGTTGTTAAATGAGCAATATTTCTTTAGGATTATCAACTGTGCAGAAAGCACATGAAAGTTGATTATGCTCGAATCGTTTTAAGTATGAAGAATAAAGCAGGTATTTGCTCCATTATAAAAACCAGTTCATAACCTGAAAGCGGAATTCAGTCAAATCAGCAAACCTTAATTTATCACTGCATATTTCAATTTAGTTACAATGGTAAATTAGTGAAATATAGAAATGTTATACCTGCTAGGTCTTGAGCACCAGGCCCCGATTTCTCAAATATTCTGAAGTATATACTTAAGTAAAAACTTAATAAGATACTTAAGATCAATACCAAGCTAAGCTGACTTCACAAGTTGAGTAAGTTTCAACTACGCGCGTTATCAATGCATTTATTTGACTTCTAGGTCAAACACTGTACGCTATGACTAACACAAATGGAAATGTATAATACGATAAGATCATTCTTGCACTTAAATGGCCTTTAACCCTTTCCCAAATAACAAAATTTAGACTGTCCCAAATTGAAAGAGTTTGCAGACGACATTTCAAAATGTGATGAAATTGGACAATAATCTTCTGATAGGGTAAAAAACATTGTTGGAAAGGAAAAATTGCTCGTCACGAGTAATTTCTCCCCTTCTCACAATGTTTTCTAAAATCGTCTGCAACAAAGTGGTAAAATGTTGTTATTTTTTGTTAAAGGGTTAATACCATCCAATGACAAATGATTATACACGAAATACGGATTCACTTATCTTCGGTAATATTAATTATTGCGCAATAATAGACTTTTTTCACATCATTATCTCCCTTGTGCGAACTCTCTAGTGTGGAGAGTACAAACAGTATATTCCTTTAAAAGAGGGGGTAGACTTACTTCCGGTCACTGTCACTTGGCTCACTCTCTATATTCACTCATATACCATCGCATTAAAGTTGGATTATTTCGTGAGAAAAGGAAGAATATCGACGAGAAGGTGTTTAAAGAACCATTTAGCCCGTCTATTCTCGATACTCAACATTTATCGATTGCACTTGATTACGTTATCAGAATGGGAATACAGCATTGTCGACATGTTCCATTGGGTCATTGTCTGGCATGATGGGAACATGCAGCGATCTACCACCGTGTGGGTGAACTTTATGGAAAATTATTGAATTCATCCGATATATGTCAGAGAATGCCATAATATTCGAATATCATTCAATATAAGCATACAGAAGTTATGTTTTATTTAGGTTGCACGGCGTACGTAGCGAGAATGAACGTGTGGGCGACCTTTATGGAAAATAAATGCATTCATCCGTAATATGTCAGAGAATGCCATAAAACTAAAATATCATTTTACCTAATGATACGGAAGTTATGGTTACGATAAAGTGGTTTGGTAATAGGACAGGTTGGGGACTGCATTTCGATATAAAAAATAAATGGGTCCCTATCAAATAATGTCCAGCAATGATATGTTTTCTGTCGTAGACTTTGGCGACCTTTGCTGCTTTTGTCACTCACTTTTCAAATTAGAACATGAGAACTGCGTAAATACTTTTATCGGTTTAATAAGAGATATGAAAGCTAATTACAGAAGGGCATTACCTTGTCTGAAGTCAACAGCATTCAGTGAAAGCCGATCATAAACGACAATAGTTTTACCCCTCAGAATCATGTATTACATCATTATATAATACTGGAATGCACAATGGGGGACGTAATGTTTTTACAAAGTTGATGAAATCTACCAAGCTACACTCCTACACTTTGCGTGTTTGCGTAAGTATTTGAGCGTAAGAATGGACCTGCTTTTAGTGAGTTAGTTTTTCTTTCTTTTAATGATTAATATTGCATCATATGATATGTAATAACAAATGAAGCACCATCTTTTATCTCTTACCGAGAGACCATATTCACAAGTACGTGACCAGTGGATCCAACACTATTGGCCGTAAAACAACAAAAAATCAATCATTTTACAGTCCTTTATCACCAACATACATTGTTATAGGTCCACCGCAGTATATTACCAAGTTCAAAACATGTAAACAGGTGATATAGGTTAAAGGCACACCAAAGGAGAGGAGAACAAATAAGCTTGTGAAAAAATATATTGAATTCTTTTATTATGTTCATAAAAGTCATGAGAATTAATTTACGAATGCATTGAGACCCTATTTAACAGAATCATTTAAAATAAGTTATTTTGTGCTTGAAATATAGTTATCTCCAATTCAATCATGTTTATCAACAACCTGTTTGTTTACATATTCAAAATAGCGAATTCTGATTGGTCGGTTCAAAAATGTGTGTATCAACTGTCAAGGTCAGAGGTGAAGAATCAGGAAATCTGAATTATAAATCTTGCACATTTGGGTTCTTTCTGGTTTACTTCCACAATTAAGTTGTGCTGATAGTGTTTTCTGGTGATAACTATTTGAATCTGTCCAAAATTTTACCAAATAATATAGTTTGATATAGCATTAATCTCCTTTAATGGGCCTTTAAAAGCCACGGTAAGATACGCCTTCAGCCGAATAGTTCCGGCTCGTCCGTTGTGTACCGAGAACGAGCGAAGTAATACGACGAAGTAATGGGCTTCAAAATGGAAGATTATATGTATTCTCCTTAAGAAAAGAACACGACAAAAGCAAGGGCTGATTTGGGAGACCTTTACAAAATCAAATGCGGCATGCAAAAAAGTAGTTAATATTTGGGAAATAGGGTATACATATAATTTCTCGCATAGACATATAACTAAACGTGTTCACACCACAACTCGTATATTGTTTTATCTTTCACCAGCCAACTTTAGTTTGCAATGTTTAGTGGTTATAATGTGACCACGTGACCAAGCACTTCCCCACAGATTTGTCTCATTTGTCTCATTTACATGGGCATCTCGTTTCCTGTTCTTCCGAAACTATTCTTATCGACCTCTGCGGTATAAATCTACGAAAGCGTGCATCTGCTATCGACATTAATATCCGCATGAAAATATAGTTGGAGCTCTATAGCATTTCTATAGACTCAGAATCTAATTGTCATTCATAATCGTTCTCGTCAGACCTAACATTAGAGAGGGCAGTCGGAACGGAATTAACAATACAGACAAGATAATGCTTCACAGTGCATATCTTTTATCAAAAGCAGAAAAGGCAATTAGAACGTCAATAACATTGTAGATGGCATCTTTTTTTGCGATGCATGTATTTATTCAAAGAGTTTAAAGAAAATGGGATGACAGTAGTCGTGGGTTCAAATCTCGTGAAACCGAGTTTCGCCTTTCGACCTTTCATTAATCGCACTTCGGTGCGAGTACTGGTTGTGTATTCAGGAAGCAAAATCGAGTGTTATCTATCTAATTTGTAAGAATCTGTTTCACAATCGATACAAAAATAAATAAGCATACACCAAAGAAAATGGGTTAGATAAGGCTTAGTCGTATCCATGAACGCGTTTGGCCTCGTAATAGGTAATGATAATAATAATTTTGCACCTTCATACATGTACCCCAAGAGGAAAATACCGAAGAAAATATTTACCTGTAAGACAGTCTATGTTGTCCGTTATTAGATGGATAATGTATGTACATTACTGTACAAACCTGGGTATTATTGAGTCTAACGTCGTTTTCAACAGTATTCATATATATCACAACGGCAGTATACCTGTTCATACATTCCTATAGACACTCTCCATTAGTCACTGCATGAAACGATTGAATATGGATGTACTTATTCCTCCAATAGTATGGCGTTGAATATGTCGAAACTGAAAACAAAGGGGACGACATATTATATATGATAAAGGTAAGGGGTGATGAAACGTTGTGCAAAAGGGATAAAATCAATTTCGGCTTTCTGTCTAAAAGGGTTACATCTAACACAGGCGTGATAAAGTGAAGCTGATAAACAGTGTTTTAAGCGCTGGTCCCAAACGAAACTTTTGTGTACATCCAAAACGAAAGCAAAATTAAACTAGAATGTAAAGTGCCACAAGACTAACTTATGTCTTGATGTTTGTTAAAAAAAACTTTGACGATCAAATTTTCATGTTTTAAGTACACGTATATGCAAATCGATCCTGCTCATAAGCGAGTTTCGAATAATAAAGTGTACAAATAAACCAATTATCATGTTTATTTTGATTTTTTCAAAGAAGGAAGTAACAAAGAACCGTGATCGATTGAGGCAAAAACTATTTCGATATAAATAGACTGTCGTATAGCCAATTGTCCAAAATGAAACAAACTTATATCGGAGTATTAGTATTCAGAACTAGGCGACACAGTCCTTATAACAAAGAAAATTTGGTGTACATGTATCTGTGTGTTTAATTTTAATATCATCCCAGGAAAAAGCAAGAACGGCGTGAGTTCATTTTTATTTCTTCCATGTTTTTTTTCTCAAAATGATTGTTTTTTATTATTCGTTAGAGTTACTTCTTTGCTAATTCATGTGCTTGTTTACTCCTCTATCTAAAGAAATATTTATCTAGCCATTACCTATCGCATTGCCCCCTTTTTAGGGTACCAATTGATATTACCGTTCTTTTCTAATGCAGAAAGTTCGCCTGTTGACTTTTTCATATATCATTTTTTTCGGTTTTGGTCGCCTTCTGCAGAGACCTTTATCTATCAAACTCCACCACTCATTGTCTATCTTGCCCTAACTGACTACAGTAAAGGGAGACAGAATTGCGGTGAATATGACAACTTACGGCTTAAAGGCACATAAAAGGAGATGAGTACACATTAATTGCTGAAAAAATATATGGAGTTCTTTTATTATGTTCATAAAAGTCGTGAGAATTAATTTACGAATGCATTGAGACCCTGTAAATAAACTCCTTTGACATAAGTTATTTTGTGCTTGAAATATGACTGTCTCCAATTTAATCATGTTTATCAACAACCTTTTTGTTTACATATTCAAAATAACTAATTATGATCGGTAGCTTCAAACATTCGTTTGTCGACTGTCAAGGTCATGGGGTTAATAATCACACAAATCTGACGTATTAAACTTGTTAATCTGGGTTATTTCTAGTTGACTTTCATGTTTAAGTTGTGCTGATGGTGTTTTCTGGTGATAACTATTTGAATATGACCAAAGGTTTACCAAAAGAAATAGTTTGATTTAGCATTAATCTCCTTTTATGAGCCTTTAATACGGACGACAGTTAAACAGAAACCCAAATAGGATATGTGTCTTACATTTTTGTTTAAAACAAAAATATTGTTAACGTTCTGTTCAAGGGTTGTCGCTTAAAGCATTGACTGCAAGAGGTTATGATTCGTCGAATGATGGCGACTATAGCAGACACTTAGTTTGCAGCTGGCAAAAAGCATATATTCTGCATCACAACAAAGCCATGTATTATCCAACACAATGCCTTGGTATTATGAACATTTGTTGAATATAAGATAAAGTTACCATCACTTATGGCTGATTGATAATATACGATATCGCCATTTTACATTTTTAAAAATAACAACTGTAGGCACTGCAAGAGAAATTGTCCAACCAAACATGTACATATGAATCTGTTAATCTTAGAAAAGTCAAGAGTTGTATAGGATTTTAATAGTATATAAAACCAGATGAAAATACAGTTTTCCCTAGCATTCAGTATGTATCACATTTGTGTTCAGAACGAGCAATAAAATAGAACTTTGATAAAACGAACGCTTTAATATAAAACGTTCATTGTATTTTGGATTAGTGAGGGTATCCGTCAATTAATTCTTCTAAAGACCAATGCTGCAAATAGTCATAGTACAAAACAAACAGTCTTTATGGAAGAAGTATCGCGCACTGCTGAAATAAAACACCAGGAGTAAAGATAAGGGTATCGTTTTACTAAACAATGTATGCTTAAAATTGGCGTCAGTTCAAAAGATCATTCTCCTTTATTTCAATATTGGGTCAAGCATTTTTGCAAAGTAACGCATAATTGGAAGTTCCGCTTTACAAAACATTTCAAACTTAAAACTTGCGTAAGGTCAAAAAAACATTCGCCTTTATTTCGATATTGGGTTAAGCAATGTTGCAATGAAAACACATCATTGCAAGCGTCTCTACGAGACGCTTCCAATGACGTGTTACATTGCAATATTGTACATCCATTTCAGATCTCTACGAGACGCTTCCAATGACGTGTTACATTGCAATATTGTACATCCATTTCAGATCTCTGCGAGACGCTTCCAAAGACGTGTTACATTGCAATATTGTACATCCATTTCAGATCTCTGCGAGACGCTTCCAATGACGTGTTACATTGCAATATTGCACATCCATTTCAGATACTACCAATTTTTATCAGTTTTGATTCACGTATAAAACGGTACCAGGTGTACAGAAGGCCTAGATTAAACCTATTTAATTGGGAGGGAGGGAATTACGTACATGAAGCGTGTTTGTAACGAGATATTACTGTAGTTGGCTAAAGAAGTCTTTTTTTATTAAACACCTATTTTTCGTAATTTAAACATAGCGAGTT
Source organism: Cerastoderma edule (assembly GCA_947846245.1). Classification (NCBI taxonomy): domain Eukaryota; kingdom Metazoa; phylum Mollusca; class Bivalvia; order Cardiida; family Cardiidae; genus Cerastoderma; species Cerastoderma edule. Next base: position 21,992,114 of record OX401417.1, read on the forward strand.
CTATTGAGTATGAACAATTACGTTTGCCTAGTAATGAGGTCCCTTCTGTCACAGTGGTCTCTAAAAAAGCCGTCTATTGTAAGCTTTATAAATGACAAAAACAACCACTAACGTACAGGTATAGGATTTAGTGTTAAAGATGACATTTCTTTTATTAAACGCCTATTTTCCGAAATACAATACGAAACTTATTTTATATGAAGCGATCATAATGGATAACGGCCAAAGTTGTAGTGATGTATTATACATGATGTTTTTAAAGTTTTAAAGTCGTAAGCATTTGTGTTCTTCAAAGTGACCCCTTAGGGTTTTATCTTAAGGAAAAACGTGCAGAAGTGTTGGAAAACCCCTTTTACTATAGCCAAATTGGACAATTGTTCTTCTTCACTGATGACACAATTTAAAAGTCAAAACAAAATGCCGTTGAAACAATACAGTTTTTCTATTGTTGTTTGATATGTATACAATTATAAATATTTATTCAAAGCATACCTTTTTCAGTAAGCGTCAACTCTTTTAAGTACAGTATGTACCGTTTACATGCAGTAGATAACAAAAGCGATGTCACACTTTTGGATTAAAGACACATCAAAGGAGAGGAGTGCAAATAAATTAATGAAAAAACATATGGAGTTCTTTTATTATGTTTATAAAAGTCATGAGAATTAGTTTAGGAATACATTGAGACCCTGTTAAATAGACTCATTTAAAATAAGTTATTTTGTGCTTGGAATATAGTTGTCTCCAATTCAATCATGTCTATCAACAACCTGTTTGTTTACTTATTCGAAATAACGAATTCTGATTGGTCGATTAAAAAAATGTGTGTTTCAACTGTCAAGGTCAGAGGTGAAGAATCAGGAAATCTGAATTATAAAACTTGCTAATCTGGGTTATTTCCGGTTTACTTTTGCGTTTAAGTTATGCGTGTGGTGTTTTATGGTGAAAACTATTTGAATATGTCCAATAGTTTACCAAATGATATAGTTTGATATTTAGATATTAGATATTTAATGGGCCTTTAAGATACTCGTTACATGTAGTAAACTGTATGCACGTTACAAAAATTCAAAAACTATTCAAAATTGCTTCCAATGACTATTCTTAAGTTTGTATTCCACATGTTTATACCGGTAGAGCTGTTGTGCAGTTTTAAAACATTCCATCTTTAACTTCTAATTGCTCCCATTTGTGAATAAACACCTTTAAAACGCAGACAAAACCCATCATGTATTACCCTTTATTCAGACGTTTGCTTTCTAAAATTAAATTGACGTCTCTGCATCCGTTCGGTTTTTAGAAATATTAAGCTATCATCCATTTATCCCGATTTAAATCAAAACTATGGATAGCTTCCCGTGTTGCATAATAAGATATTGCTTTTGAAATGAACAATGGCTTAACATATCCTACTGCTTCATATTAGACTCCTCGTTACTGAATGTTTTTAATTCTACCCTTACTCAAGTCGGATCAAACTAGAGTGTACATGCAAACGGGTCACATATAAACATGAGTATAAATGCATACGGGTCACATATATGCATGAATCCATTCCTTGATGAAATAACAACACCACTCTCCACAACTTTGCAGCACCTTAAATCAAAAGCAAAGTTTGAACGATTTTTGTTCTCTTGTTCGATTCAGTTCTTTTCCGTCCAATTCACTTTCTGTTCACCATCAATGGTACATGTAAATACGAAGATAGAATGCACTGATGTTTGCTGAAAACTCAATTGAGACAGATTGTTAATACTTTTCTATTGTCTTATAATATTACCTTCGTCGGAATAATTCTAGCTCTAGAAAATCAGTTGGTCCAACGTATGGGTAAAAATTTAGACCATCCTTTTGTCCAACGAGAGATACGTAAAGATCCGAAAGCACAATCCCCTAAAGCAAAAAGCAGTCCTAAGCTCTACGAAAACGTCTGCAAATCGTCAATTGGCCATTTTCAGTCATCATAATGGTGCTCGGCCAACGAGTTGTGCGGGGACCGGATTGGAATAAAGGGAAGCAAGATGGCGGCCAAGATCACTTGGGTACAATATCACGTGTCATTGATGATCACTCGGTACAGGTCACGTGGGATATGGGAGAAACTGTCACGTGTCGGGTGGGGGAAGCATGACGTCATAGCTTTTGACAATTCGTCTTTAGGTAAGAACACGATCCTTTTTTTTTCAATTTTATTTGGGATTTACTCTGCCTTAAGCACTATTACGGTTATGTAAATGCGATATTGCATTTAAAAAATGCTTTTTCTGTTAATCGAAAATTTTATACCTTTACTTGGCTTACAATAGTTCCTTACTAAATAACATTCCACATAGAAATAATCAGTTGCTATTGTGGATCAAACCTCATCGTCTTGCAAAAAAAAAACCCATGTAGTTATAATCCACTTGTCCAAATATATTGATACATGAACATGTATAATCTGTAATTGTTCAAACCTTTTTCTGCTACACAAATATACGTTGGGAGAGATACTAAATCAAAAAGTCATTTGACCTGAATGCCAACCCAAAATTATGACATTTTTTTTTTAAATTTGATCGTCAGTGTTGAAGTTTAAAACTTGTATACCTATAAACCATGCATACTAGAGTTTGATTCTTTGCTGAGCGTGAATTTGTAAAATAGATTTCTGGAGTCATAATTGTATTCCTTATAAAAACCCTTTCTCTAAACGAAGCTAATGTGCTGTTATTTAATTCGTAGAGTTTCATCAAAAGATCGTTGATATATCTATCTGTGCATCAATCGACCAGAGTAATAGTGTCTACATAAAAAAACGTGTGTATCTTTTTCCACCATTGAACTCCATATATTAAAAGGGTTGTTTTGTACAACATAGAGGATAACTGTATGTGTTTGTGAAAAGTGTGTATATTCTATGTTTTATTGCTGTCATATTCGAGTTACTAGTACGAGTTTGTAGTGGGCACTTTTTGCAGCCATGCATTTGGGTGTATTTGCTAAAATAACATTTTTGACAAGGATTTTTTCACTTTTAATGAAAGAGTAAATCTCGTTATTCTCACTGAGAAATAAGTCGCAGTGACTGAGAATTATAAAAATGCATGTTTACCTGTTTTTCGCCCCTACGCTCAGTAGAACGGACCAAACCAAAGCCAGTTGTCATGACACGCATGTTTTTGGACTTCTTTTTTTATCCCGAAGGTTTGGAATTCCCCGTCTACTTGAAACAAATGTAAGCAGTTTGTATTCCAATGCGTGCTGTATGAGTAAATTGGTCAATCTATTGTGAATGACTTGTAATGGAGAATTTTACCCTAATAACGTTTCAGTGGAAAAATTTGACAGTATATGTAATATATAACTCAATGAACAGTTTAATTTGTTTTGAGAAATATTCCCTCGTGAAAATTATTCTCGTATAACGAATTCGTTGTAACGCAATCGTTTGTTATGCACAAGATATGTTTCATTCGGGGAATAATTTCCCTTTAACGAAACAAACTGTTTATAAAGGTCAATATGGTCATTTTGTACCTCCTTTCGTAGTACCCAGTATTTTAACCTACGGACGAACTCCGCGTGGCATGTTTCATAAAGTCAGTGGGTCACACTCGTATACTTGACTCATCACATAAAGACATGAACGCGTTTATATTGATAATACCTTGTAAGTAAGCTGTATCCCTTATACATTAACCATTGGTATTGCGTTTTATTAACCTGAACTTGATGCTGTCCTACTGCAATAATGAAAATATTACTAACCATGTCTACATTGTATATGTGTTATGTTGTTATTCTTAAAATTTATTTTTGCAGCATTTTATCTAAATAAATGAATTGTTGAATGACAATTGAAAAAAGCACCTTGTACCAATCATATATGCAGTTGAACAATAAAGGGACTACTTTACAGAATGCGTTCCGTGATTGACGCATAATAAAAAAGGTGACTAAAGCAGTCAAAGTCACTTAGAAAATGACTTTTTAACATCTGTTTTGAAAGATGCGGAAACACTGTTTGATAAAAATCTGGGAACAAGCATCCACGATTTTTCTATATTCTTTGGATTTGCGTTGACTTCTGGAAGTTAGAACCCAAATCCCTGGAGCCAATCTTCGAATATCTCCACCAAATATTGCTCTGACCTCACCCCTAATTCCCCAGATGTATCTTGTGTGTGCTGAAAGTTTTTAACCTTAAACCTCAGAGTAACGCTTCCAACATCTCAACATATTTTCATTCCGAATTACCCCTCCCCCTTCACCAATGTATCTCCTTCGTGCTGGAAGTTTGTTAATCGAAATATAAGTGCTACACTTCCAACATTTTGACGAATGGTCGTTCCATGATTCCCCCTTTCCCAGTGTATCTCCTTCCTTGTGTCATTTCACATATGTCGGGCAAATATTTCTATCTAATCGCACAATGCATCGTATACAAATTGAAAATGAATAATGCATGCACTATGTAACGTCGTCTAATCTGACATTTGGGAGGACACCACCAAACATGCAATTTATGTGAAAGGAGAGAAAGGGGGAATCATTTGAACACAACGTCAAGTGCCGATCTGGATCAGCCTGCCAGTTTTAATTTGCCCGGGTTTTCGGATCATTTACAGCGTTTTTTTATGATTGTTCCGGAAATCGAAGCATAAAGTATAATTAAAACATCTATGCAGGGAAAAGATACTTTCCTCTGTTTTTCTTAAATATTTTAGTGGAATCCTGGAAAGCGCTTTCCTTATCATGTCACGCTAAAATTGTGCGCAAGTTCGAAACAATATTGCCTATTATTTCAATAGTGAGAAAAGCTATAATCCAAAATAGCATACCATTGAAATCGTCTTTTCGATACGCTTCAAATGACGTGTCATAATGCAATTAAGTACAATTATTTAAGATACTACCCACGTTTATCGGTTTTGAAACTGCAAACATTTTCCTTTGATTGTGTTACGTAACCGCCTGACCCTCGACAGCATAGCAACACTCAATAAGGACAAGACCAAACCTTTGCGTTACTGAGCCGACTCTTTAGCTCAGTGGTTATGTCTTGGACGATAACCCCGGGGAACCAGGATCGAATCCCCTCAGGGGAACTACAAACCCAACGTGGATTTTTCCAGCTATGCTTTGTTGCGGACATTGTTCGTAAGAATCGTTTAGTTAAACAGTACCTTGATACTTATTTAAGCAGGAGGAGGTCGAATAAATGAAACTTATGTTTCTTCGTATTAATGACACCGCAGCGCCCAATTGATTATAGAAGTTCAATTTCTTATGCGTCTATTAAACGGTTCTCTTTATTTTCCCTTTACCAAACAATGCCGAGAAAGTGACAGGATCTAACGTAGGAAAAGGACCAAATTAGCCTAAACATGATTAACGATGCGAGGTATAGTTATACATGTAAAATCAATCAGTTTAACAGTTACAGACGAAACTATTTCAATTCTTCTTCGATTACGTTGACTTCTTTAAAGTTTTTTATTTGTTATGTCAGGTCCGTGTCGTTTTGTAAATAACTCATGAATATGTTCAGCCATCGAGATAACTCTTATCTGAATGGAGTTGACCTTCAGTGTCTACATGGATTAGTCGACACGAGAATCGGGACGATTTAGAGATACGCTTTTAACCTTTGCCTAATTGTGTGGTACAACAGTGTCTACTTTATATGCAAACTCTTTTTAATACAATTTTTGGGATAAGCAAACTGTTTTGGGTTTCTAATAATGAGTCACGCCTAACAAGATGAATATGTCGTTGTGAGATAGAAGAAACTATTTTCATCATCATTTGAGAGTGCAAAATCGGAAATACCAAATAATTTCTTTTTTCTACAATGATTTGCACCAAATTGAAGAATAAGGATGGCCTTAAGCTAAAATAACTTTTCACGCACTGTTTAAGAGTGGACGCTTAAAACATTAATGAGTGCATATGCCTTTCATTTCTAGTAGGAATTTGATTTTAATGCAGTGTCTTTTTAAATTTGGGACAATGAAAATAAATACTTAAATCAAAAATATATAAACGCTACGAGCCAGCACACACCTTATTTTGCGAAACCCAGAAGAATGTCCCAACAGAGAAGATATTTCGAATAAAGAGCCACGTTTGTATGACTAACGCATTCTTATCAAGTGTTTCCCTCGACAACGGATACTTTAGCTTGTCAAAGCTGACATATGATGCCCCGAGATTTTGTCACTCAAATTGAAAGCTTATGATACGATTTTCTAAATCGAACTCACGTTACATATAAGTGTCTGGGGCCTCTCTCACAAAGGTTCGTTACGTAATGGCTACGCTTAAAATGTTGTCGTACATACATACATATTGTGTCTCTGTGTGTGGGTGTGTGTGGGTGTGTGTGTGTGTGGGGGGGTATTGAACTAAAAGTGTGTAATAACATAAACTTATATACTTATTACATTTCGTTTTTCCTTTCCAATAAGCTTTTTGTCACATCCATGTATGCAAGTTGATTAATTGAAGTGAGCTATCTCGATAGGACTCTTACTATACCTCAAGGGAAGATTTCTTAAAATGGGATATATCAGTCGATCGAAAATCATTTATCTACTCATATTATCTCAATATAAAACGAGTATGATAATGATACAAAGTTACAACGTTATATGAAATTATATTCGTATTGCGTATTATACAGATGACACTGTAATGTTTCTCTGAATAAAAGGATGGTTGTTTGACAATTTAAAAAAGAATCTTGTCGTAACCTTTGAATTCCAAAAGTAATTTTACAATGTGAATGATCGTTTGGAATTACAATAAAAATTATTTGAAATGTAGGAAATTGTGTTGCGTTTACTCCTAACTTCACAGGCACTATTTTCCTCTTTATGTTTATGTTTACGGAGAAATCTGTCGCAACGCCCCTTTGTGAGACGGGTCCCTCGATTTTTGGATAAGTTACATCCCAGTTCACCATGTGATACAATGACGTCTTAACCCTTACAGTGCTGGAACAGACTTCATGCTTATGTAAACAAATTAGATCCAGGCCAGCCGCCAAGTAAATAGGCGGCTGGCCTGTGATCTAACCAGTGTGCTTCTCTGAGTAACTTTCCTCATCATAATTTAGCAGATATTCAATGTTTTGGAAAGCGGTCGACACAAAAATCTACTTTCACGAAAGTTACTTTTCATTCTAAGGGTTAAAAACAGAACGCATGTATGGCTATTTGGCTTGATAGTTTTGAAAGATCATCTCTGACAAAAGTTGAGTCTCGAAACAGGTGATGCTAACCGCGCAATCGGAACTACCCGGGTATTTCCGTGAGCTGTGAAATACACCTCGGATAGAAGTGTAGGGTTACAATTTTTCGGGTAAATTGGCATCCGCCGATGAACAGCTTTTCCAAGCGTGCATGTTAAGTAGTTCAATGTGTATGGAAGTGTTGGACATCCTTTTTAATCACTTTTGATCAGTTACTCATACCAAATGGCGAACGTGTTGTTGTGACATGTATACTTGTTTCCTCAATCAAATTTAACGACTTTTTGGATTTTACATTCAAGATCTATTTTTAGAAATGAAAGAAGGTGACGTCATTCTCGCGGGAAACAATATGGCGTCATCCCTATTATTTCAGAGGTGTTTTCTATTGGATAAACCCGATGTGTTCAGATTGGCTAACCGCGTACACTAATCAAAGCAATCGGTACTACTCGGATGTTACCGTAAGCTGAGAAATACACCTCGGATATAAGTGTAGGGTTACAATTTTTCGGGTAAATCGGCCCCGGCGTATAACACATTTCCTGTAAGCGTCCTCGTTAAATAGTACAATTTATATGGAAGTGTTGGACATTCTTTTTACACATCTTTTATCGGTAACTCGTACGAAATGGGGAAATTATAAATTGTGACATATATAATTGTTTCCTAAATTAAATAAAATGACTTTATAGATTCCACATTTGAGACCTATTTTTGAAAACGAAAGTAAAGTGACATCAGTCTCGCGAGAAACAATATGGCGGCATCCATATTATGTCAGAGGCGTTTTCACTGGATAAACCCGATGTGTTCAGATTGGTTTCCAAGACGACGTCTCTCGCTACTATTTATGAATCAATACTCGCTTGGAACGACTTCTGAAAGAGCTTCCGAAACCCCAACCGCGTACCGAATTAGCACCGTTTGATACGCGGGAAATGGGAAATACTTAAAGGGCAATATCATTTAGTCTGACATTATTGGAGAGATCATTCCTATCTCCCAGGGAGAACCATTCATCACAGATCTAGCGTGCGGCATTTGTCTGACAGTCTTATCAAGATCAGGTCCACCACTGTACAGATTTGTACGGAGTGACATCGAGACACATTGTAATCAATCGTCTACTTCTCTCTCCAATCGTATCAACTCGGCAACCCCCGTCACAAGTCGGTAGATATACCTCGTAGGTAGTTCATGAATACACCAGAAATCCTGGGATCTTTCGCCCTATTTCCGGCGGATAACGCACATGATTACAACATGCACACAGGCACTAAATATGTACTTAGATACACACACACATTGGTTATATATCACAGTTGAATGTTTTTTTTTATTCTTTTCATTAAAGATTCACATAGCAACACATCTTTGTTTCATATTTTGTCAATCGTATCTTTTCGGCAATCCCCAGCTTGTGCCGGGGATTTCCGAGTAGATACGATTGCAAACGGACATGCCCTTTGTTGCTGGCCTACTTTTAAAATGGTAATCCCCAGTACCTCCGAGGTTATTTTAAGAAATGATCGAGGTGTTCCGAATGTTTCTTACTCTAAAATATCACATTTTACCACAATTGCTTCAGACGAGATAAAAAGTTACTGTTTCGCTTGATTGATTTCTTCTAATGACAAACGTGCCTTATGATATCTTCTTTTTAAAATTGGCGGTGTTTGCATTCCAAAACGATGATGATAAAAACAATTGCTTTAAGACAAGGTTTTGAAGGTGCTTATTAAAAAATTAAACCCTTTCCAAGTCTAAATGTCGTTTAAAGAATACAGTTGTGGTATGTAGTTTGATATGCAATTAAAAGCAGCTACATGATTTGAAAATATAATCAATTTAGGAAGCGTCAATTAATCTTAATATGAACAGACCGTAGGCGGTAGATCTCAAATATGATATAACGATTTTTGACTAAATTAAATTTACACGCCTCTTACATTTTTGAATACAAATCATTTTACTGACCACAAGTTAATCAGAAATCTTACAGCGATGTTTTCATCTTGTAAAACGTGACTTATTATTGGAAACGAAATCAATTCCGCCTATCCTCAAAATTTTATTAATGTAAGATCTGGGTATTGGAGAAAGGTCAGAATAACAAAATCAAAGATTAAATAGAACAAATGCCATTTTTAAATCAAGTTCTATATTATCAGAATCTTTCCTGGATTGGAATTTGTATTTGTCAACTTCATTCATATAATTTTGATTTTAATGTGAGAATTAGAAATTAAAAGGATAATAATAAGGTAATTAACATGAAACAAATAAGAAAAAAATGTTGGTATTCATTTTATATACATAAATTCAATATCAGACACGTTTTGAAAATTTGCTAGGTGAACGCCTATGAAAGGATAAATATTTCATTAATTATAATTCAACTTATTCTTTTCCCAAAGCAATTGCCAGTTTTCCATAACCCAAGCCTTACATGTACCATAAAAGGTGTTTGCATATAAAGGAGACAATGTTGCACAACAGAATAAGGCAAAGCTTGAAGGTTTATCCCTAAATCGTCCCTATCCTTTGGTAGACTAATCCATGTAGACACTGAAGGTCAACTCCATTCCGATAAGAGTTATCTCGATGGCTGAAAATATTGATGAGTTATTTACAAAACGACACGGGCCTGACATAACAAATAGAACCCTTTCAAGAAGTCAACCTTATCGAAAAAGAATTGAAATAGTTTAGTCTGTTACTGTAAAACTGCTTGATTATACATGTTCAATTATACCTCGCATCGTTAATCAGGGTTAGGCAGATTTGGTCCTTTTCCTACGTTAGATCCTGTCACTTTCTCGGCATTGTTTTGTAAGGGAACAATAAAGAGGACCGTTTTCTATACGCATAACAATGTGAAGTTTTAGAATCAAGTAGGCGGTACTGTATCATTAATATGACGCAGCATGGTTTTCAATTATTCGACCTTATCAGATGCATCTCCTAAAATATATACGAATGTACTGTTTTACTAAACGCCTTAAGGAAAATGTTTGCATAAGTCAAAACTGGTAGCCGTGGATTGCATATTATAATGTGACACGTCATTGTAAGCGTCTCGGTGAGACGATTGAAATGGCGTGTCACTTCGCAATATTATCTTTTCTAAATGAAATAAAAGGGAATATTGTTTTGAACTTACGCAACTTAGTAGCGTAAAACGTTAAGTAAAACGCTACCCAGGATTGAACTAAAAGGTATAGGAAAAATGAGAATAATGATAATTTCCCTTCACTGATGCTTCAATTACACTTTATGCTTTGATTTCCGGAACTATCATAAAAACTCACAGTACATGATCAGAAGATCCCAACATGTAAACTCACAGGCTGATCCGGATCGGCACATGTCGATGTGTTCAAATGGTTCCCCCTTTCTCTCCTTTCACATAAATTGCATATTTGGTGGTGTCCTCCCAAATTCCAGATTAGACGATGTTACATCGTGCATGCATTATTCATTTTCAATTTGTATACGATGCATTGTGCGATTAGATAGAAATATTTGACCGGCATAATGTGAAATGACATGAGAAAGGAGATACATTTGGGGAGTATGGGGATTTCGGAACGACAATGCGTCGAGATGTTGGAAGTGAAGCTTTTATTTTTTGGTACACTAACTTCCAACACGAAGGAAATACATTTGGGGGAGGGGGTTTAGAACGGCTATATGTCGAGATGTTTGAAGTGTAGATCTTAGGTTTTGGGGTTACTAACTTCCAGCACTAAGGAAATACATTTGGGGAAGGTTTTTTTTCAGAACGACTATGTACGAAATGTTTGAAGTGAAGTTCTAAGGTTTTGGGTAACAAACGTCCAGCAAAAAGGAAAAACATTTTGGGAGGGGAATTTCGAAACGACAATGCGTCGAGATGTTGGAAGTGTAGATCTTAGGTTCTGGGTTGCTAACTTCCAGCAAAAAGGAGATACATTTGGGGGAAGGGTGAATTTCAGAACGACAGTAATGTCAAAATGTTGGACTTTAGCTCTAAGCTTTGGGGTTACTGACTCCCACCACGAAGGAAAATCATTTGGGGGGAAGATTCGAAGCAACATTTGGTGGAGTTGTTCGAACTGTAGCTCAAAGGTTTTGGGTTACTAACTTACGGAAATCAACGCAGTTGTGCAAAGAGGTCTAAACTAGACACAGAATGTGCGACAGAGAACGATCAAAGACAATAAAAAAAAATCATGGATGTTCGTTTCACAGTTTTTTAATAAACAGTGTTTCCGCATCTTTCAAAACAGATTTTAAAAAGTCATTTCTTAAGTGACTTCGACTGCTTTAGTCACCTTTTTTATTATGCGTCAATCACGGATCGCATTCTGTGAAGTAGTCCCTTTATTGTTCAACTTCATATATGATTGGTACAAGGTGCTTTTTTCAATTGTCATTCAACAATCCATATCTAGATAAAATGCTTGCAAAAATATATTTTAAGAATAACAACATAACACATATTCAATGTAGACATGATTAGTAATGTTGCAGGAGGACAGTATCAAGTTCAGGTTAATAGCACACAATATCAATGGTTATAGTATAACGGATACAGTTGACGTACAAAGCATTATTAATACAAACGCGCTCATGTCTATATTGGAATGGGTCACGTATACGAGTATGAACCCCTGACTTTATGAAGTAGGCTACGTGGATTTCGTCCTCCGAGTCCAAATACTGGATACTACAAGGGGAAGTACTGAATGAATATAACTATAGACTTTAATCAACAGTTTGTTTTGTTTAACTCTTTCCCAAACAAAAAACGACATCTCACCACGTTGTTGCATATGACTCTGGAAAACATTATGGGAAAAGGCGAAATTGCTTGTGACGAGCAATTTCTCCTTTTCCCACGATGTCTTTACATTATCAAAAGATCATTTTCCGATTTCATCACATTTTGACTACCGTCTGCAAACTCTTTCAATTTGGGACAGACGCAAAAGTGGCGTTGGTAAAGGGATAAGAGAATTAATTCCCCAAATGAAACATATCTTGTGCCTAACAAATGAGTGCGTTACCACGAATTTGTTATTCAAGAGTAGTGTTTACGAAGGGAATATTTATCACAAAGAAAACAAACTGTTCATCGAATCATATATTACATATACTGTCAAAATATATCCCTAAAATGTTATTTGTGTAAAAATCCCCGTCACAAGTCATGCACAATTCATTGACCAATTTACTCATACAGCACGCATTGGAAGACAAGCTGATTACATTTGGTTCCAGTATACGGGGAATTCCAAATCTTCGGGATAAAAAAGAAATCCAAAAACATGCATGTCATAAACACTAGCTTTGGTCCATTCTACTGAGCGTAGCGGCGAAATAAATGGAACCAGGCATATTTGGAATTCTCAGTCACTGCGAAATATTTCTCAGTGAGAATTTTGATCTTTACTTTTTCAGTGAAAGTAAATAAATGCAATTACATGGCTTCTAAAAGCGCCCACCACAAACTCATACTAGCAATTCGAACATGACAGCAATAAAACATAAAATACATAGTATACATGCATTTCACATAAACATACAGTCAACCTCAATGTTGTATAAAAACAACCCTTTTGATAAATGGAAATCAATGGTGGAGATATATACACAAGTTACCTCAATAGTGTTCAAAACAACCCTTTTGATATATGGAATTCAATGGTAGAAAAAGATACACCGGTTACAGTTACCCATGTAGGCACTATTACCCGGACCGATTGATGCACGGATAGATATATCAACGACCTTTTGATGAAACTCTACGAATTACAAAACAGCACATTAGCTTCGTTTAGAGAAAGCGTTTTATAGAAAATATAATGTGTGTCCATTTGAGCTTCACGGATATCCACGATCCTAGCACGGATGCTTACATTGGTCATTCCTTGTATGTCTAGTGCTGGTTGTGTATCGATCGGGAAAGTTAGGATATCACACATGACGAATCCTTCACGGAATGTCCCCCTAAAATAAAACACATGTTTAGCGTTTTATCCGTGAAATAATTTCGGTCGTAATTAGCACTCACGGTATTTATAGAGTCGTTCGAATGCACTTAAAAGACTTTGTAAGCAGGTACACCGATGGAACACAAGAGTAAGTAATAAAATCATTATAAGTTATTGACCAGTTTTCATAAGAGTTCATTATGTGGAAACTGGCGATATCTATCGGACTACAATGGAAGCTCTGTAATTGGTAAGATAACCATGCTTGTTGTGTTAAGTATCGTAAAATGATCAAAATGGTACACCAAAGCACTATTAGACATACACGTTAGTCCACCTGTCTTTATAAAAACGTAGGTATTCGGCAACTTCAACGTAGGTATTCGGCAACTTCAGATAAAAATACAGCGTTTTGTTTAGTATCAAGAAGTGTCTAAATCACCACTTAAACATTTGTCAATCTAATTTACCACAATCCGTGATATAGTCCCTTTAAGATACAAGGAAACAAACTCAGAGAACAACGAGGGATTGAAAGAATCGTACATACCTCGATCGACGCGTGAGGCGATTTCCTTTTCGCAGATCGGACACCGTTTGTAAATGAAGCAGCATTTATCGCAGGAGACCGTATGTTTACACGGGAGGAAGCGTATACACGACATCGCATCGGCGCATTTATGGCACTTCTGTTCGAATGTCGTAAACGCCTGCTGTTCAACCTTGGCTGTCTTTGGTCTGGTCTCAGGACGCTCGGGCTTTGTGGGCTTGCTAAAATAGGAGTATTTGTGACACTTGACAAAAATTTTCCCGCTGCAACATTGACAAAGAAGCACCATTAAGGTAGAATACCCATAATCTGTAATTTGAAACTCATACTTACGCAAGATCACATCGGTCGTTTTCGGTAAACAATTATCGGGACCGGAACTATTCAGTTAAATGCGAATAGTTCCGTCGAGACCGATGTTTAATGCGAATAGTTCCGTCGAGACCAATGTTTAATGCGAATAGTTCCGTCGAGACCGATGTTTAATGCGAATAGTTCCGTCGAGACCAATGTTTAATGCGAATAGTTTCGTTGAGACCGATGTTTAATGCGAATAGTTCCGGCCAAGACCGATGTACACGCATACCGAGACAGACCGATGGAATCCGACGAAGGAACGGTCGACTATGGGTATTCAACCTTAAAAACTAGTTCCTGAATATCGTTTCGTTACCTAGAGCAAACTTGAACACGTATCATCGAATGGGTTAACCAATCGTATTGCCTCTTTCATAAGGAAGAGACGAAACATAACAATGTGTGTGAATACTCGGTCATGACAAATAATTCCACATTTTGCCACCTTACAACTTTCATTGAATAACCTTGCACCGAGTAGAACTAAGTACCTATATGCTGGATATGAGGTGGTTTTGAAAAACCCAAAAACTCAGACCCGTCTATTGTAGTAAACAACATCGCAATGAAAATGTATCTTTAAACACCATTGTTCATTGTTGTGGACAAGTTTTCGTTCGGAAATCATTTTCCAGATCACAAAAAGGTAACCACTAGTACATTTTGGAAGATGGAAATACGGATATTCGAAATGAATACACTGTTACAGTAATGAAAAGTCAAACAGAAATTTCATATATATGCCTGATAAAGTAATGACTGTATTGTAAAAAAAGGAAACGGTTGAATGACCGATTGCAGTACTATGTATTATTTATTTGTGTCACAAAGCAGTTTTGTAGAAAGGTTAAAGTTAAAACGATCAACATTATACATCATGAAGTTTTCTGGTACTCCGTTTACCCTTTTCAATTAGGTTCAACCATTTAGTCATTTTAACGTTGACTTGCTACATCAGCTGCATATAACTTTAAAAGCGCTTTGCCCATAATTATTTATTGTTAAAAAAATAAGCATTTCATTTTGGGGGTTTTAATCAATGATCTCTACCAATACCGTAATAATGTTATTATTTTGTAACTTTCGTCGACGTCTGTTGTTGCTTTCTATTTGGACAAGTTTATGACTTGAATGTTGTCTTTTAGCATAAAATGTTAATGTTGATAAAATGTTAATGTTGTCTTTTAGCATAAAATGTTTAGTAGAACGGTACCAAGATGTGCAAGTTACCATTTCTGTGAATGGATTGAACCTACATGTATTCCTGGTGTGTGAAAGAGAGCAGAGGAGTGATAGTTTTTGAGAAAATGATTGCAGCCTTAAACGAGGATTTTATTTGCATGTGAACATGACTATGTACCATGTACTCGTCAAATAAAAAGTGTTTTTGTTCTGTATCTATAGAAAATCAAGACACATGCTTAATTACATACTTTCTTTCCGCATAAAGTATGACGGCATTCCGAATACGTTCGTTCGTACAAACGGTCAAAGGCGTTTTACCCTGCGAGTTTACAACATCTATCTTGGCCCCATGTTGAACCAGAAAGTTGGCTATTTTAATCCTTTCGTTGTCTTCTGCAAGGTTTCTCAAACCGAGCATGGCGAGGAACTGAATAAAAAAAGGCATCGGTGTACTTACGTAAGTCGAAAATGATAAACATGGATAGTGTCTTGAATGAAAACACAACATTGCGATGTGGCACGTCATCGGAAGCGTCTCGGAGAAACGATTCCAATGATGTGTTACTATGCAATTTTGCTAAGCCTAATATTGAAAAAAGAGGGAATGTTGTCTTTTAGCATAAAATGTTTAGTAGAACGGTACCAAGATGTGCAAATGGTTTCTCGAAAAGAGCGTGTATACGTGTAGCTTTGAAAGAAACAATGCTGTTTACTTAGGATCCATAAGCTGTTGATTTTTTTTTTTTCAACTAAAAACAATATTTTAAATATGAAACATTTACATGAATCAACTTAAAATTAGGATGTTAAAGAAAGTTTAATAGAAACGTCATTTTCGTTTATACTTTTACTTTATTTAGCTCCACTTGGTTTGTAATTGTGAAATGTTTTTCATGGAAAGATGTATCTTTTAATTCCAAAAAGAATTCACCATTGCTAATGAATAATTTATATACTGGTATAAACAAAAATGAATTATCGAAACTCGCAGGATGATCATATGAAAGAATCTTTTTGTCCTTTACTGTTGTATATCATTATCATCAAAACGATATCGTGTTCCTGGTCTAAGTAAATATCTAGAGTATAAGGCAACCTCACCAAAAAGGCTGTCCCACACTCCAGACCAGGATGATACATATATCGTGTGTGTCCCCGACTTATTTCTAACACACAATCACACAATACAAACCATGCTATTTGTTCGCGTTCCAATCATGCACACGTGGAGAGGAGTGTCTCGGTCATTATCGACAAGTGTCCAATCAGCCCCTGTAATGATAGGACTAATAAGTATTAAACAATTTGATTCATCACTATTCGAAGTGTTGTTGTGTCTTTCAGGTTTGCAGAAAACAAAACAATATTCGTTTAACAGTTCCTGAAACACATATATCTATCATTTTATCTACCTGCTTTCCTGCTTCTCTGTGATGATGGAATTGGCGCATATGTTCCACACTTTTTCGCGAATTCGTTAGCATAGGGCCGTGACTAGCTGATTCGTCATATGTAGTGTAAGGAAAGTCATTCGAAAGGTATTTTTCTCGTTGTCTTATAAACAAAGTTTTAAAAAAAAGAGATAGATATAGTAAATTATCTCGAGAAAGGCAATGAAGATAAACAACGTTGACCTTTTACGTTTCTAAGGCCACTTACAGTATTCTCATGACGATCAATTAGGATTTTATGCAACATAGTATACCCACGATGGCGAGTTGATTGTTCCATTAAGGAAATTTTGTCCTAATTAATAAATTGAAGTCTTAAAGTCTACTTTATACGTAGGAAGGCCACGGGGAAATAACATGACTATGTAAACCTGACTGTTTGTGGCAACAGAAATCTTATAGAAATGTTTTGTTAGAACGACCATACCATAAGTCAGTAGAAGTTTAACCATGTCAAAGAACGCCTCGTCACAAGCAAGGTGTAGCGGGGTGGTTCCGTTGTCATTTCGAACATTCACGTCAGCTCGACCCTGGGAAAATGGTAATGAGAAAATAAAACATGCACGCACAGAGACATTTTACAAGATTAATGAAGGAATCACATTTAACACGTTACCAAACAATGACAACATTTGACCACTTTGTTGCAGCTGCTTCTGGAAAACATTGTGAGAAAAGGAGAAATTGCTCGTTACGATTTCTCCTGTTCCCACAATGTTTTCTGCCGAATTAGAGGATTTATTTTAATTTCATCACATTTTGAAATGTCGTCTGCAAACTCTTTAAATTTTGGACAGTCTAAAATATCGCATTTAAACATCCGCTCTTTTTATGTGTGCATAAGGCGGGGGATTCACGTGACCAATGTTAACGATCTTTTCTCCGAACAAGATGGCCGCACAACAGGTATATTTGCCTTTTCACCTAATTCACTTCCCAATAAAATTTGACCACATGGTGAATGTTTGTAGTCTATTGTGTTTTTGAAGTGTACTTAATGGACTAGCCAAACAAAAAAACGTATTTACTTTTCTACAGAATATATTCGAATTACTAAAAAGTACATGATTTAAAAGTAAACCATGTTCATAATTTCATACAGGTATGCAATTCGAATACCGAATTTGGCGCTTAACTTTCAGAATCCTCAGAATAACATGTGTATATGTAAAGTACGCTGAACTAAACCTGAAACTTTCCCCGTCAACACGAGGAAAGTCGACCAGAATCGGCGACAAAGTCCGGTAACCCATTCATTTAAAGCTCACACACATGACATGGATAGCATACGTACTTTGATGATAAGTGTGGTCGCCTCGTTGAGATGATTGTTAGCAGCTGCGATGTGTAAAGGATAAAATCCGGAAACGCCTCTTGTTGTGACCAGGCTTATGTCTTTGGTGAGAAGCCGGTCAACTGCACTGAAAATGTATAAGTTCACTTGTAGGGGCCCCAAGCCAACGACAAACACATGGGTTATCATTTTAGATAGGGGGAATCTGAGAATCAGTCACATGCAATTGCAACGTGTCCTCTATGTCCTTCTCGGAAAAGCCATCGAGGGTCACCCATCCAAGTACTAACCGCGATATATATTGCTTAACTTCGAGTGAAAGCCGACCACTCTAACGCATTGCCAATAAAGGCCGGCTTCCACAGCGAGACTGTAGAAGTAGCATTTATACATAAACCTTATTACCGTCACCTTATGAGTGTGGTATTAGATGAAATCTAAACTGCTTGACAAGAAATACACATTCCAGACTCAGTCTTGCCTAACCGGTAAGGGTGTCTTTGGTTATTCCATTCCAAGGACACATTTGGTGATTATTTGATTTATGAATCTATGTGTATTGGCTTAACGAAATGTTGGAGTTACTACAATTTACATGAAATCCCCCAGTTGGCCTGGAACATATCAATATTAACCATGAACAGAAACAACAAATGTCTTCCTTTGTAGAAAGAAAGGTCTGTACTCCGCAATTCTCATTTAAGAAAAGGTGAAGACTGATAATATCATAACGATATGTGTGTTAACGAATAGACATAGTTCTAAAAACCCTTTCAAACTCTGACCAATACCAACATGTACACAGTACATCCATGCGAATCCGTATGTTGTATTGTGACCAACGCTAGTATGTACATATCAAATAATCAGAAAATGAATAAATCAAAGGAGATGCCGAATCGTTAGAATCATTTGTTTTTGAATACTTTGAACGTTATACATGGTTTGTGGTATAAGATTCAAACATTACAGATATCCTGAGATATGGAATGCAAATTCGCCGAATTGTGGATTACGGTTTTAAAATCGAAAATACGAAATGTATTTCGCAGGTTGTAGCAAAAACGTTATGTTTGAAAAGTATAATACATTAGAAAAGTATTCAGAATTATTCATCTTTTGAGAATTTTGAGACCTTTCTGTCTTTGTGATGATATTGCAGGATTGCCTTTTCAGGATTTACCACAACACCATTGAATATATTGAAAGCCTTCAATTCTTTATCTTAGTATCGCCGGATATCTGTCGACGAGTCCTAACGCTAAATAGAAATTCATTAACCCTTGTAGTGCTTGAGTCGACTTCATGCTTATGCAAACAAATTAGATCCAGGCCAGCCACCAGGTAAATCGGTGGCTGGTCTGCGATCTAACCTGTTTGCTACTCTGAGTATCTTTTCTCAACAAAATCAAGCAGATAGTTAAGGATTGGGAAAGAAAATGACACACACACATCCATTTTAGAAGATTACCCAGCATTCAAAGGGTTAATCACGGAGAAATCCTCCTTTGAAACATAAGCGTTTAGAAACAACAAACATTTACTCACGGCAGAGACGTTGTTGGTAACTGTTTAGCTACTTACAAATGGTGACCTTTTAAACAAGCAAACGCAATGGGGTTGAATAACTTCTTGTTTTGTATTTTCAGATCCATCTTGGGCGAGTCTATCAGAATAGAAGCCGTCTCATCATGCTTGGCACCAATAGCATCATGCAGTGGGGTATCTCCTTCTATATCCTGTTTTACAGAAGTATTATAAATTCGTTATACAGGCGGTGTGGTCATTTTACCTCTATTTACGGTATAAATCAAGTTGCAGTTGCAAATGGCAGCGCAAATGAATGAGCAGGTGTAGCTGCACTTTCTCAGCAGATTACGTTTGTTTTCCACCATTTTATATATACACCATGCTCCAACGACCAATTTTCCACAACCGCCGGTGAAGATTGTTGCTATTTTGGCCATGCTGTTCGCTCCAAGAACATGCAGAGAAATTCTAGTCGAGGGATGTTTATGTCGGTCCAAGAACATCCCTCGACTCGAATTCGTCTACAGAGCGTTACACGTAACGCCGTTATTGACCATGGGTTCACCAGAAACAGAAAGTTGATGGTCGGAACATGGCATATACAAAATTGTCACAAGCAATTTCCCCTTTTGTTACAATGTTTTTTATAATCAATTCATTTATCACATCTACAGAACTGAAATGGTTTTTCACAAGTTTACAAAGCTTTTCTAAAGTCGTCTGTTTCAAGTGAAAAAGGTCATCTTCCGGTGGCAAAGAGCTAAGAACGAACGGGTATTACAAAAAGCACATGACCTGGCTATTGGGATCGGCATCCCTGTCCAGTATTTCCTGTACCAGGCTAGGAGCATTCTTCCCAGCCGCAGCATGTAGGGCAGTAAGGCCGTGCATATTCTGACAGTTGACGTCAGCCCCTCTTCTCAATAGAATGTCAGCGACGTCCCTCTTGTCCCTGAAGTAAACATGGAATATACTTCTTTTTACCTATTTTCAATGGAGACGTAAGAAATCTACACTTTCTCAAGGAGAAAAGGAAAAAGCAGTAGTTCTTCAAAACCAACAGCTTTGTATTTGAAAGGGAAATGGCCATGGCACCTTCGTGTTCCTTCTTTTTTCTTTAAAATGCGTTACGGCGTTCTGGTTTTATAGCTGACTTCATTATTCATAATAATACATGAAATAAAATATTGTATTTGAAAGGGAATGCTCATTAAACCTTCACATTTCCTCTTTTTTTTCTTCAGGGTGCGTCGAGGCGTTAGGGTTTAATAGCTGACTTCAGGGTACATAATAAGACCTGGAGGTAAATACTCTATTTGAAACGACATGTTCATAGCACCTTCATGTTTCCTCTTTTTTTTTCTTTAGAAAGCATTAAGACTGCCTAGTTTTATAGCTGATTTCAGGATACCTGATAAGACATGGAGTAAAATACTGTATTTGAAAGGGCATTATTTTACATACCGGGAAAAGTCTATACTCACGAAGCGATTGCTACAAGTAAAGCCGTATTCTTTTTCTCTGCGTCCCTCACGTCAACAGATGCCCCTGTGTCTAGAAGAACCGTTACGACCTCGACATGGCCTTGATGCGTCGCCAAATGCAGGATTGGAAGGCTACGGTAGGTCAGGTGACACTGAAAAACGTAAAGCATTGGTGATTCTAGTGGTCAACGAAAAGTGAACCACGCGTCCATCTTACCACTGTATGTAAGTAAATTTCGTCAGCGTAGGTCTCCGTACTTAACCCATTACTAAACAATAACAACATTTTGTTCGGCAACCAGTGTGTTGCAGACGACTGTAGAAAACATTGTGGGAAAAGAAGAATTTGCTCTTAATGAGCAATTTCTGCTTTTCTCACAATGTTTTGTGTCCTATCAAAAGATTATTTTTTCAATTTCATCACATTTTGAAATGCCGTCTGCAGACACTTTCAATTTGGCACAGTCGAGAATCTGGCGTTTGGTAAAGGGTGAATATAGATAAAAAAAAGTAGAACATTTCTGTTCAAGAAAAATGCTTCCAGGTGCAAATGTAATCTCTCTGCCAACCGCTTTCTGCTAGTATCCATAAGCACACCAAAGTCATGTTTATTATTCATTTTACATATCAAAGGCTTATTCATCGATTTGAATTAGGTGCTGATAATATTAGTTCACGGTTTGCTTTTTTGTACACTTCCTTGACTGTAAGAATAGTATCAGACATCCAGAGCAACGCATTCAATCTGTAATACGATAACCGTAAAGTTCCCGCTACAACTACGAGAAACAGTCGGAAATTTCCAGTACTTGTCAATTTTCAAACAAATAGTTGACTGCCCGATCATGCCAAAATTTGCAAACTGTATAATTTTTACCACTTATTGTTTGCATGCGTTTTAAAAAAAGTAATTGTAATAACACCCCTGAAGTTATATACGGTTGCGTAGAAAAATGTTTTTCCAGTCAGTGTGTTATATGACAGAGTTCTGTTTCTAAACTTGTCGACATAAAACAAGCATTGTCCGACAGTACCTCGTACAACTTCTGTTATTGACAGAAATGTTTACCAGCTTTTGCCTGAAAGAAATTGTCGTTCATTTGAGATAGTTAATGATATTTACCAGACTGGCATCGTCCAGTAGCATCCGCTTGACATCATCCAATCTTCCTTCTATAACTGCTTTAATGAAATTTTCTTTGTTATCAGGAGTGTCCCCGGCAGCCTCAGTCATGGCCTGTAGCAGTACGAGGCCGGCAAGCATTTGTAGAAACCCATCGCCAGCATCAGGCATCTCTTCCTCTGCTTGTGCTTGTTCCTTCTCAACAGGGACAGGTGTTTCGTCTTTTTCATCATCGTCGTCGTCGTCTTCAGAGCCTTTATCATCATCGTCGTCGTCGTCGTCTTCAGATTCTTTTTCATCGTCTGTGACTGGAAATAGGCAATCAACTAATGTGCTAACCATTACCGTAATCTGATACCCGTGTTCGATATTGAGAGCGTAGTTCCTTGACAAATTTATTTATAAATCGTTGTTTCAAAGAGAACATAATAACAAAAATTGATATTGCTAGCCACGAGTTATATTCAATTCTCCAACAATAAGCATCGAACTTCTTTACAAATTGCGTTTTATCCAAAATATAACTTGTATGGCTATACAAGTCAATATGATATGAGAAGAGGAACAATTCAGTTCATGCTTTCTGGATGGTCTTAATACCATTAACATGTCAGAATATACGCCTGCATGAATGTCATGTAATGCTTCGTTGTTGTACAGACACAGGTGGGCTTGGGTGATCCCATGACCAATGTTTATGGAAAATGTCCGAACAAGACGGCCACGACACATGTATATTTGCTTTATCCAGCAGATTACATTTGTTTTCCACTATTTTTATGTATGGTGGTACATAATAACCCATGGCTTATAATGGCATGATGTCTGACATTTGGTAGATAAATCGCAGTCGAGGGTAATGTCTTTAGGTTATTCGCATCCATCGACTCAAATTTCTCTGCAGGGTCTTGGAGCGAACAGCACAGCTAAAATGGAAACATCATTCACTGGCGGTTGCGGAAAAATGATATAAAATAGTGGAAAACATAAGTACTCTGATGTAAAAATGCATAGATACCTGCTCAAAGGCGCAGCCATTTGCCATTGTTATATCTGTTTTATATCGTAAACCTTTATTACGTGATCATCCAGTCTGAGATAAGTAGTTTTGTATTTTCCCTGCATTTAACTTTTAAATGGTGAGTAATCTTCTTAAAATATATTTTTCTATTGTATGCCTTCCAAAACCTTAGATATCTTCTTAATTTTGTTGAGAAAAGAAACACTGAGTAGCAAAAAGGTTAGATCACAGGTCTTGATCTAACCCGTTTAAACAAGCATGAAGTCAGTTCCAGCACCATAAGGGTTGATAAAGAAAGAAATGATGAAAATAAAGGTATGTTGAATTGTTTACATTGATATAACAAATATAGTGATTTAACCAGCAAGCTGAGCCATACGAGTAAGCGTACCATGTTCGTTGTCGAGTAGAGCATCTGCATCTTCCCCTGAAGCGTGTGTTAGACAGTTCGGATGGAAGACGTACCCAACATCACCAAATGTAACACCAACATCACCCACCGAATCTAGTACGGTAACCTTGCCAACCTTTCCTAGAATCTATACAGTAAACGTGAACAGAACGACCGATTTTGAGTTAGATTCTGAAAGGTTTATCACAGATGATGATGAAGTTGATAACGAAACGATCACGTGCTATAAGTGTATAGATCATGAAGCTATGCACATATACTCTTTATATCGCTGGGTATGAAAGATTTAAAACTAGGCCGTATAATTTGTTGTCTCACATGGATATATGAAAGTATATGGAATCAAAGATGTGTGATCATCAGTTCAACTTAACGTAATCCAAAACCAGTACTTGCATCTATCATCAGTCCAACTTAATCTGATCCAGTACTTCCCTCTTTTTCTAACTGAAATTGCCTCAACTAAACGTATTGTTTTGTCATTTACCCAAAATACTACTGTACATGTATTTAGGGAAGCCTTTAGTACGTTTGCATTGTCTTTTGAAAAGGTTCAGCCAGAAAAGTCGTTGTCAACAACGGAATCGTCCATTCGTTAACCCGCTAGTATCGGTAGGTTTATATAAAAAGATCGTACTTCCTACCCTACTTTATGGGTCTGAACTTTGGAATGATATGCTCTCGTCTGATATCAAGCATCTCAATAAATTTCAGCATTTTGTTTCCAAGAAACTTCAAGGCTTTCCTATGAGAACCCGATCTGACATAGCGGAATCAATGATTGGCCTATATAGAATTAATACAGAGATTGACAAAAGAAAGCTGATGTTTTTACACAAGATTCTTGGTCTTCCCACCACTTGTTTAACTAAGGAAATCTTTGTGACCAAATACGTCATATTTTTTATCGATGAGACATCTATTACCACAGGATTCATTCCAGATATATGTCGCATCGTAAAGAAATATAAACTCTCATCTATTCTAAATGACTTTTTCTGCAATCAGGTAGTTCCATCAAGATCGATTTGGAAGAAAACTATAAAGAATGTCATTCATACAAGCGAACAGCGCTTGTGGATCGAACGTATATCCAACGATACGGACTTTACGTTCTTTCAACTGCTGCAGCCTAGTATTCGGCCATCTATTGTCTACGAAGTGTCTTCGGCAAGCTCATTCCGTAAAACGATGCATATGATTTCAATGATATGGTCTCGTCGTGTCACTCTTTTAAACGAAAAATGCGTGTATATATATTGTTCCTGCCAAGAATGACTTGTACAATGGGCTCTTCTCGACGTTTACCGAAACGTTTGTGGAGGAGCTCATTGCACAAGACTCTCTCTCTTGGACACTACGCATATTGGGAGCGCCTCTTCCACCCCTACTGGAATCTAAGGATAACAAAACCTTCCTTTTCCATACATTCAAATACATAGGTATATGTCTACAATCATAATTGTCACATTACATTATATACTATGTGTATCAGTTTATGCCTTCTTTGGGCTATAGCTGTGCATTAGGCCTGAATCAGTACCACTAATCATGTGATAAGACACTTTTTATTTGCATAATTATGTCACTTTGTCATTCCTTTACAATTATTTTCATTTTCACTCATTTAAGTCATGCCCATGTTTCTTCCCAATGGGTAAAAGGTCTTGTGCTTATATATGTCCTATGCTTACATAATATGTCATTGTATTTGTGGCAACGCGCAGGGGTAAAGCGTATGTTTGTGTGCGTATGCGGGTGATGGGTGGGGGTATCTGTGTATGTATGTGTGTAGGTGGGGGTGTGTGCGTGCGTGTGTGCTACGAGGAATCATTTCTTGTGGGTTTTCTTTTCCTACTTGGTTTTCATATTTTCATGTTTATATATACTTCTCATTTATATTTATGTTTTGTAAAAGAAATCTTTATACTTTGATTTATCTTCTGTAAAGGAGGCAATAAAGAGATTGAATTGAAATTGAATTGTGTTCCCTACATGGTCAAGGTCTAATACACAGTTCATGTAGGGTCCTACCACCGTCGTATTGTGACCCAGGAATTGCGATATAACAGCAATTATATTGATACTATTTTCAAATTAGTCAAGAACTAAATGTACTTACATCGACCATGTCGTCATCCCATCCACCATGGGTACGTTGAAGACGTTTCATGAATTCTTTAGACTGGACTGCCCTCACCACATCGCCCTTCTTAAACTCGGGGACCTGTGAACATTTGTATACAATCTTATATAAATTTATGGAACACATATGCAAAATGGAAATGATATGGTTTGTACAATAACCTGCTTTTCGAACACAATGACCTATGGAAATGCGTAAACAACTTATATATATAGAACACGTCTGTAAGTGAAATGACATATGCAACGAACTGCTTTTTAAAATCAAGGAACTATGACAAATTTATGTAGAGTTTAGATCAGGGAATAACAATGGTTTCCACTGGTCGGATACTATATTGTATTTTGGGTTTTGAGTTCTCTCATTGACCGGTTTATTATACGAGCTACCTGAGCGATGCATTGAGCTAGTTGTTTTTTGGTTTGTTTGGCATCTTACGCTTAATGAAATGTTTTTTCAGTTTGATAACAGCGGTTTTTGAATCAATTCAAAACCAACATATTCGACCTGAAATAATGCCTTTCAAACTAACGGTATCCCAATGTATTGCATCTCATTAATGCAAGCGTTAAGACTTACTTCCCAGATGAAATAATCATACATGTTCAAATTTTGTCATGGTCCCGATGAGAAGGTAAGGCTTTCATAGCACATGTGTGCAATACCTGTCAAACATATCCAAGTTTTCGTTTTACATTTGATATTGACTAACCTTGAAATACCGTGAAAGAGAATAAAACATTCAACGATACAATACCTTTGTGACGGCCCCTTTATTTAACACCAAGACATCGCCATCGAATTCGACCTCTAGATGACCATCAATGGTAAGGTTTCGAAGGATACCAATTTCTCCAACCACCTGCAAAAAGGGAACAAGTTCTTAGTCAAACGAGAAAATCCCGTTTGTTTTGTACCATGAGAGTTTGCACTGTTACCAACGATTGACATGCGTAGTTTCTACACCACGGCTGGTGATTGCTCTACCGCACAACCGTGGTGCTGGTGGTGAAATCGGTTGCGCAACATCCGGTTTACCGTTATCAAGGTAAGTTTTTGCTAGTGTCCTGCATTTTCAGACGAGGAAAAGTTATGAAAGTTCACCCAATTCCACGAGTTCAAAAATAAAACTTTTCCTACAGGCGGTTGAAGTCAATAAGGGTTGTTTCATGCTTTTAGATTTTTGAAAACTCGTCTGAAACTACAGAAAAATAGCAAAAACCTACCCTTAAATTGCTAATTCGGATGTTGCGTCAGCACCATGGTGGTGCAGTAGAGCGCTAACTATCCGTGAACATGTTTCTCTATTGCCATGTTTCCAATAGTCTCTTACTCTAGGATATCCAATGTAAGATTCTGAATGAAAGACCTCCATTATATTTACACATGTGTATTACCTTACGATGATCAACTTTGTAATTATGTTTTATTTGTCACTTACACCCGATTGAAAGATGTTTCGTTATTGGTTATTATAGTTTCCCTCCTTGTCACCGTAGTTTACGTTGATATAATACCGTCTTTAAATCAACAACGACAACCGAGTTCATGTCAAAGGAAGGAAGTACTGGTAGGACACCGGGGTACCTTTTTTCTAAACAACTTAAGGAAAATATTTACTTAAGTCAAAACTAATATACATGGATAGTATCATAAATGAAAGTACAATATTGCAATGTGACACGTCATTGGAAGGTACATTATCCAGGTACATTAGCTCTATAACTTTGTTTTTGAAAACACCGTTAATTAATAACTTGAGATATACAGCATGAAGCTCTAGAAATGGAAATTCGAACTAACCTCCTCCAGACGAGTATTCCACAACAAGCGTCCAAGCTGTAGATCTCTGAGCTCTGTTTTAGACACATGTACACAGACACGATCACCGACGGCGAGAATAGGTTCGTTGTCTGTGCTCTTTGTTGTATCGGTCAGATCTGAAAAGTTACGGGTATCGTCAGTTCTTTAATTGCAAGCTATTGAAATGAGTTCTATTGTTGAATCGTTTATTGAAAGAAAATCGAATTTGAAAGACATTGTGATACACCGCGTTTTGGTACAGGATAAAGGCCTAGGCCTGTGACTCCAATTGCTTTCCTGAACCCACCAGTTATGTTATGCATATTGTAATAATATAACTAGAAATAGAAGAAATAATGCAAGCAATTGTATTTGTCAGAAGGTATGCCAAACAAAGCCATATTCCAAATTGAAATGCAATTCTAAATTGTTTAAATATCGAAGTACCAAGCATATATGTCTACATGTGTTTATGACAAGCTTTGATAGAACCTTGCTATTTACCTTACCTGTGTATATGTATATGTATGTTTTTATAATCATAGGAAGTGACCTATAGGCCCATTGGGCGGGGTGATACGATTTACTTACTAACTTATCTAGTAAAGATTATTTAATGGTAGATATTAGGATATTTCCAATGAATAAGTTCGACAAAGAATCAAACGATTAGTTTAAGGTAGATAACATTTCCAATATGTAGTTTCAGTTCAAAATTAACGATGCTGTTTATTTCTGATCTTTAACAATGGTATATGTGCAATAAGAAAATGCTTACTGTATCATTTCATTCAAAATACGAATATGTTAAGGACATGTTCTACAGTTTTATAAGAAAATAATACTTTCGTGGAATTTTCTAAATTATTGTTATGTTATTTAGAATTTTATTGTAAATTCAAAAATGGAAAGAAAAATTCAGGTCGATGAGTTAGTTTTTTCGTCAAATGACAGTTTCCATGGTAAATTCTGGAAGGTTTATTAACACTAAAACATGAATTCACACATTCAAACCTTTTAATTCAATGTTATTTCAAATTATTTAAATCTGAACATTTCGTAATCCAAATCATTTTTCAAATTTTTGTATTCGTTCATAGAATTTTCTTATTTTTCAGTATGTGAAGTAAAATTCAATCTTGAAATACAAAATGAAAAAAAAAAGTTTATGTTGATGAGTAAGTTTTTCTGTAAAAAGACAGTTTCCATGGTAACCGTATATGAAAAACATAATAACTTCAAACTTGAAAAACAGAAGCTGGGGGCTTAATATACATGGGAAATATATAATTATGTTAATAACCTTTTATAGTTTTATGGATGATATGATTATTATTTGAAAAAAAAAATGCATACAGTAAATTTCATTCGAATAAAAACAGTTATCAAACTACTATGCATGTATCTCTTCGGTAACAGATTATTACTTCCCTTGGATGCGCAGATCAAATGCGCAGATAAAACTACCGAGAACGCCCTTAAGCGTTTGTTTTGAATTTGCACAGTTAGAGAAAACCAAATTGAAATACTTTATTTCAATAGAGCGCACGGTCAATGTATACCTTATGTGTATATATATTATATAAGATACTTAAGTATATTAAATAGTATACATAGAGGGATTTGGGAGGTAACTTTTGATTCAGGCCCCATTCGGAACGCCTTGGCCATTGTTAAAATGACTTCGTAGATAATGGGGTGCCATTTTGAAAGTAGTCCGGCAACATGGCTGCGACGAAGGGCATGTCCGTTTGCAATCATATCTACTCGGAAATGCCCGGCACAAGCTTGGGATTGCTGAGTAGATACGGTTGAGAAAATGTGTGATTTGAAAATATTTAATGAAATTAGTAAAAAAAAACCCATTCAAATGTGATATTTAACCAACTTGTGTGTATTTACATAAATATTTACTCCTTGTGTGTAATGTTGTAACCAAGTGTATTACCCTACGGAAAACAGCCGAATTTCCCCAGGATTTCTGCTGTATTCGTGAACTACCTACGAGGTATATCTACCGGCTTGTGCTGGGGATTGCTGAGCAGTTACGATCGATTCAGGCACCTGTGCACTAGATGACAATCTTTAATGAGAAATTCTGAACGTTTACCTATAAAAGCCAGATGGTCCTTGTAGAAGTCGGGTCCCGGAGCCTCCTCGACACACCGCAGATCCACCTTCCCCTTATAGCCCAACCTATACGTGTACTTCTGTCCGGACGGCCAGCGGACCCGGACAGAGTTCCTGTTGGACAAGTCCTTTCCGAAGGATATCACGTCCTCTATCACGCCCACTCGGCCTGACCCACCTAGTCGAGAAAACAGGGAGGGATCATTGGGGTATTTAATGACGCAAATATATATAACGGACACCTGTTTGTAAATGACACTTGTTATACAAAAAAACATAACAAAATAATGTAGTCTATAGTTAAATCATTCTGTTCACACAAACATGGAACTTTGTCAACATTGTAGAGGGTTATGAACTTATTAAGATATTATTTCTTGAACTGTTTGCAACAATCAAGCAAAGAGACGAGAACAAGCGTATATTCTAAAGATGCCGTGGTAACTTCTTTATTTCGTTTTTATTGCATTCGGGAATTGGTACCTTTTTTTCATTATCAATAAGATTTCGTAATTTAAAAGGATGATTAACAAATTTCACACCCTCGTTCGTGTTATAGCGATCTACCTTGGCGAGCGTACACATCTCAATTCACTGTTTAAACCAATACTCTACACCAATACGTTCGCATCTCAAATCACTACTCTACACCAATACGTACATATCTCAATTCACTGTTTAAACCAATACTCTTCACAATGCGTACACATCTCAATTCACTGTTTAAACCAATACTCTACACCAATGCGTACACATCTCAATTAACTGTTTATACCAGTAATCTACACCAATACGTTCACATCTCAATTCACTGTTTAAACCATTACTCTACACCAAAACGTACACATCTCAATTCACTGTTTGAATCAATACTCTACACCAATACGTACACATCTCAATTCACTGTTTAAACCATTTACACCAATACGTTCACATCTCAAATCACTTCTCTACACCAATACGTACATATATCAATTCACTGTTTAAACCAATACTCTACACCAATAAGAACACATCTCAAACAACTGTTTAAACCAATACTCTACACCAATACGTACACATCTCAAATCACTTATTTAACCAATACTCCACACCAATGCGTACACATCTAAAATCAGTACTTTAACCAATACTCTACACCAATGCGTTCACATCTCAATTCACTAGTTTAACCTATACTCTACACCAATACGTACACATGTTAAAACACTAGTTTAACCTATACTCTATACATGATGCCCCTACCATCTTGGTCTCCATACTCCCAATCCGGGCCTCTGACAACTTCCGAAGACGGGAATATACCTAGCGATCTCGACTTGACGCTTGTTGATCGTTTTGGTACATCGACTCTGTAAACAGGAAACAGATGGTCATAAAGCGGAATTAACGATATAACGAAAACAATATATTATGAAAGACTATGACAGGTTTGCATTTTTAACCTTCTGAATCGTTACAAAATTAGTATCAAGAACCATCGGCATTACGAAAGGCATTACACCAATGAAGATTGAGTCCTTTGATTTCAGGACAAGGTATCAAATTGCCATGAAGGCCATGTTTAAGGTTAATTCATGTAGTATCTATTATCTTGACACAAGTGCGGTATACGGACCGATAACAGGGTGCCGTATAACGTTTGTGATATCTGGCACTTACCATACATATCACAAGTTCACATGACGATTCATTACGTCATATGTTCGTCATGGCATACATGACGTCATGTTTGGGTCATTCCCTACGTGTGTTATTTTATTTTGTTTCCTTTATTTCGTTTTTTGTTTTCATTGTGTTTGTTTATAAGAATCCATGAAAGGATAAATAGATTAGATGATTGGCGTCCTTGGAAAAGGCAAAGTTATCAGGCTCGGCTTCAGATTATTTATCCGATTCGCCTTTGGCACACCGGATAATTTGCCTACGCCTTTACATATCACATTTCCGATTCACGACACCAACAATCTATTCTCTATTATTTTTTTATATCCCATTTCTATTAGAACGAAAATATAACAGATTTATTCTGTTCCCCCTCTATCTACTTCTACACACTATCAAAGGATATACTATGATTTTAAACGCTCACAGCATATTCCATATTTAAAACAAAACCCAATCAAAAATTGTTTGAAATACCCAACCAAAGCATGCTAGATTCAAGGTAGAGTCTAGTGCCAAACTATGCGATTAGGACTAAAAAGCCATTGTTGTAAAAACAAAAGAAATACATCTATTGAATATGATATTTTGAGTTAAAATCGAATTTGTTACGGGGCGCTCCCTGGAAAATCGATTCTTTTGAACGGATGGTCAATGGCATGGCCGTCTCCATAGTAACAGACAGTGCACAGGTTCGCGTTGACGCATGTTTTACATTTCCAAAGCGTTCCAGTGATGCAGACTTCCTCGCATACAACACAGCCAACGTTGGCGTGGGTCAATCCTGCAATGGAAGGACGGGTTGTAAACAGACTGTTTCATCCATTCTTAAACCACGTCATTTCACATGCCCCCTGATAGATGGCTTAATAACACCACATGAATAGGCATATTTTGTCTTGTTGTTAGGCTTGAGATGATTATTGCAAAAATTGCCTTTCAGCGTTGGCTTAAACCCTGCTACATTGAGTTTATATGTAAATAAGTTGATACAGAAAAACAGGTAGGTCTGCTTTATTTTCATGAATGACTGCATCTTTTATAGCGGACATTAAACTAACGAAAAAATGATTGAACAATACTAGATAGTTAGACATACATGAACTTTATATATGGATAGCGATTTGGATTTGAAGCCGGTCATTCGGGTTTGCTCCAGTGTTGCTTCTCTACTTACTTTTCATGTGGAATGTCCTTTGGTAATACACCAGTGCTTAACATAGTATGTATTTTGGATTTCAAGGAAGCACGAATAAGTGCAATGTCAAATTGAGATTACCGAAAATGTGTTGAAAAATGGATGTTGTTAATCCCGGCTGATACAATCATGTTCTTACCTAATGACGCATTGTCAAAAGCTATGACGTCATGTTTTCCGGCTTCACCAACGCGACACGTGACAGTTTCTCCCATATCCCACGTGACCCGCACCGAGTGATCGTCAATGACACGTGATATCGTACCCACGTGATCTTGGCCGCCATC
This sequence comes from Cerastoderma edule, assembly GCA_947846245.1. Taxonomy (NCBI): domain Eukaryota; kingdom Metazoa; phylum Mollusca; class Bivalvia; order Cardiida; family Cardiidae; genus Cerastoderma; species Cerastoderma edule. Next base: position 22,024,971 of record OX401417.1, read on the forward strand.
TTGGTTCCCTTTATTCCAATCCGGTCCCCGCACAACTCGTAGGCCGAGCACCATTGTAATGACTGAAAATGGCCAATTGACGATTTGCAGTAGTTTTCGTAGAGCTTAGGACTGCTTTTTGCTTTAAGGGAATGTGCTTTCGGTTCGGACTTTTTCGACCGGAAGCCTCTTGGTGGATATTAGTAAGGTCTAAAACTCTACCCATACGTTTGACGTATTGTTTTTCTAAAACGAGAATTATTCCGACGAAGGTAATATCAAAAGACAATAGAAAAGTATTTACAATCTGTCTCAGTTGAGTTTTCAGCAAACATCAATGCATTCTATCTTTGTATTTACACGTAGCATTGATGGTGAACAGAAAGTGAATAGGACGGGGTAGATTTGAACCGAGCAAGAGAACAAAAGTCGTTCAAACTTTGTTCCTAATTTAAGGTGCCGCAAAAGTGTTGAAAGTGTTGTTGTTGTTACTTCAACTCGGAATGAATTCATGTTTATATATGACCCTAACGCATGTACACTCTAGTTTGATCCGACTTGATTAAGGGTAGAATAGAAAGCATTCAATGACGAGGCGTCTTATATTAAGCAGTAAGATATTTAAACCCATTGTTTCTTTTCGAAAGCAATATCTTATCATGCAACACGGGAAGCTATTCATAGTTTTTATTTAGATCGGGATGAATGGACTCATAGCTTAATATTTATATAGATCGAACGGTTTCAGGGACGTCATTCAAATTACAAAAGCAAACGTCTGAATGAAAGGAGCCGCATGCATGTTTTTGTCAGCGTTTAAAGGTCCTTGTTCCCAGATGCGAGTATATTTGGAAGTCAAATGTTAAATGCTCTAGAACTGCAAAACAACTTCAATGTTATAAAATACGCGGTGAAGAATTGTCACTGGAAGTAATATCAGATAGTTTTTCAATCTTTAGAGTGTATATATAGTGAATAAACGCATATCCTTGTTCAAAAGCATGGACTGACTCTACCGCACGTAAACCGTACATACTTAAGGGAAATGACGCTTACTGAATGAGTTATGCCTTGAATAACTGTTTCTAATTGTATATATCAAACAACAATGCAAAAACTGTATTGTTTCAGTGACATTTTATTTTGATTTTTAAATGTTTTCATCTGTTAGCAAGTACCTTGAAGAATAATTGTCCGATTTTGCTATTATAGAAGGGTTTTTATGCACGTATTTTACTTCCTTAATATGAAACCGTAAAGTGTAATTTTTAGAACACAACTGTTTACGACTTTAAAGCCTTGAAAAAGATCATGTATAATAAATCAATATAAATTTGGCCGTTATCCAATATGATCGCTATAGATAAAATTAGTTTAGTTTAAGATTACAGAAAATATGCGTTTAATATAAAGTCATGTTTAAACCACTAAATCTTATACCTGTACGTGAGTGGTTGTTTTTGCCATTTAAAAAGCTTACATAAGAGGGTTTTTTTAGAGAGCACTGCGACAGAAGGTTCCTCATTACAAGGCGGACGTAATTGTTCATACTCCACAGAACTCGCTATATTTGCTTTTGAACAATCTTCAAGTACATAATTCCCTCTTGTAATCTAGGCCGTTTGTACACATTATCTTTACTAATTTGTCTTTTCTTTCAGCAATACGCGATACTTCTTCCAGAAAGACTGTTTTGAAATATGACTATTTGCAGCATTGGTCTATAGAAGAATTGACGGATACCCTCTCTAATCCAAAATACAATGAACGTTTTATATTGAAGCGTTCGTTTAATCAAAGTTCTATTGTATTGCTCGTTCTGAACACAAATGTGATGCATACTGAATGCTAGGGAGAACGGTAGTTGTATCCAGTTTTATAAACAATTGAAATTCTATACAACTATCTTTTTTAGAGATTTACAAATTCATAAGCATATGCTTGGGTATGACATTTTCTCATGCAGTGAACATGTAAAATGGCGACACAGTTATGATTACTTTTTCTGTTATTCAACATTATTCATTTCACCAAGGCATTTCGTTGGATAATATACGACTCAGTTGTGTTACAGAATATTTTTACCAGCTGCAAACTAAGTGTCTGCTATTGTCGTCAATTTTCGACGGATCACAAACTCCTACAGTCAACCCTTGAACAGAACGTTAACAATTATTTAGTCCAAAACAAAACTGTTTGACACATATCTTACTGGAGTTTCTGAATAAATGTTGTCCGTATTAACCCATTACCAAACAATAACGACATTTGACAAGTTTGATGCAGAAGACTCTGGAAAACATTATGGGAAAAGGAGAAATAGCTCTTAACGGGAAAAAATCCTTTTCCCACAATGTTTTCTGCCCTTTGAGAAGATTTCCGATCAGTTTCACCATACTTTGAAATGTAGTCTGCAAACTCTTTCAATTTGGGAGCGTTGAAATTCTTTTGTTTGGTAAAAGGTTAAGCTTTTTAGTTGTCTTATTCACCGCGATTCTGTCTCCCTTTACTTTGGTCGCTTAAGACAAGAAAGGCAGCATGTGGGGGAATTTGAAAGTCCCTATAGAAGGCGACCAAAACTGAAAATTGATACATGAAAAGGTGAACAGGCGAACTTTCTGTCCAAGAAAAGGACGTTTATATCAATGGGACCCTAAAAAGGGGCAATGCGATAGATGAAGTATTTATAAAGAATTCTTTAAATACAGGGGTAAACAAGCAAATGAATTATTAGAGAAGTGCCAAATGAACATGAATGATTAAACAATCCTTTTGAGAAATAAACAAACATGAAAGGCATAAAAAACAAAACTCACGCTGTTCCTGCTTTTCCTGCGATGGTAGCTAAATTAAACTATACATGTATACCAAGGGTTTCTGTTATAAGGACTGTGTCGCCTCGTTCTGACTACTAATACTGTAATATATGTTTATTTCATTCTTAACATTCGGCTATACGACAGTCTATTTATATCCAAAAGGTTTTTACCTAAATCGATCACGGCTCCTTATTACTTCCTTCTTTGGAAAAATCAGTATTTACGTGCTAATCGATGTATCTGTAAGTTTCATTATTCGTAACTCGCTCATAAACAGGATCGATTTGCATATACGTGTACCTAAAACATGAAAACTTGCTCGTCCCAGTTTTTTTTAAACAAACATCAAGACATTTGAACAGTTTGTTGCGGACGAATCTGGAAAGTTTTGTGGGAAAATGAGAAATTTCTTTTAATGAGCAATTTCTCCTTTTCTCTTATTTTTTTTTGCTCCATCAGAAATTTATTTTTCAATTTCTTCACATTATGAAATGTCGTTTGCAAACTCTTTCAATTTGGGACAGTCGAAAATTTGTAGTTTGGTAAAGGGTTGATAAGGTCTTTGGGTCAGTCAGTAACACGATTACAGTGTGGATCATTCGAGTTATCTGTTCCTTTGAGGGGTTGCGTATCGAGTTCATTGGGTCTTTGGAGTGACCTAAAGAGGCTAAACTCAACTGTGTGCGTTCTAGATGTACAGCATTAAGATATTAACTTTGACGCATAAGGTATTACATGGTAAATCACCAGGATATAGTCAATCATTAATGCAAATATACAAACCTAGACGTTCTCTTAGGTCCCAGTACGATTCAGTGACAGTTGTCGTTCCCAGACGAAAAAAACAGCAAGCTATGGAGATAGATGTTTTGCAGCCAGTGCTCCGCAACTCTGGAATTCGTTATCGGCAGAACTAAGAGAGTCCAGTAGTTTCACATATTTTTAAAAACTGTTAAAGACATACCTATTTGTCCAATTGTATAATGATCAGTAAAACAGCATTGTCTGTCAAATACTTCTACTACGTCGATGAACAATCATACTGATGATACTTTTAAGCCCGTGTATGTTTTAACATTGTATTTGTTTATTTTTTTTGGTTTTATATTTTAGAATACATTGTATACGGTTTCAATGTTACATTTTTTGTATCTTTTTTATGCATAAGTACATGTAAGTGCTTTCATTGTCTTGTAAAGCACTTTTGAACATATGTCTTATTATGATAAGATTGCTATATAAATATGGTGTATAATAATAATAATACATATTACTAGGCTAAACACGTTTATATGTATGACTAAACTTTGTATAACCCATTTTCTTTGGTTCATACTTATTTATTTTACATTGGTTGTTACATCGGTCGATCAAATAGAAAATGTACACTTTGTGATTTAAATGATTTGGAAGACGAATACCATTTTATACGTATTTGTCCCTACTATGGAGTATTGAGAGAAACATTTATACCAACTTTCTATTTCACGAGACCAAGTATGTTTAAATTAATACAACTCCTTAATTCAACAAACAAAAGAGTACTGTATATCCTTTCAGCATATTGCATAAAGGCATTGAATGAAAGGAAAAATACACTAAACCTTCAAAATTAATCTGTTACCAAATAAAATGTGAATCCTTTCAGTTTTTCTTTATATTCCCCCATACATGTGTTTTTTTTTTTACCTGCTTCCGCAGTATTGACATTGATTAACAGAAGCATATGTACAATTATTGTTTAATTGTATGTACATATGTTTATAAATGTAATGGTTTATATGTACATTGTAATGGACGATGATCATTGCCATGCTCAAGTCCAATTTCGAAATAAAATTTATGTTACGTTATGTTATGTTATGTTAAACAAGTCCTTACAACTCAGATAAATCACTCTCGATTTTGTTTCCTGGATACATAAACAGTACTCGCACCGTATAAGGATTAGTGAAAGATCGGGGTTCGAACCCACGACCTTCTTGTCCGGAGGCAGACGCTCTACCCCTGGCCAATGTCCTCCAATTGTCTTTAAACTTTGTAATTAAAGAATATGCACTCCGAAACAATATGCCTTCTTTATTATTAATGTTGTTCGAACTTCCTTTTCTGAAAACTCATTTGATACAAAAATATGCACTGCGAAGCTTTATGCTGTCTGTAATGTTAACGACGTTCCAACTGCCCTCTCTAACGTTAGGTCTTACGAGGACTATTATGAATTACAATGAAGTTCTGAGAAAATGTTATAGAGCGCCAGCTATCCTTTATGCAGATGTCAATGTCGATAGAAGATGCATGCTATCGTAGATTTATATCTCATAGGTCGATAAGAATAGTTTCGGATGAACAGGAAACGAGTTGCCCATGTAAATGAGACAAATCTGTGGGGAAGTGCTTGGTCACGTGGTCACATTGTAACCTCTAAACATTGTAAACCCGAGTTGGCTGGTGAACGATACAAAACGGTATACGAGCTATAGTGTGAACACGTATAATTAGATGTCTATGCGAGAAATGATAATTATTAACTATTTTCTGATATGCACTACTTTTATACATGCTGCAATGGGTTTTGTAAAAGTCTCCCATGTCAGCTATTGCTTCTGTCATGTTGCCTTCTTAAGGTAGAATACCTTTTATCCGGTTTTGCAGTCTTTTAGTTTTGAACATTAAACATATTCTCTATAAAGGGGTATGTTTAATGCTACATATCTCCCTAGGACCGATTAATGAATTAAAAACAAAGAGTTATGATTGTCTGTGTCAAAATGTCATTCTTAACAGTGTATTGTAATGTATCATTTCATGGCGGTGGCTTTAAGTGGGTTGCGAGCCCATTTTAAATTATGTATTGATATATTTTTTTCTATTTCTTATCCCACACTTTTGCTTTGTCCTTTTCCCCTCTCAGTAAGATGACACCTTCTAGTATGTATACGTAAGGTAGAATGACAAGATAACCATACTGGGAAATACGAGCAGAAATACGGAAATACACAGCTATCATGGGACGTCCTTGAGCAAATGCCCCATATTAAATATTTGTAAAGATAAACAACATATGGAACATGAAAAGGTCAAATATTGTCGTGGTGTGATAGCAATTTGCTTAGAACACCAGTAAAATCCGGATTTTATGAACTGTTTTTACTATTATGAAATAAATCCGTTTTTCTTAAGCAGTGACGCTCTGATTAATCGAAAGAGATTTCTTCGCCATGCGTAATAACCAACATATCCCATATCGAATCGTGCATGGAAGTATGAAGAATGTCCGTGTCGTGTATCATTATTCGAACAATGTGATGCATGCTTTACAGGGGCCTATTGGTAGTGAACATGATAAATGATCCTGTAACAAGGACAATTTACAGACCGATAACAGGGTGCCGTACAACATTTTTGATATTCGTCACTAGATCACGTGATCGCTGTGTGCATCTGTCAAAACTCATTATCTGTATTGTTTCACATTTCTCGTATTTTATTTTCATTTCTTTTTTGTTTAAATCCATATTGAAAAGATAGAATCTTTTGTTTGTGTCTGTAAATAGGGGAGGTTATCGGGCTCGGCTTCGGATTATTATCCGGTTCACCTTCGACTCACCGGACAGTATTCCTATGCCTTACCCGATAACATTTCCAATTCACGATACCAACCATCCGTGTCTATGTCAATGATCAAAGAGCTCGATATCTGCGCACTGTGCTGAATAAACCACAAGGATTCCGATTCTGTGTTATATCCCGAATTGCGCGATGTTAAACTTCATAAAACCGCATCTCGATCGAAAGACGGAAAAATGTCATTGGAGATCAAACATAGAAAAAATTGAACACATGGTGATTATGGTAAAATCGAAAGTTCGCTTAACGATGTGTCCACCTCATTTTGTCACGAAAGTTACAAATTAACTGTCTTCTTCTGTAAAGGAATTTGAAGCCGTCTGTCTTCAATAAAGGGTCGAGAAAAAGTTCATATAGTGCAAACCTTTCTCGTGTTCTGGCTTGGCACTTCGATTCGTATCATTTCCGTTCTACAACTCCCTCCAGACCACATAAACCAATGCAGCTAACTGTAAATTGGCAACGCCAAATCCCTTTATAAGAAAGCAATCACTTTCTGAAGAGATGGGCATCACGCGAAATAGCATAGGTTTTTAGTACTCCTTTCGCTCCTTCAAAACAGTGTGACCAAGTCGTGTAAACGGTCTATTATCGTATATTTTCTGTATATTTCATGTCGTTTTAATGATAGGATCATGAACACAAATTTTTGCAAGTAGTTGAACATCAAATGTGACATTGATGCATGGGTAGAGCGTCGGACCTGAAGGTCCCGGGTTCGAATCCCCGTTAGGCGGGGTGAAGATTTCCGAGACTCACCCAACAAACCGGCGCGAGTACTGGCTTAGTATCCAGGAAGCAGTCATCGAGAGTGGCTTTGAACAACCTTTAAGCTCCCTTCACAATCGATGTAAAAACAAAACAAATACTTGTGGAGAAACCGTTAGAATATTGTTGCATGCCTAGTGTCGATGAAAGTTGTCTCGGTAATTTTTGTTGAGGGACTGCTAAACGGAGGTTCGGTTATGGATCCATTGCGCTCTCGTGCGATGTTTATGTTCCAATCGTTCGATACCATACCTAGAATAATGTGGTCTGATCAGAGTTACCTACCGTTGCATTTAGCCTATATCATCTGTTTACATGTTTTTAACTCGGTCATATACTTCGTTGGACCTATAACACTGTTAGACTGTATGTCGGTGGTAAAGGACTGTAAAGCGTTTGATTTGTTGTTGTTTTACAGTCAACAGTGTTGGATCCACTGGTCATGCACGTTTGAATGTGGTCTCTGGTCTACATATTATTACATATGTGATAGAATATAAATCATTTAAAGAAAAAAAACTTACTAACAGTAGGTCCTGCCTTACGCTTATATACTTACGCAAACACGTTAAGTGTAGAAGCGTAAGTCGGTAGCTTCCTTCAACTTTGTAAAATCATTACGTCCCTCGTATTGTATTTTAGTATAATATGATGATGTAATATAAGATAAGGTAATTATTTTCTGTTATTAGCTTTCATATCTCTTATAAAAGCGACTTAAGTATATTGTTCCGAAATGGCCGGTTCGTGGGCCACGAGCTAGTTAAATTTAATGGTTACCGACTAATATCCGTTTGGCGCCTGTCATAGTGATATAAGTTGGGAGGTACTTGGTATAATCAGTGAAAAGTGTCTCATAAGCCCAAACTGGCTGGCCCTTTCAATAGGGGTAACACTATACCAAACAAAACCTTTATATATGTAGTATTCGTTGGGTCTAATTTGAAATACAAATGCTGTTTCTAACTCGTCCTATTACCAAACCATGATATAGATCATAAACATAACTCATGTATCATTAGGTAAAATGATATTCTATTTCTATGGCATTCTCTGACGTATTACGGATGAATGCATTAATGTTCCATAAAGGTCGCCTACACATTCATTCTCGCTACGTACGCCGTGCAAGCTATATAAAACATAACTTCTGTATGCTTATATTGAATGATATTCGAGTATTATGGCATTCTCTGACGTATTACGGATGAATGCATTAATGTTCCATAAAGGTCGCCCACACATTCATTCTCGCTACGTACGCCGTGCAAGCTATATAAAACATAACTTCTGTATGCTTATATTGAATGATATTCGAATATTATGGCATTTTCTGACGTATTACGGATGAATGCATTAATGTTCCATAAAGGTCGCCCACACATTCATTCTCGCTACGTACGCCGTGCAAGCTATATAAAACATAACTTCTGTATGCTTATATCAAATGATATTCGAGTATTATGGCATTCTCTGACGTATTACGGATGAATGCATTAATGTTCCATAAAGGTCGCCCACACATTCATTCTCGCTACGTACGCCGTGCAAGCTATATAAAACATAACTTCTGTATGCTTATATTGAATGATATTCGAATATTATGGCATTTTCTGACATATTACGGATGAGTGCATTAATGTTCTATAAAGTTTACGCACACGTTGGTAGACGCGCTGCATGTTCCCATCATTCCAGAAAATGACACAATGGAACATGTCGACAATGCTGTTTCCCCCATTCTGATAACGTAATCTGTTCAGTAACCAAGTCCAATCGATAAATGTTGAGTGTCGAGGACAGGCAGGCTAAATGATTCAATCCTAGGCTAGACAATGTGATTCCAGTTTATTAGCCATACAGGACATGTGCTTGTATTATGCTCTGGGCCCGCTCTCCTCACGATACTATAGAGGAATCATTCATTCTCTTAACCCTTTACCAAACGACACCTTTTCGACTGTCCCAAATTGAAAGAGTTTGCAGACGACATTTCAAAATGTGATGAATTCGGTAAGTAATCTTTTAATAGAGTAAAAAACACTGTGGGAAAAGGAGAAATTGCTTGTGACAAGCAATTTCCGCTTTTCCAACAGTGTTTTCCTGAGTCGTCTGCAACGAAGCGGTGAAATGTCGTTATTTGTTGGTAATGGGTTAACCCTTACAATACTGAGTAATGTACAATAAATATATGTTTATGTTGTCTGCTTTCAAAAACCGTAAATATCTGCTTTATTTTGATGAGGAAAGATACTCAAAGTAGCAAACAGAATAGATCACAGGCGTCACCAATTTAGTTGGCGACTGGTCTATGTCTGACCTGTTTGAATAAGCATGAAGTCGTTACCAGCACTATAAAGGTTAACACACGCTGTGCAAAAAAAAAAAAAAACATGATTTGGCTGCACACCTATATTGGTTTCCAAATTTACACGAGCATCATTGGCAATTGTAGATCGAGAACCAAAACATGATAAAACTGTTTTACTAAGATAATCAATATATATTCATTTTGATGAATGCACGACATGATTTGTTCGTTTATCAAAAAAAAAGAAAAAAGATAGGATTTTAACGGGAAAGCAGTCAGTTGTGTGAAGATTTCACTACTATACATGTAAAGAAATCAGGCATTAACAACCCATTCATCTAAAAGGCAGAACCGCTAAAAACCGCATGTAAAATGGAACAGATTTAGCTAAGAACTTTGATGGGAAAGTCGTCGTTTCCAGATAAAACGTTTTATTTTTGATAAATTTCATTATTTCAGACAAATCGTGGTTATCTGTTAACTTACCAATACTGTAGATTACTTTCTTACACGTGCTAGTATTGGAATCTTATACCTCGTATCAAGGTCAGAGTTTACAACGTCAGAGTAGAATGCTGTATTCATCTCCCACAACGAATAGATAGTGATAATCCGGGAACTATTGCGAAGGCTTGAACAGATTTCATCCTGTCAATAGTGTCATTTTGGGACCGATAAGTAGGTGCCGTATAACATTTGTGATATTCGGCACTAACCATATAATACATGCACGCGACTAATCATGACGTCATAAGAACGATATGACGTCATGTTTACATCATTCTCTACTTATTTTTTCCGTTTTTCTCGTGTTCTATTTACATTTTTTTTTTAAAGTATACATGAAGGTAAAAGGATAAATAGAATAGATGATTGGTGTCTTTGAATAGGAAAAGCTATCGGGCTCGGCATCGGAATATTATCCGTTTCGCCTTCGGCTCACCGGATAATATTCCTAAGCCTTGCCCGATAACATTTCCGATTCACGACACCAAACGTCTATTCTCTATATAGACACGGCTCAACGGAAAATATTCCTAAGCCTTGCCCGATAACATTTCCGATTCACGACACCAACCATCTATTCCCTATATATTCCGTACTGGTAGGTAAAGGTACCCAGAATGCAAATTACAGACCGCAGAGAGCTGATTGTTGAAACGGCGTTAAACTCTTATTTGCTAAAATAAAGTAATTGACCTTTCATTAACACATTAACGCAAGGTGTTAGAAAATTCATTCTTTATTTTTACATTTATTATATACATCAATTGTCATTTTACATTTCAAACAGAATTTTTTTCAGTAATTCAACAACTTCTTATTGCTATGTCTTTCTGGAAGAGGACAACACATCATATAAAGTACGTTATGTGTAAGTATAGAATATACACAGATCCTATATAATCGGCGATATTTCATCCCGAATCTTTTTAAAAAAGTACACCCATTTCGGAAGGGAAAATGGCAAAAAAAACATTTCATATTGGTGAATTTTCAACTCATTCAAAAACCATTTATCAATTATGATACTAATTACAATAAAAGGCATAACAAACACACTATGCTCCGTCTGAATAGAACATTGACAACGAAGATTCGCTTTCGTTTTCATGCTAAAGTTTAAAAACCAAACACGAAATGGAGCTTTATGTTACCATTATGAAATCGTCGACAATCCGCAATGTTCCGATACGTCAAGGTCGAGTTCAAACAGATACCGGAGTATATCTTGGAAATAGCATCGAAAATAGCACATGGTCATGTGATCGCTATAGTATACAACACCCTACTATACATTTTCTTCTATCCTCACAAATCACATGTGTTTTGATACGTAAAGGTAGTACATACATTTTCGTGTGACCATTATCTACAGCAAATATCATCTTCCTAATTAATTATCACTTTTTTTACCGAATCCAGGTTGCACGGTACTTAGGATAAGGCAGCTCATGGTCACATGACCAATTAGGCGGGAATCTGAGGCCCGAAAAGAGGCTTAAAAAAGAAGTTCTTTTACCCCAAAGGGTAGAAAATTTTCATTGGTGTTTTTATATAGCCTAAAGTATCCCTGAAAGTTCTAGAGGGGATGCCACTTCTGAAAGTGGTGCAGATTTTTAAAAAATGAAGTTTTGTAACATGACCGTCATTTGCTTTTGTTCTTTTTCTTTACATCACTTATATATACAAATTGCCCATTCTACCATACTTATCATGCATTAACATCATTGAAATAAATTAGTTTGCATGGAATATATAATATACTGGTATTTTGAGGCATTGCTTATCAAAAATAGATATTTGAATGTCAATTTTGACATTTTCCTGCTGCTTTTGTTGCGTCTTTTTGTAAAATGTTATTCAACAATTTTACATGAGCACTATGTATTTACAATATATTGAGCAATATATTGAGTTAAAGACTAATTCATGTTGTTTTTGATCTAGATTTATGCAATTTTCCTTAAGACAATTTGATTTTATTAAGTTTGCTGAGGGCAATATTATATGCTTGCATATGTTACATATAAACGCCTACTTTTCGACTCACTTGAACTAAAATGTATAGCAACAGGGTGGTTACTTGTAGTTGGCATTGGCACTTATGTTACTGTATACCATCAACACATTCTGTTTGTGATAATCTTTATAAGTTTTCTGACAGATATTGTTAAACAAAGTGGTCACAACATTAGATTTTGTTTGAAATCATTTATGAACCAGAACTTATATTTATTAAATAAAACCAGCGGCCTCCATGAATGGTCACATACGGTTGATGAAATTCGTGATCTTTTAATATTGCGCTAAATTAATATGAAAAGCTCATGGAGAAGCTTTGTGAATTCTTTTTACAATGTATAAATAAACACTTAGCCTAAGATTAATTAGAGATCATGTCTAATTAAGTCAGCAAAGGAAACAATAATAGCCATTTAAAATGCTTCCACATTATGTACTGCATGTATTGCCCTATCAAAAAAGCATCATATTTGCAATTATATGAGTATCTTACAAATTACTTATGTACACATTATTTGCATAGCTTACATTCATTGTTATTTCCCAATGAATTATTATTTGAAGACGTTGGTTTTGTCATTTTAAGCCATTTCAAACCTGGTTACTTTATTTATATCACTCTGTCATAAGGTTGCCTTATGTGTTTTGTGTTGATTTCACGTCATGTCTGATGCTTAATCATCTTCATCCCTCTCTGAATACAGGAAATTTATAGTCTATTCATACAGGTTTCATCATCACACAGACATGCGTTGGAAAACCAGAACACCAGTCTTTCTTTCAGGAACTGCATCGTCGCGACAGGCAGTCTGTTTTGCATGAGCACCATTCCCCAAATGTCTTCTATTTCAATCTGTTGACAGATTTTTTCAAGAATCTGTGAGCTCTTATTTCTCTGTTGTATGATTTTCATTTTAGGATGACCTGTACAACATTAGGGCCATACACATTTAATTCCAATGTCATCCAAAAACATCTTCCAATCCATTCTCCTCCATAATCTTTCCTTTATCATCCATGAAGTTCATGACCCTTAGCATTCCCCGATTTCCAACTTATCATTTTGGAACTCATTCATATTCTTCCATTTGATCAAGCGAGCTTCATCATATATGTGACATATGTCAAGTTTGGACCAAGGGCTGGGAACATTCTCTTGAAGGTGTAGGTAGTATTGTATTTTGTGGTAGAGGCTGGGATCAATGGATAATAACCAGTTTTGGATTTTAGGATTGCTTGACTTGTGACTCACTTTTGCATAAAACACTGTCCATCCTGGCAGTTAATTTTCAAGACAATGAATGTCCATTTTAAACAGTTTGGCAGGTATCATTAGCAATTCAGTAAATAAGTTGTCTAAGCTCTTTGGTCTCTGTACTCCTCTGAGCAGGAAAAGAACCGCCGTATATTGGTCTTTCCCTAAAAATGCAATGGACCAGGTAATTTTCAGGGACATTCCAGTATTTCAGAGGTCCTCACGGGTGGCCTGCTGTTTTCATGCATTGGGTTATTATTTTTGTCAACTTGATACATAAAATTTTCATAATGTTCAGGTGTTTACCATTAAGTGACTCTACAGCTCTGTTGAAGTTATCTCCAGCTGCCCAAATTGTAACACATGATGTTATGTTTGTAGCTACAGGGACTACTTTTTGTCCACAGTAATAGCCAAACAAGTGTCTATGCGTTCTACATCATCATAGCTGATGCTATGTCCATTTTTATTCACCAATGCAATTGCTCCTTAGGACTGTGTAAGCTGGTGGATTGCAAAACCAAGTCCTACACAGGTGTATGCTTTGGTATCTTGCATTTACTACTGATTGTATAAATAATATCTTGACATATCAACAACACTTTTTTGATGCAGTGAGGGACACTTCTCCTTTATGTAGGACGGTTTCCGGTTTCACATTTTCATCGGCCAAAAGTATCCAATCAGAAAAATAGAGAGCTCATGTGCCACTATTTTCTCCTCTTGTTCAATGGTTATCATAGAAGGGTCAAGAGTCTAGACTTCAATACAATTCAATTTAAGTCACACTTCTTTAATCGCAGTAACAGTGCAGAATGAAAAGAAAATCCCCTTGAGGTATTGGTTAATTCTCTCCTAGCAGATCAGATTTTAGCTTTGTAAAGTTAATGCCCCTTTTTAGGTTTGCTGCATGGTTGATAAAGTCTTCAAGTCTAAGATCATTATCAACAATTATGTCAGGATTCCCTTTAAGATGTGATTTCAGAAATTGCAATCTGTGAGCATAGATTGACTCAAGTTTGGATTTGAGATTATTGTACCCAACGTGTTTTCTTCCTCTATTGGCATTGGTTTACTCAACAGTGTGTGGTACTTATGCAGCAAAACAGTAAGATCTGGATGTATCTCACTGATAAGATTCTCCAGTGCTGTATTGTGCACATTTTCGTTGTCAATGCTACTGCACTCTGTGACATATTGCTTAGTTTAAACTTATCTATTTTACATCGATTGTGAAATAAGTTTTTACAATGTTGATAAATCATGCTCGATTCTGCTTCCTGGATACATAACCAGTACTCACGCTGAATATGGATAAATGAAAGGTTGCAGGGCAGATCCCGCTACTCACGGGATTCAAACCCATGACCCTCATGTCCCGAGGCTCAGGCTCTACACCTTGACCACTACCCTCCTCCAACTTGCTTAATGTACCTGCTGTGAAATTATCTGTGATAGTAAGCTTCATTGGCAATAAGTTTGCTATAATCACCACTTTGCAGTCGTAATATGTAGCACACCCTTCTCTTGTTCCGCTCTCTAATGTTTTGCAAAATTCGAATGTTGCAACATCGATCAACTGCTTGTTTTCTTGTACGATTTCTTTTCACAAAAAAAATGCAAAGATCTTTCCAGTTGAGTGAACGCCTTCATAAAAGAATATAGACCCTTTGAATCGTTGTCCTGGTTTTGTTGTTTCAGCCTGGATGTATGGTGATTGCTTGTAAATGTACTGTAGCAGCTTTTGTGCAAAATGATTTCCTTATTTGGGTCACTCATTTTCAGGCCACAACTTGATTTTTTAACAATGTTGTCAAACTATCTTTTTGTGTCACTATCACCGCTTCATCTCTGCTCTGTACATAGTGTATCAAAAATGCTTTAGACTCCTTGACTTGGTGTATTTCTGATAGGCTCATCGGTGTCATTTTGGCAAATTATGCACGAGTATGCTTCACGCTTTCTTTTAAAAGCAAACTAGCGCTCAGAAAAACTGCAAAACTGGGTAAAATGAGTAACAGATTAAGATAGAATATGTTAAAACATAGCGAAAAACCACTTGATCAAGAAAATATAACGCCTGCACTGTTTATTACTTATTTTTCAAAGTGCTATTTTTCACAAATTTGGTGCCCACCAATAAAACTTCATAGTTTACATTCGAGTAGCATCTGAAATAGCAAGGAGAGCTCAGATTTACGAGTGGCGATCACCTTGTTAGAATAATCACGTGAAACACATAAAAATACTGTCATTTATCCAATATTAACAACGTGAACATTCAAAATGGAGATTTTTTCGGGGTTTATTGGTTCCTGGAGTTTCTCGGTTGACCTAGTTTTAACGCTAATTGTAAACAAACCTTAGAATAATCACTCTTTTAAAAGCATCAGGTTAATGTGTTACCTTCTCAATTCCTTTGTAAAAGGAAATTTAAAGTCCTTTTGAGTGCATTTTCAATTATTAAAGGACTTTCACAATTTTAGTGTATATTAGCGCAAGTATTGCTTTAAATGTTTCACGTCCAAAGGACTTACATCCATGTTTTCCTCAAAACTACTTATTTTTACCCGAAAATAAAGTAAAACATCTTTAGACACTATGTAAAGTCTGTTTATAATGGTTAATGGAAAAAACCAAATTGATTTTTTGATTTTTCAAAAATATCATTGTTTTAGGGTGGGTGGGGTAACAAAATGGGCCGTAGAAAAAATCTGCACCTGTTCATTTTTGGCATCCCCCCTAAATTGTCATCTCTATACCTCTACTACACCCTGGCACCAGCGGAAATTTTCTACCTTTCGGGGTAAAAGAAAAAATATTTTCCGGGGCCAGATACCCGCCTAAATGTTTACAGCATAAAACTCTAATCTCATTTTTCAGGTCAACGTCAAAGATCTTTGGTTAAACGTTGCGTATAGTTAGCTACGTTACGGTTACATGACGAATATTCTATATATAAATCGCTTCTCCTCCTCCTCTTACTGATTTCAGATTCCGCTTTACAAAGGGTAAGTAAACACATGACCGCTATCAACAGTATGATAAGGCTATCATCATCCATTTATTCTTCTTTCACCAAAACCAGGTTTCGTGGTAAATCGATAAAGGCAGCACATGACCACTTAGCCTGTGTCGACAGTAGATAACGCTTTCGTCCATCGTGTTGGCCATCCTCAACAAATCTAAATTTCTTTGTTCGTAAAGCGGTCGGGTCCCAACCAATTGCCGTAAAACAACACTCTCTTTCACCCCTGAGTCACCGACTCCTTAACCTATGAAACGTGGACTAACTGATCTAACAGTGGTCACATGACAACTATCTATAGTTTCAAACGCAATTTGCCTCCTTTTGTACAATCCTCATAGAATCAGGACTTAGCGGTACACATGATTAGCAGTCAAATAGCCACGCGATCAAGAAACCCGCATTAGTTTAATGGTATGTATAGACACCAGGGCTTTGATCGAACTGCCACTGTCTACAGTATATAACAGATTATTTCTCCTTTTGTAAAATCCTTACAGAATCCAGGTTTGGCCGTTTATATATATGATAAGTAACATAATAGTCACATGATCACTACCATTGCCTTAGTTGCCAGGTTTGATGGTGCGTAGACACACTGGGGCTTTGATAATGGGATCACCAACATTGCCTTAGTTTCTCGGCTTTTTTTTTTGGTTCGTAGGTATACTAGAGCTTTGATGAACATGCCCATTATCTACAGTATATAACGCTTTCCTCCTCCTTCTGGACCACCGTAACGGATTCCAAGTTTTGCGGTACGTAGAGAAGGTTTGCGCCATACGGCTGCATCAGACTAACGTTGTTCCAGCGAGTGAAGAACAGCAGAAGGGATGCCATCCAGACGGTCAGAAACAGCAGTAGGAGGCATAGCTCAACGTAGTTTGTAAAACCGTTCACCACAACAAAATCGCCATACAGTCTATCAGCTGAAATAGGAAAGTTATTATTGAATGTTTTATGAAGATACTAGATATAAAGAAATATGTGTATGTGTTTGTTAATTTGTTAATATGAGGTTAATGCTCATACTGGTAATATAA
Organism: Cerastoderma edule; assembly: GCA_947846245.1. Classification (NCBI taxonomy): domain Eukaryota; kingdom Metazoa; phylum Mollusca; class Bivalvia; order Cardiida; family Cardiidae; genus Cerastoderma; species Cerastoderma edule. The sequence continues at coordinate 22,042,330 of OX401417.1, forward strand.
GTCTGTGAAATCGACAATCGGCTTTTGTAGTTCATAATCAGAATGTGCATTTGACTTAAGTTTTCATATTGGTGAATGGTAATATCAGTATGTGACAAAGTTGAGCTGCAAGTATTTAAAATCAAAAATGGACTTTTATTTAACATGTACATTTTAATAAATGTGCATTTGACCTATCTTTTTAATCAAGCGGTGCTGTTCTTTATTAATTCAATGATGCAGCTGCTTACATTTTAGCATTGAAATCAAAAGATAAGTTCGTAATATTTTAGACCCTTAAGATGCAGTTGGGGATCGTGGGAAGACTGAATCTTAAACCCATTACCAAACAATAACGTTATTTCACCATTTTGTTGCAGACGACTCTGGGAAAACATTGTGGGAATCGGTGAAATTGCTCTTTACAAGCATTTTCTCCTTTTCCTACAATGTTTTATGCCCTATCAGAAGGTTGTTTCTCAATTTCAGCACATTTTCGAAATGTCGTCTCCAAACTCTATGAATTTTGGATTGTCAAAAGTTTGGCGTTTGGTAAAGGGTTAAGTACACGAATATATACCTTGACGTTAAATACCCATAACCACACTTACCGGCTCATTACGCATGCAAAAAACGACCCGAAAGTCTTTTTTTAGTGAAAAATAGAAATCGGTTCTAAAGAGCAAGTTCTACTTTCGTTGCAATACTTTCCTCTCAAATTGAAAATGGGAATTCCATTGAATCGTTGTTTTTATTGGTCATTTATTCATGATTTCGATTTTGACTATGTTGCGTCTACCAAGGAACGTTATGCATTTTATTCTGTCACAAATGCCATTTTGAGACCTATAACATAGTAGGTGCCGTAAAACATTTGTGATTTACGAGACTAACCATATAACACATGCGTGTGACGAATCATGACGTCAGAACAATGCCATTACATTTTACGTTATATTTACATCATTCTCTACATTGGTTTTGTTACTTTTTTGCTCGTGTTTTATTTTTATTTTGTTTATTTAAAAGATTACATAAAAGTAACAGGATAATTGGAAAAGATGGTTGGTGTCTTTAGATAGGAAAGGTTATCGGGCTCAGCTTCGGATTATTATCCGTTTCTCCATCGGCTCACAGGATAATATTCCTGCGCCTTGCCCGATAACATTTCCGATTCACGACACCAACCATCTATTCTCTATTTCTGCATGACAACATTCTTCAAGCCAAGACCTTAAAAAATCACGAAATCTTCATGTACGTATGTATGTCATTGTCTATTATTCCCTCCATTCGAAGAACACGAATACAGACTGCGTTCTGATTACCGAACAATTACTCTTGAAACTATCGCATTTCGTTTTGAAATGATATTCCGGGAAACATCCAGACGAAGCGGGCCCTGTGTTTAATTGGTCTCACATTGAGATTCCCGATATTTTACATCAATTTGAATTACTACTGAACAATTGAGGAACGACGCTCTTAAAGAAAGACATTTTGCATAATTGCTTAACGGATTTATCCTATAAATATCTGGTGTGGGGAAATGGAGATTGATTTCTTCGTGTAGCTTTTTTTCTTTGCAATGTTATATTATGATTTCATCTATGTTCAAATGTCAACACCGAATGTTATAAGTAAATCGATCTTTGTCATATAGGTACATTGCACGCTCAAGTATGGTGTGATTGATCAGTTGCTGACTTGGCTCAATGCATCTTATTTCAATTATTTTGATGTGATACATATAAAGGAACGCGATTGGTAAGAATACAATACTGTCTAATTGACTTAAAAGAACACACATGTTTCGTAATGTAAATTCATATTCATTCAGCATTTATGTTCAAATATCCTACACGGTGTCCAACAGCATGATCATCAATGTAATTTGTCTGCTGGAATACATCATGTATGCATCTAAATTCAGATGAATCACGGAGGTTTTAGGGATGGCTATGTCTAGAGGAAAATAACCAAAATATATTGCTTCAGAAATAGAAACAGTTAATTGCACTAATCATAAGCTTCATCTTTTACCGCCGCCTTCCACATAATCTTCATTAGCTTTGCTACCAATCCCATAACTTATATTGTTACTGATTCACAGGACATTGTTTGCTTTACCTGTCTCGTTCCCTGTAATGTTTTCATTGATCGTTGAAGACAAACTCAGACCGGATTCCATATCGTGACATTCTCAACCAAATACACCATGAACGGTATCTACAAATAGAACGATAACATGGTATAAATATATACATAACAAGCGGTTTCTTCAAATACAACGACAATACGGTATAAAGATATACAACATGGACGGTGTTTAAAAATAGACCAACAATATGTATAAAGATATACAACATGGACGGTATCTACAAATAGACCAACAATATGGTATTAAGATATACACCACGGACAGTATCTACAAATAGAATAACAATACGGTATAAAGATATACGACTTGGACGGTGTTTAAAAATAGACCAACAATATGTATAAAGATATACAACATGGACGGTATCTACAAATAGACCAACAATATGGTATTAAGATATACACCACGGACAGTATCTACAAATAGAATAACAATACGGTATAAAGATATACAACATGGACGGTGTTTAAAAATAGACCAACAATATGTATAAAGATATACAACATGGACGGTATCTACAAATAGACCAACAATATGGTATTAAGATATACACCACGGACAGTATCTACAAATAGAATAACAATACGGTATAAAGATATACGACTTGGACGGTATCTACAAATAAAACGACACTACGTATTAAAGATGACACCATGGACAGTATTTATGAATAGAATGACAATACGGCATAAAGATATACACCATGGAAGTTATCTACAAATATAACGACAATACGGTATTAGGTTAAACACCATGGACGGTATCTACAAATAGAACTACAAAACTGTATAAAGATATACACCATGGACGGTGTCTACAAATTGAACGACAATACGGTATAAAGATATACACCAATGACGGTATCTTTAAATAGAACGACATGACGGTATAAAGATATATACCATGGACGGTATCTACACATAGAACGACAATACGGTATAAAGATACACACCATGGACGGTATCTACAAAATGAACGACAATACGGTATAAAGATATACACCAATGGCGGTATCTTTAAATAGAACGACACGACGGTATAAAGATATATACCATGGACGGTATCTACACATAGAACGACAATACGGTATAAAGATAAACACCATGGACGGTAGCTACAAACTGAACGACAATACGGTATAAAGAGATACACCAATGACAGTATCTTTAAATAGAACGACATGGCGGTATAAAGATATATACCACGGACGGTATCTACACATAGACCGACAATACGGTATAAAAATATACACCATGGACGGTGTCTACAAATTGAACGACAAAACGGTATAAAGATATACACCATGGACGGTGTCTACAAATTGAACGACAATACGGTGTAAAGATATACACCATGGACGATATCTACAAATAGAAAGAGAATATGGTATGAAAATATACACCATGATCGGTATCTACAAATAGAACGGCACACGGTATAAAGATATACACCATGGACGGTATCTACAAATGGAACAACAATACGGTATAAAGATATACACCATGGACGGTATCTACAAATAAAAGAACAATACGGTATAAAGATATGCATAATGAACGGTATCTACAAATAGAAATACAAAACGGTATTAAGATATACACCATAAAGAGTATCTACAAATAGAAATACAAAACGGTATTAAGATATACACCATGGACAGTATCTACAAAAAGAACTACAAAACGGTGTAAAGATATACACCATGGACAGTATCTACAAATAGAACAATGGACAGTATCTACAAATAGAAATACAAAACGGTATTAAGATATACACCATGGACAGTATCTACAAATAGAACTACAAAACGGTGTAAAGATATACACCATGGACGGTGTCTACAAATTGAACGACAATATGGTATTAAGATATACACCAATGACGGTATCTTTAAATAGAACGACAATACGGTATAAAGATATACACTATGGACGGTGTCTACAAATAGAACGCCAATACGGTATAAAGGTATACACCATGGACGGTATCTTCAAATAGAACGACAATACGGTATAAAGATATACACTATGAATTGTATCTACAAATAGAACAAAAATACGGTATAAAGATATACACTATATACAGTATCTACAAATAGAACAACAATACGGTATAAAAATATACACCATGAACGTCATCTACAAATAGAACAAAAATACGGTATAAAGATATACACTATATACAGTATCTACAAATAGAACAACAATACGGTATAAAGATATACACCATGGACGGTACTTACAAATAGAACGACACTACGTATTAAAGATGTACACCATGAACAGTATCTATGAATAGAATGACAATACGGCATAAAAATATACACCATTGACAGTATCTATAAATAGAACGACAATGCGGTATAAGGATAAACACCATGGACAGTATCTACAAAAAAAAACGACAATACGGTATAAAGGTATACACCATGGACGGTATCTTCAAATAGAACGACAATACGGTATAAAGATATACACTATGAATTGTATCTACAAATAGAACAAAAATACGGTATAAAGATATACACTATATACAGTATCTACAAATAGAACAACAATACGGTATAAAAATATACACCATGAACGGTATCTACAAATAGAACAAAAATACGGTATAAAGATATACACTATATACAGTATCTACAAATAGAACAACAATACGGTATAAAGATATACACCATGGACGGTACTTACAAATAGAACGACACTACGTATTAAAGATGTACACCATGAACAGTATCTATGAATAGAATGACAATACGGCATAAAAATATACACCATTGACAGTATCTATAAATAGAACGACAATGCGGTATAAGGATAAACACCATGGACAGTATCTACAAAAAAAACGACAATACGGTATAAAGATATACACCATGGATGGTATCTATAAATAGAACGACAATACGGTATGAAAAATATACACCAGGGACGGTATCTACAAATAGAACGACAATACGGTATGAAAGTATACACCATGGACGGTATCTACAAATAGAACGACACACGGTATAAAGATATACACCATGGACGGTATCTACAAATGGAACGACAATACGGTATAAAGATATCCACCATGGACGGTATCAACAAATAGAACGACAATACGGTATAAAGATATCCACCATGGACGGTATCTACAAATAGATCAACAATACGGTAGAGAGAAATCCACCATGGACAGTATATACAAATAGAACGACAATACAGTATAAAGATATACACCATGGACAGTATCTACAGATAAAACGATAAAACAATGCGGTATTAAAATATACACCTTGGACGGTATCTACAAATAGAATGACATACGGTATAAAGAGATACACCATGGACGGTATCTACATAAAGAACGACAATACAGTATAAAGATATATACCATGGACGGTGTCTACTAATACAACGACAATACGGTATAAAGATATACACCATAGACGGTATCTACAAATAGAACGACAATACGGTATAAAGAAATACACCATGAACGGTATCAGCAAATAAAACGACAATACGATATAAAGTTATCTACCATGGACGGTATCTACAAATAGTTCAACAAAACGGTATAAAGATATACACAATGAACGGTATCTACAAATAAAACGACAATACGATATTAAAAAATAAACCATGGAGAGTATCTACAAATTTAACAATACGGTATAAAAATATACACCATGAACGGTATCTACAAGTAGAACAACAATACGGTATAAAGATATACACCATGGACTGTATCTACAAATAGAACGACAATACGGTATAAAAATATACACCATCGACGGTATCTACGAATAGGACGACAATACGATATAAAGATATACAGCGTGGACGGTATCTACAAATAGAACGACAATACGGTATAAAGATATACATAATGAACTGTATCTACAAATAGAAAGAGAATACGGCATAAAGATATACACTATGGACAGTATATACAAATAGAACGACAATATGGTATAAAGATATACACTATAGACAGTATCTACAAATAGAACAACAATACAATGTAAATAGATACACCATGGACGGTATCTACAAATAGAACGACAATACGGTATAAAGATATCCACCATGGACGGTATCTACAAATAGAACGACAATACGGTATAAAGAGATACACCATGGACGGTAACTACAAATAGAACGACAATACAGTATAAAGATATCCACCATGGACGGTATCTACAAATAGAACGACAATACGATATAAAGATATACACATGGACGGTATCTACAAATAGAATGACAATACGATATAAAGATATACACCATGGACGGTATCTACAAATAGAATGACAATACGGATATAAAGATATACACCATGGACGGTATCTACAAATAGAACGACAATACGGTATAAAGAGATACACCATGGACGGTATCTACGAATAGAACGACTATACGATATAAAGATATACACCATGGACGGTGTCTACAAATAGAATGACAATACGGTATAAATATATCCACCATGGACGGTATCTACAAATAGAACGACAATACGGTATAAAGAGATACACCATGGATGGTATCATTTCGACGAATGTTTAAACAACTTTTATTTAAAGATGCTTTTCCTCTGTCTTCACCTATGTCAAAACGTTTTACATGAGACAGTTACTCAACACACAAGTCACCGTCTTCATAGCATCCTATTGTTAAAATGAGTTATATTTATAACTGTATTATCTCATTATCCCAATCTACCGTCAATTTGGATATTTCTTTTACCCATTACCAAACAATAACGACGTTTGCTCCGCTTGTTGCAGAACACTCCGGAAAACAATGTGGGAAAAGGAGAAACTGCTCGTTATGAGCAAATTCTCCTTTTTCCACAAAAGTTTCTGTCTTTACAGAAGACTATTTTTCAATTCCGTCACATTTTGAAATGTTGTCTCCAAACTCTCTTTCAATTTGGGACAGTCGAAAATGTGGTGTTTGGTAAAGGGTTAACCAAACATTTGAATGGATCAAACGGATTTTGAGCAAGACACTCCGTATGATGTATCTGGTTAGAAGGCAGTATGATAATGGTTATAATCTGTAGAACACGATTCTGCACTAAAGATTGACCGAGATAATAGAATGAGTCGTGCTAGACGTCAATTAAATCCTCCCCGAAATGATATAAAGCCTTTCTGAATTTCTACAGCGAGGCTTTAAGTCCAACATATGGATTTGTCCTCCAGCGTAAGCATTACATGTACATTGAAAGTCATTTACTTCCATTCATTTGTCTTACTTGACCTAATGTTTAATCCTCATAGTGCTGGAACAGACTTCATGCCTATGCAAACAGGTTAAATCACAGGCCAGCCGCCAAGTAAATTGGCGGCTGGCCTGTGATCTAACCTATTTGCTACCCTGAGTTTCTTTCCTCGTCGGAATGAAGCAGATATTGAAAGTTTCGGTAAGCAGACGACACAAAAATCTGTTATAGAAAATTACCAAGCATTCTAAAGGTGAAAGTGTGTGTTTACAACCCACTTGACCATTTAAATCCAGTGATTTATATGGTGGCCCATTACCTAATGGAACATTTTAATGTCAATTGAAAAAAATAAAAGGTCCATCCACGGCTTAACTTTCTTCCTGAGCACTGTATTATCCCGCCTCCGCGTAGTCACGAGAAAGTGGAATACATACAAAATGGAACCTAGATTCGTCGTAAATACCCAATAAGCCACAAACAAAAAGTCATTCGATACATTTACAAGTACGTCTATCAGCGTGCATATCTGGAGAAAGGTGTTGGTGTTGTGTTCGTTTAAACGCGGTTTCAACAATTGATTTTTTATTACGCTGTTATCGCGACGATCATGCATTCAACCACACATGTTTGCAACCTTCCCGTACAAAGCTTTAAAGTGTTATCCTATCGCATAAGTACATTCAATAACGAAACCCACAACCGCTAAAACAGTTCAAGCTCATCTCCGTCGTGGGTTCAATTCCCGGCGAAGACATTTTGATTCACACGAGAGGTAGTGTCCTAACTGACTTACAGAATATTTTTTATCTTTAACCACCTTTACACATATTTGACGAGCAATCATAAATGCCTTTCTCATATTGATGGAACGTAATTTTTATATGAAAATAATAACAAATAAAATAAACAGACTCTTGAATCATGTTGACTGATGTCAATTCATTAAGTTAACATAGACACATTCTATTGACATAGGCTAGTACAGCTTCTAGTCATATATAAAATACATATTTATGTTGAATATCGACGTATTTCATATCGATTACTCGAGATTTTGATAAAGATGACATATTGTCAACTGGTCATTTTTTAATTGTTTCGCGTTTATCATATAGCCCCTACTAATTGAATAAACAATGTTAAAGGAGACATACATTCCATGTTTGAAGCATTCAACTCATCATGACAATGCAATGTTAAGGTTTTGTTTATCATAGTGTCAACCTTATTGAAAGGACCAGCCAATTTGGCTTGTAAGACACTTTTCACTGAGTATATCACATACCTCCCAACGGCTATCACTATGCCAGGCGCCAAGCAAATATAAATCGTTGATTCAATGGTATTGCCCATATTAATGTACAGTGCTGAAGTTTGGGGATTTCACAAGGCATCTGATTGTGAACGTATTCAATTGAGATTTTCAAAACAAATATTATCAGTTAATTTTAAAACCCCTAACACTGCAGTATATGGTGAACTAGGCAAATATTCTCTTCATGTTTTAAGGCAAATTGCATTAATTAAATATTGGGTAGAAATTTGTAAATTTCCAAACTCTCTTTTATCTAAAATATATAACATGTCTGATGATGTGGGAAATCAAGTCAATGAATGGAAATTGAAAATGCACTCTTTATTAGACAGGATAGGATATTCTCACTTAATAAATGTAACTGATGTTTCACAAATACCATTAACAAGCATAACCCAGCGCATTTCTGATATTTATATACAGAGTTGGTTCGCTGATTTAAATACATTTAACAAATTAGAAAGTTATAGGCTATTCAAAAAATCATTTGAAATGGAAATATATTTTGCAACCATTACCAATATAAAAAGCAGAATAACTCTGACAAGGTTTAGATGTTCAGCACATTCTCTTCAAATTGAAGTAGGCAGACACAGAAACATTGCCAGAGATGATAGGAAATGCCTAGTATGGAATTTAAATGTAATTGAAAACGAATTTCACTTTCTACTCGTATGTCCTTTTTATAGAGACATCAGAAGATTGTATTTGCCAAAATATTATTATACTTGGCCAAATATTCAGAAATACATATGCTTACTGGAATCAAATTATAAGAAAACAATTTTAAACATTAGTAAATTCTTAGATAAAGCTAATAGCAGACGCAATTATCACACTGTAATTAACCAAAAATTCATTATAACTACCAAGTATTCTTGCATTTAGTTTTATATTTACATTCATCTTTCTTTTGTATTCTGTGATTCTTTTTCATCACAAAATCACATTTTTTCTCATTTTTATGTTGGTATTGCCATGTTTATGCATTTCTATGCATTTCTATGCATTTATATGTTGCATTCATGTTTAACAACAAACTATGTTCAGTTTATATGTCAATAAACTATTTGAAACTTTGTTGACCAATAAATCTAACCAGTTCGCAGCTCACGAACCAGTCATTTCGGAACAAGTCCCTCGAGCAAACATCCTTCGGACAAACACCTCCCGTGGGGCTCGAACCTTCGAAATCCCCATCCCGAGGCGGACGCGTTAACCACTATGACACGACGTACGTTAGAACAGTAGATAGTTAGTCCGGCGACATGAAGCCAGATATGGATGCTTGCCCCGGGTTAATCAGAAAAAGTCCCGTAATTATTGATTCATTATTTTATAGACGTCGCGAAGCTCATAGATATCCCTATATATCCCTTACTCCGGGCTTGCGATTGTTAACATTTGTGAACATTACTTTTTCTCATTAAAAATACGGACAACAAGAGCTATGGAATAAAACGTGTATGATAATGTCTGATAAAAGATAGAACTTATGCAAATGTTATTTTTTTCCTTTTAAATATGTGGTTTTACCCATTACCATACAATGACGACATTGGAAAACATTGTGGGAAAAGGAGAAATTGCTCGTAACGAGCAATTTCTCCTTTTCCCACAATATTTTCTGCCCTATCAGAACATTTTTTTTCAATTTCATCACATTCATTCTGATTCTGATTCATGTCTTTGTTGAGGGACTCATTCTTATCAATCTCTTTTACTGATTCGATTTCATGATACGCGGGTAAAGGTCATGGGTAATGAATTGATTAGTGGCGCTTCGAGCTTAAAATGACCTAATTAACTAATTGCAATTGGGGATTCTGAATTTCTGATACATCGGTTTAGGCCTCCGTTAAAAGGACTATCTCACAAGCGTTATTTGTTCAAATAAACACAATGTCTTCTATAGATAAAATCACATCACAGATCTTGAAACTACATGAAATTATATTATCAAAAGACTTCTATCTCCTTTTAAAACGGTTTGGTGAAGAAAAACCACAATACAATTACAGATAAGGTAACCCGTTTTAACGGTTTATTTTATGAATCATAATTTGAACGACCATGTTTGTTTGAGATACGTAGGCCTAACATACATTTACCAGTACAAGCGCATACCCCTTTCCGTCAAACAAAATGGCCAAAGTGGGAAGCATTTCGCTACCAGAAAGGCATGGATGCATGTTTCACATTTTCAATGAAACAGAGATGGTCAGTAAATTTAGAAGAAAGAAGTCAACTTAAATCATCCTTTTCAAGTTTATTTATCACTGAACACAATGTTTAAGATAGTCCCTTTAAGTGCATATATGTAGTCTTGTCCCGAAGCCATGATACCTCGTCAGATTTAATACTACCCTATTAGTAAATAAGTGATACAATCTTCACGTGTAATGAATGTAGAACTTTTACCTTGGGGCTAGAGATATCTCAGAGAAGGGAAAACGTTGTCGTGAAAACCTTGGCTAAGTAATACATGTATAAGGTGAAGTATTTGTTGGGAGTCTGTTGTCATTTAAGAAATATAAAAAGAGTTAAACCTTTACCAAACAATAACGACATTTAACCTGTTTATTGCAGACGACTCTGGAAAACATTGTGGGAAAGGAAGAAATTACTCTTTAAGAGCAATTTCTCCTTTTCCCACAATATTTATTTGTCAATTACATCACATTCTGAAATGTCGTCTGCAAACTCTTTCAATTTGGGACAGTCGACAATTTTGCGTTTGGTAAAGGGTTACGGAAAATCTTAGAAAATTCGAGGGAGAGATTTAAAAGCGCTTCTCCTAATTATTATTTTTCTTACATAGAAAAACGTACCTATTGGGGTAATAGATTTGATGGTTAAGATATGCGGTTTTGTCCAAGAGCCATTTTAACGGGAACCTGTTTCCATTTCCTTTCTGTTCTTTGTATTTGCATTGTATTTCTTCTCTTTATCGATCTTCATGTATCGAGGATGAATATGTTATAATGTATATGTATGTATGTGTGTGTCAACAGCTTTTGAAAATAAATGAATAAATAAATAAATAAATAAATAAATGAATAAATAAATAATAAATAAATAAATAAATGAATAAATAAACAAATGAATAAATAAATAAATGAATAAATAAACAAATGAATAAATAAACAAATAAATAAATAAATAAATGAATAAATGAAAAAATAAATAGATAAATATATAAATAAATAAATAAAATAACTAATTAGTAAATGAATAAATAAATAAATAGATAAATAAATAAATACGTAAATAAATAAATAAATAAATAAATAAATAAATAAATAAATAAATAAATAAATAAATAAATAAATAAATAAATAAATAAATAAATAAATAAATGAATAGTTAAATAAATAAATAAATAAATAAATAAAAGAAAACATAAGTAACATTCTGCTTCAGTTTCTGTGTCAAATGACGAGACATTTGCGCATGTTCGTGTTTAAAAACCATTAACGTTATTTGATATCACGTTTAGTTCGTATCACGATGTACAATGTGCAATATCAATATTGGAAGATAGGCCTTACAGCCAATACGGACATCGCATGTATTGCATCTGTTTCTAACTTTTACGCCATGTTATCTCTTGGAAGGATGTCTTCTGTTTAGAAACATAACAGTTTATATCTGGTTACAGTGTCGCGGAAGATTGCTTGGCAAACGCTTGAGTAAAATGATATATAGACATATGTAAGACATTTATTTCATGGAAAGAGAAATCTGCAGAAACTATCAATTTCTTCTTATTTCGCACTGGTTTCTTCCCAAAGAAAACAAAAACTTAAGATTTATCGTCTATTATCGCTTTTTGTTTGGAACAGTAATTAAAATTATGACACACACAATGGGAGCTAACTAGGAATTATGCTATAGAACGGTCGGGAACTTAAATTCTTAATGATTTCATTAAAATAACGTTGATAAACCAGCCTTTCAAATTCCACGCATAATTACCTCTCAAGGCTTAGTCTTGTGGTTTGAATTAACAAACTCAAACCGAGCGATCCGGTGCAGAAACTTATCCAAAAACATTACCTCCCGCACCAAGCCAATATTTTTGAGTTTAGTTGAATTCATAACGATATATTTTCTCGAACGTATGTTTGGTGTTTCGTATTATCATCGGAACCTTGTGATATGACATCAAAATTCTTTAAAACTTTACTTGATTAGAAAGGATGTAAGGCGATTTTCTTTTGGTGTTCCTATGAAATCGTTCTTCTAAGAAATGACAAGTATTCAGTGTCAACTTGTACAAAAAGTCACTGGCACCATTTTGCAAAATACCACCTAATCAGCTCTTATAGATTGTCATTATTTTTGTCTATAGCAGTATTCACAAACATCACATTTAAATGATTGGCGTCCGTTCAGAGAGCTATCAGCGAGAACAACCCATACTTCGTACTAAATGCATATATACCATCATAAAAGGCTAGGCTTATTACATTTCCTCCCTCTTGACGTTTTATCAAAAATCAAAATTAAATAGTCAGATACGAAAACAAAAAGAAAAGAAAAAAAATTATAACAGAAAGACGTCAAATCCCAATGTTTCCATAACCTGATGAAGACGTGATGCCGTTACGTTGGAATTAAAAAAGAATATTCATTGTCTCATTACAACGTGTTGTTGTTATTTTCGCATCTATTTATAGAAAGCGTATGATCCTATGCGACCAAAGGGAGCGTTGCATCAAAATAGAAAGATATAGACGTAGTCTATTTCCTTTGTAATTATAGATGTTTGTTTGTGTAAATATTAATTTCCCTTCTCCGTCATTCCTCCTTTGTTCTATAATGGTTTGTTTGCTCCATTCGAAAATGACTGACCTATACGACCAACTCTACAATACAACAAACAATAGAATACTTGATACTCTCTCGGCATATAGCATCATGGCAACGTATAGATAGAAACCAACATTTCGTAAATAATCCGTTTTCTAATCTCATATCGATTTGAACAGTTTTTGCAACGACTTTTCCCCCTTTGTATATGTTCACCTGCTTTTGCCTACTAAGCATACATACACGCACACGTTTTTATTGCTATCGTAGAAATTGTACTAATGTGTAAATATTTATAAATATTGATAGTTTAAACATACTTTATTCAATGAAAAAAAAACCGCCATTATATACATATGAAACGGATGGAACGAAACTAAAAGCTTATAAGGTGCCTCTCCTTAATGACAAGGTCGTTTACAATATAATAATGTTAATAAATATTGTTAAATATTGATACATGAATGTTGTGATGGATGATAAAACATATCAAATTCAAGTCTATTTGAAATAAGATCTATGTCATGTTGTGTTATAATATGCATAAGGACAAGTATTATCTTAAAGCATACAATTCTTTGAGCCAAACAAGGTTTCTAGCAATAGTAAAACACGACAGTGACTTTTATTGTACTATATTATTATCTTAAAGCATACAATTCTTTGAGCCAAACAAGGTTTCTAGCAATAGTTAAACACGACAGTGACTTTTATTGTACTATATTATTATCTTAAAGCATACAATTCTTTGAGCCAAACAAGGTTTCTAGCAATAGTTAAACACGACAGTGACTTTTATTGTACTATATTATTATCTTAAAGCATACAATTCTTTGAGCCAAACAAGGTTTCTAGCAATAGTTAAACACGACAGTGACTTTTATTGTACTATATTATTATCTTAAAGCATACAATTCTTTGAGCCAAACAAGGCATACACTTCTTTGAGCCAAACAAGGATTCTAGCAATAGTTAAACACGACAGTGACTTTTATTGTACTATATTATTATCTTAAAGCATACACTTCTTTGAGCCAAACAAGGATTCTAGCAATAGTTAAACACGACAGTGACTTTTATTGTACTATACGTCTTGTTTTAACATATTTCTACTGGTACTACATAACATAATTCTCAACCCTTCCAGAATGAGGTGTGTGTGAGACAACCGCTAGACAATTTACCACCAAAACGGTACTAATTGATTGATTAACTGCCACCATGCGACGTCCCTATGAACTGAAAGTCATATTTGACATAAACCCTTATAGTGCGGAACCGACTCCATTCTTATGCAAACTGGTTAGAGTAAATTGGCGGCTGGCCTGGATTTAACCTGTTTGCTACCCTGAGTAGCTGTTCGCAGCAACATTAAGCAGATATTCAAGGTTTTGGGAATCAAATGTCACACAATTATATTTTTAGAAAATTACCCAACATTGATAATGGTTAACAATCAACTCATGCTACAAGAGCCAGATATCTGTCTACTCTGTAATAATTTGATTTTTTGGAAACACAAGCAAAAGTAGATCAGTTTTACTTATACGTGTTGGGTTGCATGTTTTCTTTCCTCCCAACCCCTTCAATGTCTTTTCTCTATCGGAGTGACTTGTGAATGTATAATCTATTATTTTCTTTGTTAGTCTTATCTGACATTTTGCAATGCACATGGTGCAGACAGTAAAAACAGCGTGAGGATCCGGTACAAAACGTGCATTAACCTGCAGAAACACGCTGTATAATTCGACAGACTCTATCCGAATTAGGCCTTAAGGCATGTGTTGCACTGCGTGAATAACCTGCATTATTTCATTAAACCCGATGAACTGTTACACTGGAAATGCTGATTTATCATACTATAAATCTATTAAACCACTTTCAATGTGACCGGCCTGATTAGTTAGGAGATTTTATTTTGGTTTACTTTCCACCTTATTAAACCGACCAGAACAAAACAAATTTGTTTAGTGACTCAACTACATTAGTTCAGTTTAAACTAATCTATTATACCGCGATTGTGAAACAAGTCCTTACAACTTAGATTAATCACTCTCGGTTCTACTTCCTGGATACAGGTACTTGCGTCGTATGTGGATTAATACAAGGTCACAAGGCAGATCCCGCTACTCACGGGATCTGTCTTGCGACATTTCATTAATCCACATCCGGCGCGTACATAATTTATAATAAGAGTTGTAATAAAAATAACATAAGACTGAAAAAAGTCGCATTGAGTGAGATTCACCCTAGCACGCCCCTAAGGAGGACAGTGGCCAATGGGTAAAGCTTTGGCTTCGGAACCATTGAGTAATTGGGTCTACCCTGTCCCCTTTGATTTTGTCGCGACTGGTGCAAGTACTGGTTACATTAACAGGAAACGGAATCGAGAGTGATTATTACAAGTTGGAAGAACTTGTTTCACAAACTATTTGGAAACAACAAGCGTAAGTAGGCAGACACAGAAACATTGTCAGAGAGGATAGGAAATGCTTAGTGTGCAATTTAAATGTAATTGAAAACGAATTTCACTTTTTACTTGTTTGTCCTTTTTATAGAGATATTAGAACGTTGTATTTGCCAAAATATTATTATACTTGGCAAAACATTCAGAAATTCATTGGTTTAATGGAATCAAATTCTAAGAAAACAATTTTAAACATTAGTAAATTCTTAGATAAGGCTAACAGTAGACGCAATCATCATTTCATAATGAATCCATAATTTTTTTTTGTTTCATTACCAAGTATTTAGTATTATGTCCTTACTGTCTTATTCATCTTTCTTTTGTATTCCATGAATAGCCTTTTTCATTCAAAAGTCACATTTTTCTCATTTATGTGTTTGTATTGCCATGTTTATGTATTTAATGAGTTTGTATGTTGTACATATGTTTGACAACAAACTATGTTTTAGTTTACATGTCAATAAACTATTTGAACTTGAACTATGTAAACTAGATACGCCGGAACAATAGTAAAAGTATTAAACGTTTTGAAATTGTTTGTTCACAGATAAGAACATTAAAAAGGGAATAAAAGAGACTTAACACTTAACGATTTCCGTGCTTGTGTATTCTACGTATTAAGAAATAGCTTTAATAGCTTGTCTGGGGTTGCTTGAGGTTGGTTCGAAAAACTCAAAATATATCTCCGTAATTGCAGTTCAAACGATGCCAGTCCCAAAACCAATGCATCCCTTTGGAATCCTATTTAAACCTAGAAATACATATCCATTTTGATTCGCTCGTTATGAACGTTCCAAATTTGGAAATCTTATTATCTATACCCACTAATATCCTCTTGCAATAGTCATTTAAGGATAGGATTTTCGTAAAAATCATAGCATTTGATAAAATTCTTTTTTTCCATTCAGTAAAGTTTTCGTTCTGATCCGATCGCCATTAGACAGAGACATGTCATAATGCATTGTTACATATTCAATTGTCGATTGTATTGTTTCAATATGAACAATTTCCAAAATGTTATATTTGTAACAGATTTAACATGTTAAGCTTAAAACTTACAGGAAACAAGCTGAATTATCTCATTAAGCTTTTTAACCGATACCACACAACTCGTGCCTGATTACAAACACGGTTGTAGCACTGTGTTTATAAGTCACATGGTACTGGCTGCGGTCAAGACAGGAGTAGAAAATAAAAGGTTATTGACTTATTCATACAAACATATTTCGCCATGCATACACATACATATCTGAAATAGAAATACAACAAGGTTGCAAGGAATATGGATTTTAGGATGCATTGGTTGGTACAATATATCACCATCACCGGATCCGCGGTGGTGTAATGGTGTGTTATGGTTACCGTCGGGGACTACTATCCGGTCAACCTGGGTTCGTTCCGCGAAGGAGGCCATATATTTAACCATGTTGTGTCCTTGGGCAAGACACATATCCTATCCTAGTACTGGTACAGTGTAGGTCATCGGGCGAGCATGTGGTTAAAACACTCAAGATTGAGTCATGTACATTTTGGAAAAATAAACAAGCAAATAACAATATAAGAATAGTATTAATGATCGAAATTAAAGAACACGTCCAAGTGCCATATTTATATAAATTTATTTTTTTTTTTCGATTTTTTCATTTTTTGTTGTTATGAATCTTTACTGAAAGTTCTGTAAATAGGATGTTTTCGTATTTACGGCGGCTTTAGCGAGTTCTTCTTCTAAAACATCTGTTCAAGCTGTTCAATAAATCGCAGAAACCCATGTACCCTTCTAATGCTGGAACTGACATCATGCTTATGCGAACAGATTAAATCCAGGCCAGCTGCCATGTAAATTGGCGACTGGCCAGTGGTCTAACATGTTTGCTACTCTGAGTATCTTTCTTAATTAAAATTCAAAAAACTATCTCAGTTTTTGGAAAGCAAACGAAACAAAAATCCTTTTAAAAAAAAAAAAATACTAAGCATTCCAAGGGTTAAACCGAGGGATAATGTGTAAAATAGTTACGAGCGCTAAATGAAATAAATACTTTACATTCCGGGCATTCCTCTATCAACATAGATATACGCGCCTGTTTTTGAGCGTTTATTACTCGTGTTCATTCGGCGTCTGAGAACGTTTATAAATATGTCAAAACAATTGAGATATTCGTATCCGAAGCTCCGTTCCGCTTAACATTCCAGAACTGACCGTTCTATTGTATGTACCTGTCACGAACAGTTTGTCTGCCTGTACCTTCTATTGTGGCAACTGATGTTATATAAAGACGGAATTCGTCATGTTATTTCCGCTGAGGTCAGGTTGATCTGGTTGTGGTTATTCATATTGTTGTAATATTAGTTATGTTCTTGTGACAGGAGTTGCGCTATTATGACAGGTGTCATGTGACACGTGTCTTGATGTTGTGGCATCTGTCTTGCTGGCGTGACACGTGTCTTGATGTCATGCCAGGTATCTTGCTGGTGTGACATATTGTTTGCTGTTGTGGCATGTGTCTTGATGTTTTGACATGTGGTTTGCTAGCGTGATATACCTCTTAATTTTGTGACGCGTGTCTTGCTGTTACGACTTGTCTTGCTGTTGTGACATGTGTCTTTATGTTGCGATATGTGTAATGCTGTTAAAACACGTGTCTTGCTGTTGTGACAGAGGTTATGCTGTTATAATAGGGGCACTTTATTATTGTTTTGTTCGCTTTTTGTGGCTCTAACATTTGCGTCTACAATCTTTCAATAACATCGCGATACCTGGTCCATCATTAATGTAAACCTTTGGATATATTTCAAATAAAGACCAGAATGGTTGGGTGAATGGTTAAGCTGAGTAGAACCCTTGTAATCCGGAAGTCAGCCTTGGAACTATCCCTAATTAGTGAAATTCAATTATATCACTCCCAAAATGCGGAGAGGTGCTTGGTGGATTAAGGCACAGCACTCCCCCGACTTAGTCTTGGAAGCTTAGGGTATATCGTATTGTCGGATGGACACAAATGACGACACATCATCTTCGTCGAGTTTCCATTACTTGTGCGTGTGTTGACAACGTTAATATCCTAAATTTTCTTCATCTTTGCCATTTTATTGATGCAACTAAGTGCAGAGACGCAGACCTTATCATTAACATTAAGCTGGTCATTGTCGGAATGGACTTTTGTTATTTTAGCTGTTTTCTCGAAAAAGTCAGCTGGACGTAAAACGCCCATAAAATGTTAATGCAAGTGCTTTACCGGTATGGAATTAGTATTATACATATTCAATAAAATTACAAATCTTATATTAATGCGTATTGGAAATGAAGACTTTCGAATCAGTCGTGCAATTAGAATTTTAAAATATCTATAATAAATCTCATGTAAAATCTCTTATTTCGAAGACAGTGTAATTCAAGTTCAGTTTTAAAGCTAAATGTTATTGATTATCAATCGTCCATGTCTTAAATGCGTGTCGAGCTATCTAGCTTTACATTTAAATCCATCTATTCTGCTTCGTGTAATCAAAAGTGTCTTCTACGGCTAACCGAATTGAGAATGGTGAAACTCAAAGTTGGATTCACATTTCAAAGGATCCTAACCAAATAAAATACAACCTATTACTGAATACCTGTCTATAGAATCTAAAAATCTAGACGTGAGATCTTAAAATCACATAAAGTACACATACCAATAAGACAGATTGTTTCCTCGTACGGTTCTAATAATACAATTTCGTCTAGCACTGGAATATTCGTCTGTTAAAATCGCGCCTATTTATCGGTATTCCAGAGAAACACGTTCGTAATGAGATAGGGGCTGCGTAACGCTGGTTTAGAAATTTACCTTAATGAGGTTGCGATTGATGTTTGTGCAATATCAACTTTCGAGGTTCGCTTCGTCTCGTCCGTAATTCTTTCGCGCTTTCGGTATGCTTATGCACATACATTTGTTTTTCAAAGGATAAGCTACATTGGATATGTTTCTTCATGATTAAACAAGTATGAAGAAATGTGCCGTATCACGTTTTTTAAATGGGTTACAATCATGGATATGTTTCCCATTCATTTTATCTCTCAACGCGTGTTTTATCTAAAAGGCAATTAAACTGCACGCAGAATACTCATGGCAAGTGCGATAGAATGAAGTGTTATGAGAAATTAAAATTGCATTTGAGGGACTTCTTTCCTGTTGCTGTTCTGCCCTTCGTATGTAACTGATTTAAATTGTAAAAAACACACAAAGGTTAACCATGTCATTTATCATATAGTAATGGAACCATTGAGATAACTTGATATTTGAGTCGTTCAGAGCGATAACTCCTCTATGCCACAATAATTTAAGCATTATCATGAACCATTCTCATTCAGGTGATATAAAACCAGAAAATGTATAGTAAGGGGTAATGACGACTAGACTGTTGTTCACAAGATTTGAGCATCAGTCCTATCTAGACAGCATAGGTTCGAACCCTGTCACAGGTTGTCGCCAAACACAATGATGGCATACAGATAGTTCTGCTCTGCTTGATCGGCCCTTAGAGTTGTTGAGTAAGTGTACTTCTGCGATTGAGCAGGAATCAGGAATCCCAATATAACTAAAGTAGTGTTGATGTGATATTAAGACTAACTCAAGCCAACTAACAGCTTTTCATGGGTTGGTCATTTCACAGAACCGGTCGTACTTTTAAGCGATTCTACACAATTAAAAAGAATGACTTTAATATAATAATAACTGTAATGTAAGATTTGTTATTTAAATTTCAATGTTACACCATCCTTTTTGAATTGCTATAAGCATTTTTTCCTTCGTTTGAATTATGTTTAAATTTACTTTATAACCTTTTATCTTTACTAGTTTATTTCATTATTTCCATGTGCTGTGCAGAGTACTTGTTCATTCTAAGACCACTTTGTTACAGAAATACAATGTTCAAGTCTTTAGATGTGAATGAATCACATCGCATGGCTTTCATTAAACGGTGGTAAGAAGACTTATCGAGTCAGACTGACTTGCACGAATCGCACGAGTAACTGAACTTTTTATTTATAGAACATTGCTTGTATAATGCAGTAAGCTCAAATCATAAAACACAAGATATTACTAAGACAAATACATATACAGTTAAATAACCATACCTTGAACTTCAGTGTACTTCGTAAAGATGTTTGACATATAGAGTGAGTTCGACTTAAAGATTTCTGGAATGTAAAGACATAAAAGTAAAGAACAAATAAATCGTGACTCAATACTCACTTCGACATATAGAAGAGTTCGACAATCAGAAGTTCGAGATATAGATAGATATACTACTGTATATTACGAAATACAAAAATCCGCTTACCGGAAGTAAACATCTATTAAATCCTCTCCAATAGTCTACGTTCTAATAGAACGCCATAAAACCCCGCACACGTGTACCGCTACAGACGTTAAGAGTGCTATTGCAGTACCGGTAGAGAAATCCCATTGGATCGCGCTCTATCCCGCATCGTTACCAATATCCCTCTTCTACTGGCAGATTTATCTCCAGTCTGCTCAACGTGTTCACTTCTCGAATACAAATACAAATACAAAAGTTTATTTGAAGTAAATAGGCCACCGACCAACCATACAATTATACAAAGTCAATGATGATATCAAAGTAAGTTTGATGTGCATATAATTCTGCTTCAAAAGATGAGTGACATAAATTGAAAGCTTTTGTATAATAAATCGGTTATCATTTTGTAAAATGGTGTATATAATTTGCCTGGAAGGATAAGCTGTATATGTGTACCATGAATTGAGATGGAAGGGGTTTTGTAATCGGTCCAAATTGAAAGGAAACAGCAGACGACTTTATGATGGATGATGAAATAACATTCTCTTGAAATGGGGGTACATGCACATTCAAGGGGCAATTGAAAATAGATGAGATATTGCTCGTTCATTGCAACATCTCCTTTTCTTAACGCTAATTTCTCAAATCGTCTGATAATGGTACGTGCAATTGCGCTTAAACATATGTGTTTAAATTTGTCCTGACATTGTTGAAAAGTATTTCTTTATTATAACCCCTTACCAGCCAATAACGAAATTTAACCCCTTTGTTGCAAACGCTTCTGGAAAACATTGTGAAAAAAAGGAGAAATTGCTCGTAACGCTTTTTGTCCTATCAGAAGGTTATTTTCCAATTTCATCACACTTTGAAATGTTGTCTGCAAAATCTTTCAATTTGGGAAAGTCGGTATGTATCGTTTGGTAAAAGGTTTGATAGTAAAATAAATCTAAAAAATTCGCATGAATGATAAAATAGATAGGTGTTAGGAATATCGATGCCGTCATCATTTGTGATGATAAGTAAGTCTGTCTCTCATAGGGCATCGATGGATAACTGCGCCAAGATCTATTGATTTTACATCTGCATCCGTCTCAATGAGGTTTCGCCAAATGACTGTCTGTTCTTTTTTCGTGTGGTCCAAGAATGATAATAAGTAAATTCTAGGCTCTTCCTGGATGTGAAGTAACGATTTCCTTGTCATTCATTTCGACGTAAAGAAGAGTTCGATAATCAGAATTATTTGACTATGTGAAATGATTTACCTAACATTTATTTTTCATTTTTTGTAGATATCTTCTTAAAAGGGTGTGTGATAGTTACAACGTACGTCGCAATAAGACAATCTGATTTCAAGCAATAGTGTTGCTAAAGAAAAAATACAAACATTTGTAGCATAGTTTTTCTAATGATATTATTTTACACTAGATGAATACAACATATGTCGTTTACTGTATAAAGATGCGTTAATGTGAGGTATTTCCAAATAAATACAAAACACAGACAAACTCTAATTTCTAAATAATTAGTTATAGTTCTTGATGGTTTAAATTTGGGCAATTGTTTCCCTATGAAGAACGTGGTTTAAAGTATATACAAGTTCAATTTCCTCTTACTCTATAACAGATTATAACATGTCTGGATAAACAAAAGGCTTTGTGTATAATCCATCGCGATAGAAATGTGAAGAGAGGTATTTCAGAGTTAAGATTACGCTTCCATGTCATGGAAAAACATGCAGCCTGGAAATAGAAGGTATTGGAGCTCACTTGAGTAGACACGATCTTAAAGTAAGAGGATTGTGAATGGCAGTTATGAAACTTTTTCTTTTTCTTCTACTTTCTTCCCTACTCATTAATGTAAAGCGCTCACTCCTGAGCATTACAGTACATATCATATGGACAACCTACAAGTTCTAATGCTAGGAAATGTGTCTTGCCAAAAGACACTCCATGATTCAAAAGATGGTCGCCACCAAGGAACGAACTCGGGCTAGCTGGTCTCTAGTCAACGACACAAACACTTACAGCATCACAGATCCATCAAACTCCCACGGGCAATTACTTCACCATACAAGAAAATCAACCAGACGAATATCTACCAATATACAACCCTTTAAGCAAATAATGTTGAGTTTCTGACAACTTTATTTTGTGCTAGTTTTACACATGGTTCTCTAGCACATTATAACCTAGGTCCTAACGCAGCTTACATATGAAATGAACTTTGAGGAAACAACAGTATACATACCACATGGACATTGAGCATACTTTAACCCTTTACCTACGCCACATTTTCGACTGTTCCAAATTGAAAGCTTGCAGACGACATATAAACATGTTATGAAATTAAAATATAATCTGAAAAGGCAGAAACATTGTTGAAAAAGGAGGAATTGCCCGTTTAGAGCAATTTCTTCTTTACCCATAATGTTTTCCAGAGTCGTGTGTAGCAAACTGGTCAAATGTCGTTATGGGCGACAGTGGTGCAGTGGTAAAGCGTCGACCTCTTGTACCGAGGTCCCGGGTTCGAATCCCCGTTAGGCGAGGTGCACATTACCGTGACCTACCCATAAATCGGCGCGAGTACTTATGTAGTATACAGGAAGCAGTCATGTACATGTATACTAAATTCAATAAGCTTCAAACTACCGTCACAATCGATGTAAAATAAAGTTTAAACTTAAATGTCGTTATTGTTCGGTAATTAGTTAAGCAATGGAAAACATTCTTGCTGTTTTCAACACTTTCCTGATACGTTTTTCAGACTTATACTCATTACATCGAAAGATTTCACAAGACAGCCTGCTGATATGGTTCCAGGTAATCCGTCAAACATAATTCGTGTGTGAGATAACAAGGTGTTGGGTCTGTGTGAAACCTTTGAGCCCATTTCCGCATTATAGCGAGCTAGTTAAATTAATGGTTACCGACTTATATCTGCTTGGCGCCTGGTATAGTGATAGAAGTTGGGAGGTACTTGGTAAAATCAGTGAAATGTGTCTCATAAGCCAAACTGGCTGGCCCTTTCAATAGGGGTGACACAATCTGAACACATCGGATTTATCCAATGAAAACACCTCTGAAATGATAGGGATGACGCCATATTGGTTCCCGTGGAATGACATCACTCCACTTTCGTTTTCAAAATTAGATCTTAAATGTTAAATCTAAAAAGTCGTTTGATTTAAGGACACAACTATATATGTCGAAATGATTGATTTCGCCATTTCGTATGAATAACCGATAAAAATGATTTAAAAGGATGCCCAACGCTTCAATACTTATTGAACTACTTTACGTGCACGCTGAGAAAATGTGTTACACGCCGGGGCCGATTTACCCGAAAAAATCTAACCCTACACTTACATCCGAGATGTATTTCTAAGCTCACGATAATACCCGAGTAGTTCTGATTGGGGGTTATACTATAATAAACAAATCCTTTACCGTTACCTTTATCGGTTATAGGATCGTTCGAAAATGAAAGCTACAAGAAACAGCTACGTGCATTAAAATCACAGGGCTTGTGTAATGGTTTAGTATTTCGTAGAGAACATGCCATTGTCAAGAGGGGAAAGTGCTCATCACAAGAAATTACTCCTTTTTGCACAAATAATAACATATTTACTGCTGCAGTTGCAATATATCAAGTCTATTACACAAACCAAGTGCTATAAATGTCTGTTGAAGAAGTCAACCATTGATATTACAACGGTCAATCTTGTTTTAAGCGATCACTTGTTAAACAATGCGATCAAGATTATTTAGTCTGAGCCTATCTTAACCCTTTACCAAACGCCAGATTTTCGACCGTCCCAAATTGAAAGAGTTTGCAGACGACATTTCAAAATATGATACAAATATAAAATAATCTTCTGATAGGGCAGGAAACATTGTGGGGAAAAAGAGAAATTGCTCGTCACGAGCAATTTCTCCTTTCCCCACAATGTTTTCCATAGTCGTCTGTAACAAAGTGGTTCAATGTCGTTATGGTTTGGTAATGAATTAATACAGATTGCAAATCTTTTATAAACCCCCTACAATGGCTTTCTGAATGACTGGTGTCCGTATTAAGAGGCTAGTTAACGTATTCACCACAAATCTGTGACCCTAAACGATGGCCGTTTAAAACAAGACCGGCTGAATTTAAAAAGAAGTTCCTAAAGAAAACAGTTTCTCCTTTTTACATGGAAGATTTTCAACCTTTTTTTGAGGAATACCTGTACGTTAATAATAAATGTCGGCTTTAGACTTTTTCAATATTTAATGAACCTAGAAAAAAATGGCTGCGTTTGGTAAAAATAAATCGATTTTTGCTCGCCACATTTGGCATAGACGGTACCTAATGGTCACTATAACCATGTAATCATGGACAGTGTGCTGGCAAATGACCCCTCTCCATCTAACATCGATTCAGACACCCTGGTCATGTATAAATGTACAAAATTGTCTATCTAGTGATGATCCGAGAAACCTGTGGTATTATTCACTGATCTAAAGCAACGCGCCGGCTTTAGTTTCGGATTATAAGTTTTTCAGGTCGCGTCAACATTTGTTCGGTTATATTGAGACGCATGGTCCAGTATGAATTGACGAAAAAACCTTACTTATAAGCCCACGAGAGCTTGTCATACCGATAGAACCATAGATAGTCTGTTCGTTCGCCGACTGACTACAGCTTGATAGGTTAGTTAATTGAGATCGGTATGTTTCATTTCGTAAATATGTTCCCTTTATTTTCCTCTTACTATTTGTGGAGACGTTTTCGCCATGATGCGCACAACATACAAATTATTTCCACTTGTTGAGAGGTCCATCCACACATGCACGATTAGTTTGCTTTGGGATCGATCTGTGTACTAAACGTTATCATTGTTTTTGAACATCCCTCGTATATCGGATTGGGTACACAGAATGATAAAGATGATACACAATTTATGTCACGGACATGTACACATATCTATTGATACATACGTGGGTGTAATGATATGTCCCATTATCAAAATCTTTATTTAAGTGACCGTATAGTGAGATTCAAACATAGATGTTGTGTTATATAGAAACTCGAGCATAAGACAAGCTTCTGTACAATGGTTCGTCGCAGATAAAGCTTTGCAAACGCGAATCAGGTACCATACATCATGTGATTTATCGTGAGTCGTTTACCCTTGACGGTGTAATTAAACAGTGTAGAATTATGAAACGTGACGTATTGTAGTACCTGTCTTATTTTTTCTGCAACATTTTGGACGAATTTCCGCCCACAAAGTTTGTAGAGGGGTCCGATATTATAATCATTTAGATCTAGGCACGTTTACAAACCTCTTGGGCGGGACCATGTCCAAGATAGTGCGATACTATTACACCAGTCAGTACTTCTACTTTTAACTTTCATTAACCGTGAACTGTATACTCTTCTATCTATTGTATGAGTTGGTAACCTTTCTCGAGTGCTGATTACAACAGGTTGTGTTCCTTCAAAAGACAATATAAACTATCAAAACATCAATTAACCGAGAAACACTGATTGCAGCCGCTAGACCTCGGATTGGAATCGTCTTTACGTGCATCAAAATCAACATTTGACGATAGTTAATAAATATAAATAAGATGAAAATGTTTAAACTTGGATGAAAGATTAAGTGAACATATACCATATACATTTAATGTTATTTGGACAAATCAAAGGTTGTTTCGTTGAAGACATTCGGATCACAAATCGTGTGTTAACATTTAAACGTTACAATCGAAACATTTGTAACACAGATGGCGACGTCCCTCATATTAACAACACTCGGTGTGTTCGCCGTTACGTACATTCTAACCAAACTTGTACAGTTGTTTGTACACATCCGGCACCTCGCCACCTGGTTCCGGAATGTCCCGGGTCCCGGACCTCGCCACTGGTTCCATGGACACCTTCATCTTGTGAGTATATACCGTATGTCTGTCTGTTTCTGTATCTGTGTGAGTGTGTATATCTATAGAGTATTGTCTTAAATATGTATGTATCTCAGTTCATCAATCTGCCTATCGGTAAAATATTGTCTTTAAGTTTGTATGTCTGTCTGTCAATGTATATTGCTGTATGTTAGGCAATCTGTCAATTGTTGTTTTTATGTGATTATGCCTGTCCATTAACATGTATGTCTCACTGTCTTTGTCTCTAAATCTCTCAATATCTCTCTCCCTCACTCTCCC
Organism: Cerastoderma edule; assembly: GCA_947846245.1. Taxonomy (NCBI): domain Eukaryota; kingdom Metazoa; phylum Mollusca; class Bivalvia; order Cardiida; family Cardiidae; genus Cerastoderma; species Cerastoderma edule. The sequence continues at coordinate 22,069,788 of OX401417.1, forward strand.
TCACATGTATACATGTCAGCAACATTAACTACGTGTATCTGTCTTTATGTCTATTCGTTTGGTCGGTCGTATTTACGAATCCAAGCTTTTCTATTTACATGTGTGTACATCTCTTTTGTAAATACTTTAAATATTGTTTGCATCTTTTCCAACTTTTGAAATTGCAACAGTATAGTGATCAATTCAAACTCTGCATTTGACCGTCATGCACAGATTGATTACATGTATGTCCCTGTCCATTCCGTTTCAGTTCCCAAAAGTACCGTCGGAGAGGATTCGATTTTTACTTGGTCTCGGATCAAAGTTCCGTCGCTACTTCTGTTTGTGGATCGGGCCAGCGAGAGTTACGATTGTCGTGAATCACCCGTCAACAGTAAAGGCTGTCATGAAAACATCGGGTAAGGCCCTGGTTATAAGCTATCGGAGCAGAAAATATCGAATATTTCAAGCTAACTCCAAGGCTGAATATTGCCCTCGTCCATGCCATCTTTAGCGTTTTTCTGCAACAGCCCCCCAGTGCCGTACATGTCTTACACATTGACACAGTTCAACAAATATGCGCTCCCTATGTTCGACCGTATAAGTTCGTTAGTCAAGCAGGACACTGATTTATTCAACATGACGTTCAGGGGTCGAATCAGGCTATTGTTCAGTTTGCAGAAAACATTAGGATCGAATTATTAGGAATGATCAGTTCAGAAATCATCGTTTCTGTGAATTTTGCTTAGATATACAAAACGTGGATTTAGGAATCTGGGGCCCGTTTTACTAAACAGTTTACGCTTAAGATCTGCGTAAGTCTAAAACAACAAGTCATTTTATTTCAATATTTGGCAAAGCAATATTGCAAAGTAACACGTCATTGGAATCGTCTCTCCGAGACGCTTCCAATGACGTGTCACATTGCAATATTGTACTTTCATTGAAGATACTATCCATGTTAATCAATTATGACTTACGCAAACATTTTCCGTAAGTTGTTTAGTAAAACGGGCCCCAGGACATTTTCCTTCAAATAGATTGTGAAGGTGACTGTGTCAAACTTTCAACTATCTGCCAATATAGTTTATGCCATATGGAACATGGCGCTTTGCTTTGAAACGTTGGGTAGAAACAATTGCCCTCAGATTGGAAATTTCTCTTATAGGCGCAATTTCTCCTTTGATATTTAGGTTTTAAGACAATTTCGTAGGTGTGCTTAAAATAGCACATATTGAAATAACAGCTTAATGCAGTGACGTTCTGGGTATTAATTTTTTTCGATCTTGTCACAGTTTAAAATGTGGATCCAGGAAAGCCGTAACATAGTTGAACAATTATTGACACGGCATTAAACACCATACCAACACAGTTCAAAATGCGTGCACGGATATGCGGCACGTTTGTACATCAAAGGAGTATTATCTAGTTATTGAACATTTTAATATAAACAGTTAAACATTTTTAACTAACTGACATGACACTTTTCGTCCTAAGTAACTTTTCAACTGGTACTAGATATAAATATGATAATAATGACATAACAAAGATATAGGGGTTCACGACTGAACTCATATGTCATTACTGCCGAACTTAAAAGCTGTATCGTTATATCTTACATTGTAGCTATACGACCTTTTATGTTTACAGCTATCTTGAATTGATAAACAAATCTCAGCACATTACCACCTAACGCCACATTTTTGCGACTAGCCGCAGATGACTTTCAAAGATCATTGTGGCAAAAGGAGAAATTGCTTGTCACAAGCAAGTTCTCCTTTTACCCAAGTCTTTTTTTCAATCTATTCACATATCACAACAGCAGAACTTAAAGGCTTAACACATGTTTACAAAGCTTTCCTAACGTCGTCTGCCTGAGTAAACGAGCTTTAATTTTAGTTCGAACAGGTATACTTGGAGTACCAAATCAAACTGTGGCAGAATTGTTAATCTGCAACGCTTTTATAGTATCATAACCGGACTACTGATGGTTATTATCCTCTTTACTGATCGGGAAAATAACATTAACCGATTGGACTTAATTGGGTAAACAATTGAAATTGCCAATAAACCGTTAATTAGCCAGTTAAGATAATTGAGGTCCACTTGTTGGTGAATAAATCGGACCGTCTGCGATCATACCTATCGGGTCGGGTCGGGTTCGAGGCTCAATTTGAGAAGGAAGTCAGATTGAGGTCCGAGCTAAAGGAAAGTAATAAGAAATCAATCGAGCATGATAGACTAGAAAGACAGCTTAATTGGATTTAGTACCGGAGTGGGGATTTAACATTATTTATTGTCTTTAATGCACATTTTTTTACTTATAGAATTTTAGATGTGGATATTCCTTTGGTATACATTATAGATGTTTTCAGTCGTAATAAAACTTAAGTGTTCTTGACAACGGTATGAACTCAAACCGAGCAACAATATAACGACAGACATAATAATTTCGTGAATGAGACGCATTTACACAGTCTAAGGATGCTTATTCTTAATGTTTTTATTCAACTGTATTATTTTTGTTTTAAAAAGGTTGAAATGGACAGACAATATAATTCAGTTAAACACTCTGTGCAAAGAATGATATCGTATGGTATCTATCTCTGAAGGACGGGTATAGACTTGTCTAAAACAAGTGTAAGCACTCAACGTGTTCATCCTTAGAAACAATGTGTAAGCAAGCTCGTTTTCATCATAGATCGTAATGTTTTTAATAAGTTTTATTTTTACGACGCCTGTTGCATATGCACCAAATTAATCAATTGTATCTAATCGGCAATCCCCGTAACAAGAACAGAACAGAACAGAAATCCTGGGGTAATTCGGCTGCTTTCCGGCGGATAACGCACATGATTACAACATGCACACAGACACCTTATATTTAAATACACACAAATTGGTTATATATCACAATTGAATGGGTTTTTAAAATGTTTTCATAAAAGATTATCATATCAACACATCCTTGTTTCATATTATCTCAATCGTATCTTGTCGGCAATCCCCGGCTTGTGTCCGGGATTGCCGAGTAGATACGATTGCAAACGGACATGTCCTTCGTCAATGGCCTACTTTCAAAATGGCTCCCCATTACCTCTGACGTTATTTTAAGAAATGACCGAGGTGTTCCGAATGCAAATTAATGTGTTGTTCAACCCTTTATTCCATATATATAGCATTACATGATAACTATTTTAGAAAAAAATACAATAGGAGTCCAACTTCCGGTCAATGGCGTCAGGTTGTTTACAAAACACCGCTCAAGAAAATAGTGTTAACATTATTATATTGTAAACGACCTGCGTGTCGCCATTAAGGAGAGGAACCTTATAACTTTCGTTCCAATCCGTTTCACAAAATTGTTTGTAATGGTGTTTTTTTCATTGAATAAAATATGTTTAAACTAAAAATACAATAACATATATATTCACTGAGGCCACATGCAGATGAAGATTTCAGAAAACTCGAATCAAGAAGGGGAAATGGCCAACCCAAAACATTTCTTAAATACATCAATATTCCATCCAATTAAATGGATTAAGAAAATATCATTTTTGTTAAAAAAAATATGATAATCGTATGGTGTTACTTTCCATTTTGACAAGTCCATAGTCCAATGTATTTTTTAGATGCATTGTTTGATTTACGCTACGACCGAGTTGTCAGAGAAATGAAAACAGTAGTCACGTTTAGGTAATAGGGTCATGATACCAACTCAATACACCACACTGAAGTTTCATTTTAACTGACTAGTCAAATAGACTAACGTTGTACTTATAAGCCAGGGTACATGAAAAGACGAATTGTTATGCAATTGAGCAGAACTAATAAAAGCGTGGTACCACTATGGTCATGAGAACACCCGTGATGTTGTATGGTCAGTATACGTATGACACGTCTTGTGTGTCGTTAAGTTTGTATTATTAATACGTGTATATAGAATACAGGAATTTAGGTTGTTGTGAAGAAATCTACGACTTTCACAATGGTTTGAAATAAGTGATTTTCAAAATATCTCCTGATTGTATTCTTGGAAAAAAGCAACTGCTGCAAACAGTGCTCAACAGGTCATCAAACGATTTTCCACGACCGTGTATCATGTTCATACCTGTACCAGACCTGATTCCATGTCATGAAAGTGGCATATATCTTTCAGTTACTTTGAAGCGGTTTTCCATAAAAGTCAATCATAGAATATAACATTTGTTCATTGTCATTTCTTTAAAGCGATATTTCTTTCATTCTACATACTTTAGTATAGCATTCTACAAACCTTAGTAAGTAACGCAAACAATGGTTAAATTGAAACGCAAAGCCAGGGGGATCCATTTCATATACATATAATTCATCTATACATGGTATATACATTGTAGAAAAATATAAACAAAAACATTACTGTATATATGTCTATTTTTCATAGTGACACTCTTTTCCAAATGGTTGTCATATATCTGCATAAGATTTATATTTGTACATCATATACATATACTACAAACCTCACATCGTATTTTCAAAATGTCATTCGACCTTACGACCTTGAGCTAAGGTCATTTTCCCCAGTGGTCAGTATAGGTGATACATTCAGAGCGGTCAATAAACTCGTCTCGGACAACAAGTTCCAATCAGAGGGTGAGACCGGGTACCGTACTCCCGATTCAGGCAGGGGACCAGACCCGAAAGATGGCGGAGACGCCAAGGTTTGTGCCGGGAACAAAACATTTCCGCTGTGTGCGTGCGCTTCAAATTTCGGATCTGTTGGACTTCTCGATGTTTGTTTTGAGAATCTGCAAGGTGGTCGGTTGGTTGATAGTTGATCAGACACCCCGATATGATTCATAACGTCAGTTGCTTGTTGATTGTTTGCCTCGGTAATGTTGACATTTCCATTTCCGGTACAATGTTGACTCTTTGAGTCAGATCGTTTAGTCGTTTCGTGTGCTCGCTTTTGTGTCTTTGCATTTTTGCCTCTTCTGTCCTTTACTCGCCTGTTCTGGAACCAGAATTTGATCTGAAAATGAAACCAGAAAACAATAAATCAAAAGCTTGACAATTGACAATTAAGAAATAAAAGGACAATTGCGTCGTAAAATTTATGTTGTTTCGACCATATGTGCTTAATGAGCAAAATGGTGGTTATAAGCAATACTTGAAAAGTATCAAACAATATTGTGTGCTCAATCCAGATGCTGTCCATGTAGTGTTAAAACGATTATCTGAACTTATTTCCTTCTTGTCGAACTTTGCAAGATGGATACACAAAGAAATGAAATAAGACCATGCATACCTGTCTCTCGGAAAGACTTATTTCCTTTGCCAGTTCCTCTCTTCTCTTCTCTGTTATGAACGGTGTTTTGTCGTATTCGTCCTCAAGCACGATTTTCTGTTCGTCCGTGTACACCACCCGGTACTTGTCACGTGTTCGTATATGTCCAACGCTCCCATCAGCCCCCTTTCTTCTTGGATCGAACGACGGATGTTGCTCGTAATTCTCGCCAAATCTTGGAAAGACTTGACTGTTTACATAACCTGTCTCAAACGACGGGACTTTCCCTCCAAATAATCCCGTTTCTTGGCCCGGCTTTAGTGAGGCTTCTTGTAAGAAATCGAGGTTTGGATACGAGTAACCTAAAGTATTGGGGTACCAGCTAGAAGCAGCCGATAAAGCATGATCATTCGTGACGTCATTGTAAGCCACCGGAAGTTGTTGGTTGTTGGAATCAAAGGAGTGCTGGTACTGAGTGTAGAAATCGTAGGTCCGGTTAACTTGTTGCATCTGAAGCTGTTGGGATCTACCGTAAGGATGGAATCTTGCAGCTGCTTGAGATGTCACGTGTTGATAGTCTACGTAGTCTCGTCTTGGTGCGAGATTTGTGCTGTCGTTTGGTGTCACGTGGTAGCCACCGCTATGAACGTAGTCTTGATATAGATATTCCATTTTGGAATGAATTAAACCTTCGATAAGGATTTGAATAATCCGCCTCTTGAAGGTTTGTCCTTCTTTATCGTTTGTGTTAAAGCTGTAGTACTTGATATTTAAGTTATCAATTTAATTCAAACGTGTTCCCTGTTTTCTCTTTCTGTTCTCCAAATTAGATAATACCGTTTTTCTGTGTATTCGAAATGTATTTCCCTTTATGTTCTTTTTGTGTGCAAATACGTCTATCTTTGTCAAATCGTTCTTTTAGTTTATTTGGATAATATAATTCGATGTATATGTAGTTCGTGTCTTGATCTTTTGCAATGATTCGTGTTTTGTTATTTCATAATATATAGTTCAAACAAGTATACGATGAAGCAACAAATTCAAACTGTGACTGGATTGTAAATCTGTAATGCTTATATAGTAACAGAACCTGATACAATTTTAAGACACCCGACGATTTTATCTCCTCTCTTTTCTAACCAGTAAAATCATCGACCCAAAACAATTATGCTTTATTGAACAAACAATAGAAATTGGCAATTAACCGTTAATTAACCAGTTAAGATAATTGAGGTCCACTTGTTTCTGTATAAATCGGACCGTCTGCGATCATACCTATCGGGTCGTGTCGGATTCGAGGCTCATGTTGGGAAGGAAGTCAGATTGACGATCAGGGTATTGGGAATCAATTGGGCATGGTATACCAGAAAGACGTCTTAATTGCGTTTAAGTGTCTGATTGGCGCACGTTAATTGCTGTCTCACGTTGAATACACAATTTGGCTTTGTAGAGGGATTTTTCTTTCTTCAGTTTTATAGTTTTATTTGCAATGTTATAAAAAGTTGTTTGCTTATTTCAAAATGTTAGAATTTATTTGAAATAGTTTTGATGTTATGAATATTTAGAATACGTCGAAGTTGTTATTCTGGTCATATAGAAAATGAATTCTGCTTTGTTTATTTTGTTCCAAACGTTCGAATTTCAGATAAAAATATGTAAGAAAATAATATTTTACGTGATAAACTATGCCTACATTAGATAGTCTATAATCAAATCATTCTAAGAAAATCAATAATATTTTGTTGAATCATCGTTTACGCTCAACAAGAAAGGTATTAAACAACACTTTAAAATGAGTAGCTCTTCTACTGATCCATGTCTTTATTTAAAGATTTGTCAAATATTGCTATGTAATAACTCAGTTTTACTATACAAATAAAATTACGTGTGCATATATTCATAATAACTAAGATGTATGATTTACACCTTGTATTGATCTATGTATTTTTGTTTTACTTTACTTTAATAAAAAGTCTAAAGTAATATGAAATAACTACTTTCATCATTTGAATCATTTAATGTTTAGATATTTTCAATGTTGTATAAAACAACTTAATGAGAGAGAAAAAAATTGAAACATATCCTAACTTTTAAACTTACACCAAACAACACCTTTTAAAAAGCTTAGTGTCTAGTAAAGTTTCAAGCGGATTAGACTATGCATTATGCAAAACAAACCAGTGAAGACCTTTTTCAAAGTAAAGGATAAATAATTACATGTAAATCTTAGTATTGTAAAGTAATGATTTTAGTATGATAGACGTAGCATTTTCGTATTGATAATAAGTATTCGATCTTGTTTTATCACGATGTTTACAATAAAGGGGAATGTGCGAGGAGTCTAGCGCCGGTCTTTGTAAATAACCAGAATACAATGCAGACAGACACACAGTTTTCTTTTTGAATGTTACTTTGATACATATGGTTACATTTTCCTTTTCTTTTATTTTGGAATTGAAAGAAATATTACCCGCCATTTTGACGATCGATTGATTTAGTGAATTAGTACCACGTTATAATGACCTCGAGTTTGAGATGGCTGAATAGGTGCGTTCCTAACTTTTTGCTGTTGTTTCGCATTTCTTCATTACTTTATTTAGTATATATACCATGCAGAAAATAGTAATAATCTTGCTTTGACCTAGTTGTAGTTTCAGACAGACGTCTATACATACAGCAATGCCCTGTGTCAAGAGAATGACAATTTCCAAATAACGGGATTTCTTTATTAGAATATTATTTCTCGAGGAGTTGAAGATACAAATTCACAATATACAATCGTAAAAGTATAAGAAAGTAAACAAAAATCAAGTATAGAAAGGTTACTGAAGGTTTTCGTGTTAATTGGCAAACTTTGGTGCTTTTTCTTTAATATCATTAACTTCGTTGTTAAAGTCACCAATATAAGTTTAATTATCTACGTTAAGATAATGAAGATATGGTCGATAGTGACTTTGACAGAGGGCATACACCAATTTCTGTACCGCCACATAGCACTGGAAGATGCGCAAAGTGCAGTTAACGTGCATAACCCTTTACCAAATGTCAAATTTTCGACTGTCCCAAATTGAAAAAGTGTGCAAAATTCATTTTAAAATGTGATAGAATTGAAAAAAATATTCTGATTATTGTAAAGCCATTTTACATTACGTATATCAGAGATTTACCTGCATCTAAAAGGGATGCATAGAAAAGTATTTTTCGATCGCATTTATCTAACAGGAAATCAAAGCTAACGTTCCCTTAGTCAACAATCAATCTCGACATACTAATAACAATTAGGCACCACCGTCAGAGAAGCGGTTTTAGTCGCGATTTCAGGAGGAAAATTTGAAGCCTTCTGATATATAACTCATTAACATTAACAAGTTTATTCAGTTTAACACAAGAAGGTCATAGACCCATGTGGCAATTGTATACACAAGCAGCAACATTACATAAATACATAGTACAAAAGACCATTCAGATTCAATTGCAATATCACGTTTGTAGCATGATAACTTCAACACTGTATAAATATCGTATGTGACTTCATAAAACTATAAGTAAACAACGATCCATTTCAATTAACGATGTTTGATATTTCGGGTTTTTCTAGCCGAAAATCCATTTTCCAATTCTACTACATTTTGAAAAATAAGCGTGTGTGTTCATGCATATATGTCATTTGAAAAGGAGATAGCATTTCTTCAGACCACATAATTACCAAGTATTCCAGTATTTGGTTTTTACTTTCTAATTCACCTTTCTTTATAATCTTGGAAATCACATTTTTCACATTTATACGTTTAAATTGTCATGTTTATGCATTTGTATTTTGTTTATATGTTTGACAACAAACTGTGTTAAGTTTAAATGTCAACAAACCGTTTGAAAACCTTCAAACATGAGATAATGTAACGTCTCAGATCAGAATGCATTTTCAAATAGACTTATCGGCATTAATAGGAAATGCTCCCATTTGGTGTGTACACTTGGTGTCATTCGAGTTTAACAAATCGCCCAAAGAAAAAAAAAATTGCCGTCACATAAACATACCTTATCGTTTTATTTAAGTAAGATATATAGTTTTGTTTGACAGAAATTAGGTGAATTTAAGCACAAAAGGAACGGCCCAAATCTTATAAATCTGCATTATCGTTTTTTTTAAACTTATTTATTTTTACATCGGTTGTGAAACACGTTCATACAACTTAAACTAATTTCTCTCGATTCTGCTTTCTGGATACATTATCAGTTCTCGCGCCGATTGTGGATTAATGAAAGTACACAGATCCCGTTTTTCACGGGATTCGAACCGACGACTCACGTGTCCAGAGGTCGACGCTCTATCTCTAGACCACTGTCCTACATTATTGTTCATCCCTTTCTGACATTTTCTGGAATCCCCGTGATTGTTGCCTCTTTCAGCCTGGACTATAAAACTAATAATCGTCGATTTCACAAACTGCAATTCAATAAACATTCCTACGACCAATGGCTTTATTTGGGGATTTCAGTGAGAAGTCTCGGGTGCAGTCCTGTTTTGAAAATCAGCTTATGGCAAGAATGATGAATGAGCTATATTTACACAGACTCTAGGGCCAGTTTTCTCGAAAATAACGATCTAGGACAAATACTTAATCCCTTACTTATAACTACGGTTATTGTTTTGGCTGAGTAAGGTAAATGAGCCACGTTATTGACGGTGCCTTTTGAACATGTATGACGTCCTGTGAGACAGCGATCAAGATGACTCAAAACTATTGCATAACCCTTTACCAAACGCAAATATTGGACTGTCCAAATTTAAAGAGCTTGCCGACGACATTTCAAAATGTGATGAAATTGAAAAAGGATCTTCTGATAGGGCAGAAAACATTGTGGGAAAAGGAGAAATTGCTCGTCACGAGCAATTTCTCCTTTTCCCACAATGTTTTCCAGAGTCGTCTGTAACAGAGTGATCGAATGTTGTTATTGTTTGGTAATGGATTAAACGTAAGTTTGGGCAAAAAGTTGAGAATGAGTCCATGAATAGATCAACATTTAACTCCGATGTTATACTTATACTTTAACTCAAAGTTGATCAATAACGCTGAGCTTTAGCAATCATCATAGATAAGAACGTTTCGAGAACACGCGTCCACATCAACAAATCTGCACTGTTTTACTTTTTTACTTTTTCAGAGCCCAAGCCTCAGGGTTTCAGCGGTATGTACCGATTCGGTCTGCCCTGGCTGGGGGAGGGTCTGCTTATCGCCGGTGGGGAGAGATGGGCTCGATCCCGGAGATTGCTCACACCGGCTTTCCATTTCGACATCCTACGTCCGTATGTCCGCGTGTACAACGAAGCCGCCGAGAGGCTTATCGTAAGTACCTTCAACACGCATTAGTATGGTCATTCTGATAACAGACGTTCGCATATTTTATATTTCAATGGTAAACGTACAGCCCTTACTGACAACAGTAATGGTATATCACATTTTGCCTTAATAAACATAATGAGTAAGCGCTTTGATACTGGGATGATCTGACTAAATGTACGAAAGTAATATATTCATATGTTCTTGGATTGAACCGAGAACCTTTGTAAAGGCTATTGTTGCCATAACGTTCAAGATTGACATTTGAAAGAAAAATCCCAAAACGACACAACCATTCCCTTGATGACAATAGCAACTTATCGTGAATGTCCGCTGTCAGATATCAACAGACCAATGGTTGTCAATGAAGTACAAACCTTCTGTAGATGCACAGTTTTGACACAAAATGTCATATTCCGTGAATCATAATCTCATTACAACTATACAACATATTCCTTTGTAGAATTGTTGACAAATGAAACAACCGTTTATAAGCAGCAAACAAATTAACGTGATACGTGATCTTTGTCCACATGTCTGCACAACTTTACAACTCTCTGCGATTCGATTCATTCGAAATGACCATGCTTTACGTTAAGAGGTAGATAGTTCGAATCGATCCTTACCTTATTCTTCCAATTATCTTTCTGAGGACATGTTTGAGGGACAAACAATTCCTCTACAAGGAAAATACATGTACCTTGATGTGTTACTACATGTATGTCTCAATCTGTTTTGTAGTGTTTTGAATAGTGCCTTTGGTTTTAGATATCTTGTAACATTTGGTACATTTGGAATGGTCATATGATACACTATGTATAGACTCGTTTAAACACCCTCCCCTTACAAAAAAGAAAGAAAGAAAAAAAATATATTTTAAAGATACAAATAGAATATATCGCGTCTTTGATTTAGGCACATTCTCGATCGGAAGAGTCAACCGTAAAGCTATAATTGAACTATATTTTATTTGCAGTCAAACCTCGACGAACATTGTGAAAACGGGGAGAGTTTTGAAGTGTTTTCACACGTTAGCAAATGCACACTTGATATCATACTGCGATGTGCGTTCTCCTACGAAACGGACTGCCAGAAACCGGGGTATGTTAGTTTCTTAATGATAATGGTAGTTTGTCTTGTACGTTTCTTTCTAAAGATAACTTATAGATTTAAATTTATGTCTGAACTTTTCTGTCTTCGGTTGTTAGAGGTAGTTTAACACTTATACTGACGGAATCGACTTCGTGCTAATGCAAACAGGTTAGATCCAGGCCAGCCGCTAAGTTGATTGGCGGCTGACCTGTGATCCTACCTGTTTGCCACTCTGAGTATCTGTCCTCATCTCATCAAAAGCAAGTAGATATTAATAATTTTGGAAAGCAGATCACACAAAAGTATTTTTATTAGAAAATTACCCAGCATTCTAAGGGTAAGTGCATTTACATGATATATCTGTTAGTCTTATCTGTGTTACCAGTATTGCCTACAGTATTTGGCCTACTAGCGGTACTGGGTTTTATTTTCGGTCTTTGGCTTTTGTAAATATTCGACAGATAAGCCCCAAGCTGAAAAGCACTCACTTTCATAATGTAACAATATATTTATTATATCATTTTGCAGCTCTGTCCATCCGTATCTTAAGGCCGTAAGCGAACTGGCCAACATTTGGTGGCTACGAGAAAAGTAAGTAAACTATAATTCGCAACATCGGAGAGAAAGATACGTGTTAGATTTGCAAAAATCGCCTCGAACCAGCCAGCTACAAAATCACTAACATATTATCTTGTAAAATAAACTTTTACGAATGGAATTGTAAGGAAGATTTATGCATTTTCTTGTCCATTTCTAATGTTACAATGACAATCAATACAATACAAAAATACGATACAAGTAATTGCATATTCACAGAGAGGAATACTTAATCGTAAACTCAACGAGGGAATATGGGATTGTTGATTTATGGAGAGCAATATTGACAAAGATATATTGACAAAGAGAGATATAGAGAGACAAAGATGTATTGACAAAGATATATTGACAAAGATATATTGACAAAGATATATTGACAAAGATATATTGACAAAGAGAGATATAGAGAGACAAAGAATGACACTAATAGATTTCTCTGCGTGCACATACGGAATTGAGACAAACACGCAGGCTTTTTCAAAGCAAATAAGATGAAGAGGAGGAGTATATCCTCATAATTTGAATTTGTAGAAGACGGTTGGTGCAACACTTGATTTGCATCGACATACTTTAAAGACGATTCAGATTATACTGTGATATGTGTTGGGTTATACAATAGTTGCTAAGTATCAACGTTTGAATAAAAGAAGAAATTGTCGACTTATATCGACCCTGCTAATCGACCAGGTTCGAAATTTGGGTTAAACAATTAGATTGACGCGACCTACACATCTTATGTCATACGACATCACCCTCAATTAAGTACAACGATAACTATACACGATGTTGGTTTCGTGTCTTGTATTAAGAAACTACTTTGAAACAGTTCTGAAAAATAGATATGAGCAATATTCATATTTGGCAAACTTTTCTTTTCTCCGCAAGGGCATCTTTTGTTATATGGATTATTCATTCAAATCGCACGATACCACATCTCCTTTGTTTTGCATATCATTGGTTTCAGCTTAACTTGGGGATAATTCAGAATGATATGCCAATAGAACATATATGACAAAGATATGTACAGTTTCGTTATCGTTTTAGACGTCCCCTTCAGTACTTTGATACCATTTTCTACTTAACTGAAAACGGCCGAAAGTTTAAAGAGTATTGTAACTACGTACACGGGGTTGCAGAAAACATCATCCATAAAAGAAAGGCGTCTTTGGTAAGTTATATAAACCTATAGTTTCCAACAGCATCAATGTTTATATTTCTCCCAAATGTGTTGTAAAAATTCTATTAGAAATCCTATAGATTTGATTGGCTGGTTTGTTTTGATTTTATTTCACACATCAAGTCGACACATTTACAGTTATGCCACAATGTACAAGGTGTGTTCATAAAGTCCGTGGACACTCTGAATACATCTATGGATAGATATCACGGATTCTCAATAGTTTGTAAGTACATTTTGCAGTTTTTCCCGATTTATATGCAAAAGATCGTAGTTATTGAAATACGAATTTGCAGTCATTGGCTAACTATTAAAACATCGCCGCAGCCCGAAAGACGTCAATAACGTCAACGTCACTCACCGATTTTCAACGTTGCATTTTTTATAGTTTCTCATAATAGAGTCCTCCATTCTCTACATTTTTCTCGTGTCGCCGAATCCGCGAAGTAAACATTTTTCATATCATTCCCGCTCGTACGATTGAACGATTCTGTTGACACTGCGAATAAGGTGGCCTCTGTTTTCATGCTGAATTCCACACAGTTCTTTTTTCAAATGGGCATCGTCCGCCTCGTTATGATAAGAGGATTGCCTAATTACAAGTGTAACTGTCAGAATTACCAGATTTTGGCCTTATTTGGCGTAAAAATACAAATGAGTGTGCTTGTTTAGTTCCAAATTTCCAAGCAAAAGTTCTGCAGTTTATGTCACCGTTATGTTCATGTATTAAGAATATATTTTCAAACGAATAAGACAAAGTGTGCGATGGGAAAAGCCTTCTTTCCGTCTCTTGGAAAAAAAAATTAAAGGCCAAGACAATAAACTTTTGAATGTGTTTCAGGAAGGATCCGGTACTTCCCAAAGGAAGTATCTTGACTTTCTGGACATTCTGTTGACCGCTAGGGACGAACACGGACAGGGGTTGACGCCCCTGGAAATACGAAATGAGGTTGACACGTTTCTTTTCGAAGGTAAATTCTGTGATTAATATGCAGAAAAATCAGAGTTCTATTCATTTTCATTGATTTCATGGTATCAACGTGTTTATGACGCACGTACGCTTAGTACAATTTAATACTATACATTTTGATCGTAAGTGCTAAATTGTGGCGTACCAAAATGACGCTTTCATCACTGAAATTCAAATTGTGATTGATTTGTCATAACCACATACTAATGATAGGGCAGATACCACCACCTTCTATTATGCTTTGACATACAATGTATGATTATGCATAACAAGACCTTGATAATAGGATTTGCGATTAAAACTTATGAATAACAGCAGGCGTATGCTCATTTACCTTGTCCGCGTGGGTTCAAATCCCGGTGACGGCATTTGGATTTTCATGAGAGGCAGTCTCCCGACTGACTTACATAGTGCCGATGGTTCTACCCGCCTTGACCAGCCCTTATGGGCAGTTGAGTATGGGGTCTTCCTCCATCATTAAGAGTCGGGCATCGTTACATAACTGAAATTATGTTGACGTGATGTAAAAAACGTTCGTCTTGAGACACAAATATTCAAAAACATGACGAAGACACCAGAAATAGCGAATATGTAACTTTTACGTCGGACGAAAACCACGTATATGAAATGGTTCTACTTACCGAGCGATTTATACCATTTTCATTATATAATTATGCATATAAATTGTTTCCTAGGACACGACACCACTGCAAGCGCCATCTCATGGACGCTTTATGCGTTGGCAAACAGCCCCGAATGCCAACACAAAGCCCAAGCTGAAGTCGACTCAATTTTCGACGGGAAAGAGAACGAGGCCATTGAATGGTATGTAGTCGTTGTGTACTCGTGTTGAGAGAATTTTAGTTCCAAATTTTCTAACAAATACCTTATATTAGTCTAGAGCCGATGGTCTAGTATTGATATTTGATTAACTGTCACCTTTACGATTTGTTACCGTTGAATAATGAAGGGAACAATAGACGTCAAAATGAAATAAAATACATTATCGTATTCAGTCATTGTAGAAAAACCACACCTTGCTTTTGCAGAGCAATTCATCTTTATGTCGCAGTGGTTAACTAAAGACGTCTGCATCAGGTTTGATAACTTGATGTATTTTTCTATAAGAGCTTAATTCATTTATTGAACATGTTTTGATATGCCAGCCTCTACCCTTGATGAATAGACATTTGGGCCACGTCACGGGAAAAGGGGCACTCGGACATAGCAAACAGTGTAGCCCCAGACCAGCCGCCACGTCACTGACGTGGCGGCTGGTCTAGGGTTACACTGTTTGCCATCTTAGGGGACATCAAGTTCTACCTTTAAATAAATACAAATGATAACTGTCGTGACTAGATCCTGGAATAATAGCGCAAAGAAAGAGCTGAGTCAGCGATTTTCATATATGTCCGAGTGTCCCTTTTTGCGTGACGCGGCCCATTTCGTTCTGTAAATTTGCTTCTGTAAAAGCTTTTCCGCTGATAAGTGCTTACAACCGAGACCACAGGCAGCAGAAATAGCACATTTCATTCATTGCAGGGGATATTTCAACATAATAAAGTATCTATATAAGTAAAAAAACTGATGGATATATTAAGAAACAGCACTCTACGATTGATATGAACTGTGGAAACCTCCAAAACTAAATCAATCAAACCAAATTGTCATTTATAACAGGGGAGGCCTAAACGAGCTGAGTTTGAAGGATAACATAGATAACGAAATAACCATCTGAGATGAACACGTACTGTAGAAAACTCCAGATCTAAATTAGTCAAACCAAATCTTCTTTAATTCCAGGGAAAATCTCAACAAACTCGAGTCCTGAACGCTATGTTTGAAGAAGACATAGAAATTAAGATAACACTTTGCGATTAACACGTACCGTAGAAAACTCTAGAACTGAATTAATCAAACCACATTTCCATTAATTCCAGGGGTGACCTAAACAAGCTCGAGTACCTCACACAGTGTTTGAAGGAGACGTTACGTCATCATAGTCCCGTACCGTTCATACAGCGCGAGATAACCCGAGATTTCGAGATCGAGGGTCGGACGTTTCCCCGGGGTACACCAGTGACTGTCCACATTTATGGGCTACACCACAACGCCGACGTGTGGGAGGAACCAGCCTCCTATATACCCGAACGGTTCGCCAAGGAGAACGCATCAAAGATGGACTCATACCAGTTTGTACCATTCTCAGCCGGGCCAAGGTACGAGCTTCCATTAGCCGGTCATGAAAGGAAGAAACTAAAGCGAGATTAAAACTAAATGGATTCAGCTCAATTTATTTGAATTCACAGCCTGATAAGGCCTTCATCAGGAGAAGCTTCATTTACAATTACATTTTTGTCAATAGGCTTAAGCTTTATACTTAAAAAATATGAATCAACTTCATTGTTTACATTCACGTCGAAAGCGAGATTATTCTATAACTACATGAAGATGGTCTCACAAGTTTCCGATAATCTCTGTTATTGAACCATTACAGGCATTTACGAATTTGTTCCTTGAAAAAATGACTAGCTATATGCTATCAGTTTTGGGAGGTTCGATGTCATTTGAAAGGTATTATCTCATTCGAAAATATTCTACAATCAAAAACTAGAAACTATTGACTTTATCACGGCTTTCTTTAAGTTTTTAGCTCAAATACTCCTTTTTTCTATCAACATTATTTAAACGTATAAACGGCCTGTTTGTAATAATTTAGACATGCAAAGAATGTGGGACTATCTATGTTTGTCATCTTTTTTTTTCATAGAAACTGCATTGGTCAGAACTTTGCGATGAACGAGGAAAAGGCTGTAGTTGCTCGACTTTTACGAAGGTAAGTATAGAAGTGTTGGTCATTTTATTAATATTTCCGTTAGAAGATACAAAACATGCTCCTTAATAACACTGATATCGACATTTGTATGGTTTGAGATTCCAATGGGTCTCAGTTTTAATTCCGAGATAAGGTCGTTTCCATGACGATGTGTCAGTTTTGCCTTTATACCGCTCTCTCAGAGCGCGAAGCGCTCGGAGAGCGGATAACGGTAACATACGTACGAGAAACAAGTTATGTTAACACCGGTTATACCATTAGCAAAAAAACAGGTGGCTTCCGGTTTACCTAAAGGAGAAAACTCGGGTTTGCTTCGGGTGTTTCCGGCTTTACGGAATGGACTGGTTCTATCTAAATTTATTTTCAAGCACTACCTTTATCTACCAATATATCTACCAATAGTGAACCATTCCTTGTAAAGAGAAAACTCGGGTTTGCTTCGGGTGTTTCCGGCTTTATGGAATGGACTGGTTTTACATAAATTCATTGCCGCTCATTGAGTTTATTTCCGCCAATCATGAATGAACCATAAACCATTCTATCGAAAAACAAAACACGAACAACAGGATCGGCGCCACCGCTTCAAACTTTAAATTGGACACAGTTTTCAACTCCTTGAAAGGACAACGTATCGCCGGTTGTAGGTAAGAGAACTTTTTGTAATCTTTCATTTCGTTATAAAACAGTATAGCTAAATAGACCATTTTCACCAAAATTCGTCATAGAAAAATCGAGAAGGCGAGCCCTCGTCACGCCTCGCCGAAGATGCTTCCTCTAAACAAACATCCATCTGATAAAAACTTCTCCCTTTTCAGTAGAACTACAGCATTCATTTTTTAGTATTACAGTACATGTTCCCTTCAGTACTAGGCTAGAAAGTGTGTGTTGCCCACAACACTCCACGGTGAAATAAGTGTTCACCTTCTATCGATTCGGTGATTACACCCTGCAGTTTGGCATAATCTAATGTTTATGTAGACGGTCTATGTCATTTTCGCGGTGTGTAAGGAAAGCATTAGGTATACATCGTGTTGTATATGGAATACACTATTATGCTGACCAATAAAGCAACGATGTCAACTCGTCAGTTGCTGACATGGATTATTTGCTATCGTTGGAGCTTTTAAATTGAGTACAAGGTACCGTCTTGACAATTTGATAGCGTTATGGGCCGATAGTTTAAATAACGATGACAGCGTGAATTTCCTTTTCAAAAAAATGAAATACCCTGTAAAGTATTTGGTTATATATGTCGCCTTATTTTAGTTTACTTGATTCAAGTGATACTATTATTTCCAAACATTGAATTATTCTTGCAATTGATAATTTTGGCCCAAAGGTTTGATCCTTAAGTTGATTTTTCTTTATTTCACAGATTGCATGATGGTTGGGAATATGACAATTTCAAACAAGATTCAAAAGAAAAGATGATGCAGACCTGCATAAACATTGACTCTGTTTTATAATACAAGTAAGTACATAGTCTTTCTCATACCCCTTTGAACTTTACAAACATAAGCCTCATAACCATAGAAGATAACTTTTGAAAGCAATAAATGTTGATGAATTTGTTGTTGCTCAAAATGTGTAATTGACTTTTTCTTTTCTTCTTTCTTTTTTCGAAAATCTTCATGAGAATGAAACCAAAATAAGTCAAAACAGGTTGAAATATAGATTTTTATCAACAATCAGTTCTTTTTCTTCCTGTCAGATAACTGCTTCAATTGACTACCATAGGGATAGAATTATTTCCAAAATGTTACCAATTAAGAATAGTCAGTCAGTTAAAGTGTAGCCAGAATTTACGGTGGCATAGAGGTGACAGGTATGCAATTTTTTTTTCTGATTTGGTAAGTCGAAATAACGAGAAAATTAAGTCGTTATTTCAATTTATCAACTTGAAAATAACGAGATAGTTTAGTCATTATTTCGACTTACTAACTCAAAATAACGAGATAATAAAATCATTTTTTTGACTAACTAAGTTGAAATAAGGAGATAATTAAGTCATTATTTCGACTTACTTACTCAAAATAATGAGATGATTAAGTCATTATTTCGACTTACTAACATGAAATAATTAGATAGTTAAGTCATTATTTCGACTTACCAACTTGATATAATGAGATAATTAAGTCGTTGTTTCGACTTACTAACTCGCAATAATGAGATAGTTAACTCATTATTACAAGTAAGTTGACCAATCAGATCCATTCAATCTTTAACTTAAAGTATAATGTGGTTAACATTGCGTCACACTGTACGTCATTTCACATGAATTTGCTGAATACAACGAACCATCTGATTGGTCAACAAACTTGTTATATCGAATTAACCATCTCGTTATTTCGAGTTAGTGAGTCGAAATAACTACTTAATTATCTCGCTATTTTGAAGTTCGTAAGTCTGAATAATGACTTTACTAACTCAAAATAACGACTTAATTATGTCATTATTTCGAGTGAGTAAGTCAAAATTACGACTTAACTATCTGGTTATTTCGACTTACTTACTTGAAATAACGACTTAGTTATCTCATTCTTTGAGTTAGTTAGTTGAAATAATGACTTAATTATCTCGTTATTTAGACTTACTAACTCAGAAAAAACAAAAATAAAATCGCATACATGTCACCTCTATGCCACCATAAGTATTGCCAAAAGATTGATACTTTTTATTTTTCTCTTTCAACAGCCAAAACGGATGACTTACTGGTAGAGTAAGGAAGAGATAACAACATCAAAATATGCTGGAGGATCACACAGACTCGGTACAATAAAAAACAGATGAAGATTTACATGGACGCCCGAATACCATTAAATCTATAGATATGTTTTTACTCATGAACTGTTTCAAAACTTAGTTTTCTCCTCAAAAGACTATTTCAAGGATAGTGTTTAGTGTTATTTGGTACTGATAAAATCAAATGACAATAATATAGAAAAACTCTGATGGACTATGGAATATTCTATTATGATGACAATGTCACATATGTCTTATGGTACTCATTTTCTTTTCTCTTTTTCAAGAAGACTTCAAAAATTCAGATTAATGAGACAAAAAGCATGCCCATGCTCTATTTACACAGCTTAGTAAGCCTACAGCAGACCAGTGGAAGACAGAAACTTGAGTCATAACTTGAAATTCTTTTCTTACAATTGCTTGTGTATGATATTTTTCAATGAAACAAAGATCAGAGTTGAATTTAAATTTTATGCATGCATCAATGTAAAGTTATTACTTTTCCTTCAGTTTCCATGGTAAACCCCTTAACTTTCAACATAATTTTTTAACCAATTATGGCAAAGGGAAATTGGCTCAGAGAGCACATTTGCCTTGTCACAATGCTTCTTTTCATTGGTTAAAGAAAATTTTAATTATATCTGCTATTGCTTTAAATTTGAAACAATATTTTGGAAAAATTGGATAAAAGTCTTAAGGATGTATGTCATAGAATATTTGTTGATTTTTTTTTTTTGAAAATCTAAAGGTGATCATACATATTTCTGCCATATTCTTCCAACTTTCAGGAGTTTTTTTTAAACTATGAAGACAAGGGAACTGATGGCATCAAGAATGAAAATAATGTCCCAAGATCAAGCAGTGATTTCATTAGATAAAATTATCTATCAATGTGTTAGAGCAAAGATTTTGAAAACATGAACAAATACTGTCTGCTGATTTTCATGTATGTCTTTTAACTACATTTTATTAATAGTTTATTGCATATCATTTATTGCATGTTTTTTTTTAAGGTCTTTGATATATAAACACATATAAAAAAGCAGTGTTTTATGTGTAAAAAAAGGTAAATAAAATACTAATAGAAATTTATGGAATCTTTTACTTTTATTTTAAAGTTCAACAAAAAACCAATTGGCTACAACAAAGCTATTTGTTGTTTTTGAATGATCTTTTGGAGATCTGCAAAGCAATTTATGTGGTATTTCCTTATCTCAATTGAACAGTAATGAAAAATTCAAGCAAAGACCTGATTGGCTTTCTATATGATTTAGTTAGTCCCTAAGAATGTACAAGCAGATGAGTATGTTTTTGATATTGTCTGATACTATTAACCAAAATGATCCTTCTTCATCACCAAATGACATGTTGTTTGTTCTCATGATGATTTAAAGCAGTACCTACAACACATGATTTTGTGAAGAAAATTCTATGATTTCATGCAGAGACAGACTTGTGATTCAAATATTGTAGTTTGGTAGTTCTGACATTGCATGAGCAGTGTGTCCTTACATGATGAATGTCTCATTAATGATGAAAGGCCCTCAAACACAGCCCAAGCAAGTAAACTTATACCCATATAGAACATCTACCATCAAACAAGCTCACTAAGAATACTTATCCTTTTACTGAGACCTACCTAAATGTGACAAAGATGACAGCTTTGTGACAAAATGAGTATTTGCTCCCCAAAGTAAGCCAATTCTTACATTTCGACAAAGTTGTACTCTGAATTGATATTGAACCGTATATTCAGTATGCAAGTGTTTTTCACAAAACCCATGCCATTGAGTTGAGAGAGCGGTCTAGAGGCAATGCCTTAGTTCATATTAAACTGTACGTTATACGGTAGTGAGTAATTCATTAAAATCAAATGAAAAGACCTTTTTTGAATCATCGTTAAAGAACGCATTGGATCAAGCATTGGGCATTTGCAAGAATTGACGACAACCAATCACAGTGCCGCAGAATTCTCGATAAAGAACGGGAAGAAAATCTTTACGTCATATAAGAACAAAGCTAAGTAGAACTGTTTCAATTAGAAATGTTAATCATATACGACACATGACGCAGATACCTAATAAGTCTTCTCCTGTCCTTTTTTTCCCTACTGCACATATTACCCTTGATGCTTGGTTACCGTTGTTTCAGGTACAACTTTACCTTGGACCCAGACCACGTGGTACAGAAGAAAATCGCTGCCATTATGAAGACAGAGACGGGCATAAAGATGTATGTGAGCAGACGAAAAACGGAGTGTTAATGATAGCTGACTTAAAGGAAACTGTGATCATTTCTGTCAGACAATTAAAGGAGTCGATTGGTTTATCTTTATTTTGTCTTAACGTGTTTAAATGTTTTGAATAATCATATCGGTATCAGTTGCATTAAGCATTGGTATTATTCCTTTTGTAGTTAAACAGGACTGGATTAAAAATATTTTCTCTGCCAATAGACTCTCCTTTAAGACCGGATAATTGTCTTCCGAATTTAGTAATTTGTGGCATAACCCTTTACTGCTTTGTGGAAAACACAATCTCGACTTGGATTACTACTAACTTAGAATGGTAGTTACTGCCTTCTTTCAAATATGAACTCAACGGGTTTATCTATATGAAAACGCACCTGACATAATATGTAAGCCGCCATTTTGATTTTGGAAAACTACTTTCGTTGTACCTTCGTTTTCAAATGTAAATATTAAATGCTATATCTTGATAGTCATCTAATTTGATTTGGGAAATAAAAATATATTACAACTTATAATTTCACTATCGTGTATGTTTTACTGGCCAAAAATGATAATTTAAGATGGCGTTTAACACCGTCATATACATTGAACTACTAAACGTTGAGGTTCATAGGAAATGTGTAAATGGTCGGGACACATAACACGAAATGTGTAACCCCACTTATGTATGAGTTGTATTTCTCAGGTCATGGAAATACACGAATAACCCTGCGATTTAAGGTAGAATACCTATAATCCGCCATTTTGAAACTCTTTCTTTCGTAGGAATACTTCGTTCGTCTGGGTAGGGGCCGGAACTCTTCGATGTAAAGCGAAAAGTTCCAGCTCAGACTGATGTATACCGAGAACGACCGAAGTAATCCGACGAAGGAAGAATTTCAAAATGGTTGATCATGGGTGTTCTATCTTTATCAAAAACCAATGTTGTACGCGGCATTAAACCACAACCAACGCACATTGTTTCTAGTGGCACTTTGGGACAGGTCTGTGTACTAAATAAAGAGCAAGAAATATACTTATAAATTGCACTTATGTATTGCGATATAGACAATACAAAAATAAATCAACAAAATTGTTGTGGTTCGTCTTTTATGTCCTAAGAAAGCTGTATTGTAACGTGTTTATCTCAGCTAACAGTAAATATCATACTATTCATACATGCATAACTCAAGTTCGATTTAATCTCTTATCAAGGTAACTCACAAGGTAGAGAATGAAATACTCTCATGTACTCTAAATCATAAAATTATTCCACTATTCGACAACGCACCGCGTGGAACAATATACACAAACAAGAATCAATGAAGTGTTTCGGACGAATCAGTCTCGATCTTTGGCTTGTCTCCTCCATTCATTATTGCGCAATGTTTGTAACTCCCTCCTCAGTTCCATGACACGGGTTTTTGGTTTCTTCTGGTAGATGATAACGTTAGAGAGAACGGACGTGAAATAGACAAAACTGAGCAACATTTGTGCGGACACGAACAGACACGTGTACCATTCTTTGGGGAGGGCATCCGCAGCGCCTGCAATATAACCGCGGTTTATCGTAGTTTTGAACAATACATAGAATCTATTACATATCAGTACAAATTCTCTGTTTTAGGCATCAGGCCTATTTCAAGGTTAATAGTTATTTTAAACAGAACGTCGAATTTATTACATAACAGTACAAAACGATACAAAAAAATGTATTCTCTATTTTAGGCCTCAGGCTCATTTTAAGGTTAATCGTCGTTTTAAACAAAACGCCGAATATCGGATATATCAGTACAAGAAATACAATACTTGTATTTTCTTTTTTAGGCCTCAAACCCGTTTTAAGGTTAATTGTTGTTTTCAACAATACTAGGAATAAATTACATAACAGTACAGACAATACAATATATGTATTCTCTATTTTAGGCTTCAGGCCCCTTGGTTTATCGCCGTTTTAACAATATACCGAATATATTACATAACAGTACAAACAATACAATATATGTATTCTCTATTTTAGGCTTCAGGCCCCTTGGTTTATCGCCGTTTTAACAATATACCGAATATATTACATAACAGTACAAACAATACAATATATGTATTCTCTATTTTAGGCTTCAGGCCCCTTGGTTTATCGCCGTTTTAACAATATACCGAATATTACATAACAGTACAAACAATACAATATATGTATTCTCTATTTTAGGCTTCAGGCCCCTTGGTTTATCGCCGTTTTAACAATATTCCGAATATATTATATAACAGTACAAACAATACAATAAATGTATTCTCTTTTTAGGCTGCAGGCCCATTTCACAATTTATAGTTGTTTTGAACAATATACTAAATACATTACATAACAGTGCAGAATGTAACGTTATCTAGAGTTTGGTGCAATAGAAAGTGAACCTACCACAAAGGGTCGCTGTCGATGCTGAGAAAAACAGAAAACGAGTATACGTTGTGACTATCAGCACAGGACTGCCTTCCGTATTGGCGTCTTCTACAAACTTCCAGGATTTCACCTGTAAAGAATAAACGCATGTGACTATTATACTTCCTGTGTATTGGACAGAAAAGCGCTTGCCTGCAAAATGGCATGACAAGATCACCATTACGCATACATGTAGAAGTAATATTATGTCAACAGCATACCTCACTAAACTACCAAACTCTCCTAATCCCTGGCTTGTTGGTATTATGAAAGGCTATCTTTATGGCACGTGTATTACTGAAGCAGAAGTGGTTCTAGGTCAGAATCAGTTACGACAGAGGTTCATCATATCGTTAAGTAAACAAGCAAACATCGAAGTTACAAAGGCGATAATTTAAGAAAAAGAACTGTTTAAAGGTAAGATAAACCTGTTCCATTATTTACCCTAGTGTTCGGCCTTTCTGGAATCACGGCATTCATTTCTCGGTCGGCAACGTAATAATCATATGTCAACAAAACGAGTTATAAACACATTGCCGTTGTTGTAGTGATATGTCGTGCTTGAATTCGTTGTTTTAAAACATGTACACAGTATTGCTTTCATTACACAAGCTTTATTATAATAATACTTAGTGTGTGTTTATAAAAGCTTCAAAATAAGAAAAAGAAATTTTTACAATGATATCCAGGTTTTTACTGGATAACTAACTGTAGATTGTCCTATCTCTGCTACCATTTAACTATTTCTATGAATATGTCATTTCCTATAGAATCCTTGTGTTATGTGTAAATTGTATGTGTTTATATGTACTCATACATGTATGCTTATATGGTCATAGGCAAATTAGTGTGGATGTATGTGTGTGTGTGGGGTATAATGTGTATAAATACACATAGACCAAAATATATTTGTATTCATATGCATAAAACAATTTAACTATGTAAATTCTAGTCTTTTGTATAATTTCATTATTTTCCACAAAGGCAATTAGCTTCTTACAAATATGTCATGTGTAGGCAATTGTTTTGTGTATTGACCTTGTATTAACCAGAACCGTGCTAAATCGTAGTTTTCACTTTATAAGACTACAGGAAAACATTGCTTGTGTTTTCATATTTATAGTAAATACTTTAAATGAAATTTTGATATATTGCAATCATATCCTACATTAAGGCTTAGCACGATAGTTGTTTGTGTATCGATAACGTAACTATCTATCTATATTTCTAAACAACGAACCGTTAACCTATGAACAAAATCCTCTTACATCTAGCCTGTAGGAAGCGGTGTATATTCCGGCAAACAGAAGCATCGTCGTCACAAAATACTGCAGTAACAGCACCCGACTTACTCTTTTCTTTTGGAACTGGTCCAGCAGTTGAACTGAAATACAGTGTTTGTATGATTATTGTCTGATTGATTTACTTATGAATACCAACACATGATGAACGGTTCCTCTATTATACTGAAATAGAGCGTATATTTTTTATTATCGTACGTTTTATTTACTCATGAACACCGCGCCATCTTGAACGGTTCGTCTATTCTGCGTGGGTATATGTTATGATTTGAACTGAGCTACGATTCAAAGAAACGAAATGCTTATCTTTGCTTCTAGACAGCGAATGGGATGTGCGCCTAACGAATGATAACATATACAAGGTGTGATTTTTATAAACATTTTGTGAACTTTATAACATAGCAATATAAAATGTACATACTATATGGCAAAAGATAGAGACTCTTAGATATAGGTAATGCCAAAAAGTCTTTATCTTTAAACGTGGCAGTAGAGCATTCGGTCTGAACTCCGGCCTGTGTATTCTACCTCGAGAGCTTAGATCTAAGTTGCATGCAGAGTGCGAAGTAGTAAATTGTTTTATATGAAATTATGTTAATTACCTGATACCATAACGACTATGATGAGATTTATCACTTGTAATACCATCATCGCTATAGAACCCTGAAATAAACACGTAGTGATGGAAATAGGTCGGTGAAAATGATATATGTATTATTGCTATAAACAGATTGAATATGAAAGTTCGACCATTTCATTTCTTTAGTTTGAGCAAAAACTATAACTTTTAATACATTTCTACCAGGTTCTGTCAAGGAAATTGTCCATGTTTAATGTTTATTCTGTCCGACTCGATGTTACTATCAACGGTATTTTACCTTCTCAAAAGAACAGTGTTTTACCTATCACCTCTTGAATTAGTCTTTAGTTCAACTATATTGAATTGGAATTATTTAATGTTGGATACATAGCAATTATTCGAACATAGAGAGACGTGTATCTAGAGAAGAAGATATACAACTGTAGGGGTTAGGCAATAAGATATGGTTTCATCAACAATTTATTTGTTACGAACGAACTTTATCTTGGGGCAACTCTTTTATGAGACTTCTTTACACACGGACAGATGGGTTATGGCAATGCTAGTGTCCTTTAGATTGCGATCGTTGTTTAATTCGACATCGTTGAGACTCTCATACAGTGTGACAATAATTCGCTACTCCGTTATCGACAGAGGGAGAAGTTAAAACTTACCGCTTTAAGAGCGTCTTTTTTCTTCTGATAAGGGGTTATCCCGTCGATTATAGTTAACATCACTAAACAAGCCAACTGGAAAGAAAAAAATCAACCAAACACATATTTTTGTGTATAACTATACACGCCAGCTGGAAAGAAAAAAATCAACCAAACACATATTTCTGTGTATAACTATATACGCCAGCTGGAAAACCCTGAGACAAACAGTTATGGTCATAAATAAACAAACAGGCTTGAAGAGAAGTAGACAAACATTTGTGGGCATAACTATACACGCCAGCTGGAAAGACACAGACAAACAGTTATGGTCATAAATAAACAAACAGGCTTGAAGAGAAGTAGACAAACATCTGTGGGCATAACTATACACGCCAGCTGGAAAGACACAGACAAACAGTTATGGTCATAAATAAACAAACAGGCTTGAAGAGAAGTAGACAAACATCTGTGGGCATAACTATACACGCCAGCTGGAAAGACACAGACACACAGTTATGGTCATAAATAAACAAACAGGCTTGAAGAGAAGTAGACAAACATCTGTGGGCATAACTATACACGCCAGCAGGAAAGACACAGACACACAGTTATGGTCATAAACAAACAGGCTTGAAGAGAAGTAGACAAACATCTGTGGGCATAACTATACACGCCAGCAGGAAAGACACAGACACACATTTATGGTCATAAATAAACAAACAGGCTTGAAGAGAAGTAGACAAACATCTGTGGGCATAACTATACACGCCAGCAGGAAAGACACAGACACACAGTTATGGTCATAAATAAACAAACAGGTTTGAAGAGGAGTAGACAAACATCTGTGGGCATAACTATACACGCCAGCAGGAAAGACACAGACACACAGTTATGGTCATAAATAAACAAACAGGCTTGAAGAGAAGTAGACAAACATCTGTGGGCATAACTATACACGCCAGCAGGAAAGACACAGACACACAGTTATGGTCATAAATAAACAAACAGGCTTGAAGAGAAGTAGACAAACATCTGTGGGCATAACTATACACGCCAGCTGGAAAGACACAGACACACAGTTATGGTCATAAATAAACAAACAGGCTTGAAGAGAAGTAGACAAACATCTGTGGGCATAACTATACACGCCAGCAGGAAAGACACAGACACACAGTTATGGTCATAAATAAACAAACAGGCTTGAAGAGAAGTAGACAAACATCTGTGGGCATAACTATACACGCCAGCTGGAAAGACACAGACACACAGTTATGGTCATAAATAAACAAACAGGCTTGAAGAGAAGTAGACAAACATCTGTGGGCATAACTATACACGCCAGCAGGAAAGACACAGACACACAGTTATGGTCATAAATAAACAAACAGGTTTGAAGAGGAGTAGACAAACATTTGTGGGCATAACTATACACGCCAGCAGGAAAGACACAGACAAACATTTATGGTCATAAATAAACAAACAGGCTTGAAGAGAAGTAGACAAACATCTGTGGGCATAACTATACACGCAAGCAGGAAAGACACAGACACACAGTTATGGTCATAAATAAACAAACAGGTTTGAAGAGAAGTAGACAAACATTTGTGGGCATAACTATACACGCCAGCAGGAAAGACACAGACACACAGTTATGGTCATAAATAAACAAACATGCTTGAAGAGAAGTAGACAAACATCTGTGGGCATAACTATACACGCCAGCAGGAAAGACACAGACACACATTTATGGTCATAAATAAACAAACAGGCTTGAAGAGAAGTAGACAAACATCTGTGGGCATAACTATACACGCCAGCAGGAAAGACACAGACACACAGTTATGGTCATAAATAAATAAACAGGTTTGAAGAGGAGTAGACAAACATTTGTGGGCATAACTATACACGCCAGCTGGAAAGACACAGACAAATATTTGTGGACAAAACTAAACACGCAAGCTGGAGAAAACTCAACTTTCAATTGTTGACATAACCAAAAACGAAAGTTGAAAAAATGGAATAAGCATTACGCAAAAGAAACGAACAGAAAAATACACAATATTTGTTGGCAAAACTAAACCCAACAGCTAAAAAATGGAAAACCTTTGTGGGAATAGATCAACACCCCAGCTGGTAGAAAATTGAACAAGTGTTTGTTGACAAAACGGTATTTGGGAAAAAAACAGAAAACATAGTATAAAGTGGCATAACTAACCACGGTCGCCTAAAAAAGACGGACATTTATTTGTGAGTATTGCTAAACAGGCCAGCTTGAAAAATATATATTTAATAAATTCATAAAGACAAAAATCCGGCTGTTGGGTAGAGTGAGTCAATTGAATCTTATGGGGGAAATGAACCATTAATGGTGTTAAAAGGACATTAATGGGCCTATTCAGCTTTTTTGCTTTAACTTTCTTGTTGTATAACATTGTATGCTTTTTGCATTCAGAATTGATCCAAAGGGTATAAAATGTGTACGTCAAAGATGTTCTGTGCATCAATGTTACGCTTTAAACTCATATCTTATGTCTCATATATTCATGTGGTGTTATATTGTATCTTGATAGAGTCTGTGCAGTGTTTACCTGCAATAATACAGTAGCAGAGATAGATCTAGCTCCAGTAAACGTGTACAACATTTTCCACATATAGTCCGTCACGCTCTGACAGCGACCAGGGGGCGTGTCTTCATCCTCCAATGGGTTTCTACCCTGGAATATTTACATTTGGAACATATTAGTCAGAGGTGTTGTTTTTTTTATCAATGATCGTTCGTATGGTTTGGTCGTATCAACATCACAAACTTTAATTTTTCATCATTACGCTTCGTTACGTACCTTTTACAAAGCAATCGTTCATCCAATGATACAGGAATCTTCGGAAATGTCTAAATAATAAACGTATTGTCGCAGAAACTATATGGAATATAGTTGAAACGTCCTCAAAGATACCACAGAAGAAAAAACCAAATACGAAACTGTTTATTATTCCTTTGCCTGATTTTTTCTATCGCCATGACACATTTTTCAACAAACGTATATCTATAAGTAAGTAATTAGGAATATACAGCATATTCAAAGAAAAGTTATATTAGAAACAATTTTGACATTAATAATCGTCGAATTGAATAGGTTTCATCGTAAAATATAAGTACATACATGTATATATTAATGAACCATAGTGATAGTAGTATTCATTAGTATTTCTCCTTATTAGTATTCCAAACAGGAAAGTTGATACCAAAGAGGAGGCATATCCGCAATTGTAGAATTTATATACAGACATAATTGACATATTAATCTCTGTGTGATGCAGTAATATGCAGTATTATGATGTTAATACTCGAGTATTTATCAAGAAGATGCCGCAATTTTGTTTAACACTGACTACATGTACACTGTATGGGATACAAACCGCTGTCGTATGATGAAGTAGCTCATAATGGGACGTCAGTACTCGTGTAGCATCCTCAAGCGAGTTAAGCAGAGAGTCTGTTTCCTCATAGGACAGCAGTAGAACTTCTTTTCTGGTAATTAGATAACAGTACGTACAACATAAGCGCATACCTTACCCCAAGATATCACCAGAGGGGAAATATAGATATATGGTCATTTTTAGATGCAAACAATTACATTCGTATAGTCATATTTACGTTACGAAGCTACGATAAGAAAAGATTAAATTTCCTTAGAAAAACGTGCATATGATCAGAGGAGCGAGGATATACCGCGTTGTTTTCTCTGTTGAAATAAACAGTATATGAATATCGGTTTCAGATCGCATCAACATTATTTCAGTATTGTTGCGACGCCTGTCACATAATGATGGAATAGGACCCATCACCTGACTGCAAATAAAGCTCGGTCAAGCTAGAAAGAGCCATCGGCATGCCGTAAGCAAGCAGGGAGACTGTTTCCCATGCAAACTCAAACACCCTCACCAGGATTTGAATTAACGTGGAGAAGGGCTTTGTGTTTTAAAGTTAGTTTTAAAGTTAGGTTCTTTACTATTTTGTTCAAGCTTCTAGAAATCACAACGTTTTGTCAAAGTCGGTATAAGAGTGTTGCGCGAAATCTATAAAGCTATATAACACTTTTCTTAGTGAAGTTTGATAGTGTTGATCTGTATTGATAAAACAAGTTCCGGTTTAATTTCTTACATATATAGATAGACCGTTCTGAGTGACAGCTAGAATATTTTATTTCTATAAAACGATTAGAGCTTAAGTCCTTACAATATCAGTCTTTTTCGAAATCTAGCAATACGTGGTCAATTAAATCTGACATCTTAAATGACGCCATCTTCATTCCAAGTATATTCTAGTGACAGACAGCTGTAATATTCTTTACAAGTAGGCAATGCTTATCGTGTGAAAAAGCAGTTGCTACCACGCCTTATATAACTCAGTATTGCCCTTTATTTGAACCCTGCCGCCACCGTAGTCACGGTATAAAAGCGTGATACAAGTAGCATTTTTGCGGTACTAAACAATTCGGATATGTTGAGCACTCCATGACAAGCGGTGATATTTCATATAAACCGCGCACGTCGGGTCTATTGCATTTGAAATCGGCTCAAATTTTGTTCGGATATACCGAGAGTGTAGGACAATATCGTATAAAGTTCTTTGAATTCGTCGGATTTAGTTAACACAAAAAGATAATAAAAACAAACCCATGGTCAAACATATACATACATGGTGTATATGGATACCTGTGTTTCATTTCGAACAAGTTAACTTACTCGTCAAAGTACTGACTAGTTGATATGCCCGACGGTTGATGAAATTTACCAAAGTGTCCAACAACGTAGAAGAAACAATGGATACCAACAAAGAGATGGCGATAAGTGATAGCAACGACTCTCGATCGACCAAGGTTCGACCAAAACAACAGATTGGTTTGCTGGGCGCCATCGCATTTGGAATGGGTACCATTATTGGATCTGGTATATTTGTATCTCCGACTGGTGCCCTGCGTTACACCGGATCCATGGGTAATACTGCATATCGAATTACTAGACTTGTTAAATAGTGTAGCGATTGGCTCTTCGGTATGATTTGTTTTTGTGTACATGTATTTGTATATTCACTTCCCTTAGATCTCGTTTGATTTGGTTAGAGTGCTTAAAGGCACAAAGGCTTAAAGGAGATTAGTGCTTTATAAAACTATATTAATTGGTAAACTTTTGGTCAGATATAAATAGTTATCACCAAAAAAACTCATCAGCACAACTTAAACATGAAAGCTAACAAGAATTAACCCAGATTAACCAGTTTAATTGTGTGGTTCTTTACCCCTGACATTGACAGTTGATACACAAATGTTTGAACTGACCAATCAGAATTCGTTATTTTGAATATGTAATCAAACAGGTTGTTGATAAACATGATTGAATTGGAGACTACTATATTTCAAGCACAAACTAACTTATGTTAAAGGAGTCTATTTAATAGGGTATCAATGCATTCGTAAATTAAGTGTCATGACTTTTATGAAAATAATAAAAGAACTCCATATACTTTTTTAGTCATTTATTTCTACTTATCTCCTTTTATGTGCCTTTAAGATGCCTCTTTGATCGACTAGAAGTTATCGATATCGCCTATTTATAGAACAGTCTTTGAGTTATATCTTTTGGATTAAAAACACTTTTCCGCATGTAATGCTCGGAATGTTTACAACATGTGTAGAACCAAAGGAAGTACATGCAATTTATTTTTGTTTGTGTTTATATTGGAGTTTACATTGTGTCCACATTATTTCCGTTATGTTGCGAAATCCGACTCTTAATGTTGGAGGAAAACCCAATACTCAATTGCCCATAAAGGCCGGTCAAGCCAGGAAGCACCGTCAGCATTACGTAAGTCAGTCGGGAGAAAAGCCAAATGCCGTCACCTGGAATTGAACCCACGCGGAGAGGGGTCATTTGATTTCAAGTTCTCATGTAATAAATGGACCTATAAAGACACCAGATATTTGTTTGATATATGCCAATAATTATATCTATGTACACGTATTAAATTTTCACGTATAATATTTCTTTCTTCAATAATCAGGGCTGTTCAAAGTTAATTGAAGTTTACACAGATTCATACGTATTATATATCTTTGTTTTTATAATAAAACAAACTTTTCTTTGTCCGTGTGAAATTCTGTAATGTTTTTGGAGCCATTTTTATATGTGATCCGTATAGCTCAGGCGAATAATCAGAACTTTGCAGACATTGTTCGATATACCCTTTTAATAAGTCTACCAATTAACATTGCTCCCGTCTCCTGTTCCAGGTGCCAGCCTACTCACATGGACAGTGACTGGAGCGATATCGATGATCGTGGGACTCGTGTACGGCGAACTGGGAACATTGGTCCCGAAGTCCGGGGCCGACTACACCTATATCGCCAGCGGACTGGGCTCCTTGCCGGCCTTCGTGGCGGCCACCGTACAGCCTTTACTGTCCAACGTGGCTTCAACAGCCACCATATCACTCGTCCTCGCCGACTATTTGTGCTCGCCAATATTCGGGGATTGTGTTCCGCCTGACACCATTAGGAAGCTAATTGCGTCCGGTGTGATTGTAACGCTGGGTATTTCGAATTCGTTCAGTGTGAAGCTGGCTAAATGGACGCAGATCGTGTTTACCGTGACCAAGTTTTCTGCACTTTGTCTCATATCGGTTGGTGGTATTGTGTACCTCGGTGGTGGGAATTCAGCTTTGCCGGCCAACGCCTTCGAGGGTTCCAAAACAGATGTTTCCTCGTATGTGTTTGCTACATACAGCTGCTTCTTTGCATACAATGGTGCAAACGCGATTAATCAAATCGCGGAAGAAATCGTCGAACCAAAGAAGAACATTCCACGAGCAATCATTCTGACTTTAATATGTGTGACTATAGTTTACGTGATGACCAATTTATCGTATTTCATTATGCTTGACAAAGTGGATTTTCTAGCGTCTAATGCGGTAGCGTATAGCTGGGCGTTGAAGGCGATTAAACCGGCAGCCATTATCATCCCATTAAGCGTCGTTTGTTCCGTGTTTGGGTCGATCAATAGCCACTTATTCGGGAACGGAAGAGTGCTATTCGCCGCTGCGCGCGCAGGACATCTTCCGGAAGTGATGTCGTTTCTCCACTTCTGGTCATTGATACCGACATTTTCCATCCTCGTTGAGAGTTGCATCGCGATTGTTCTCCTTATTCCGGCAGATATAGGGCAACTTATAACCTTTTTGACATCGATCAATCTGATCGTGACCCTTCTCACTGCGATATCCTTGTTAGTGTTAAGGCGGAGGCGTGATAAAGCCGACGATACAGGTTTTCGGACGCCCATCGTCATCCCAATATTGGCTGTGCTTATCTGTCTGTTTCTAATTATTGCCCCGCTCGTCCTAGATCCGAAAATCGAGTTTGTGATTGGCGTGGCGACTGCAGTTGGGAGCCTGGTTCTGTATTTTCCGTTTGTATACTTTAATCTTAAACTTCCCGGAATGGATTTTTTAACTGCATCGCTTCAAATGTTGATGAACATATGTCCGACGGAGATTTTATGATAACATCGATGCAAACAATATATTGTGGGATAGGATTTTTAGTTAGGATCCTTACCAATAGTTACTTTTTGTGTGCTGGTAAAGAGTCATTGCTGAAATAACGTTCATGAAGGTGATTTATTGTCAAAACTTCGGCTGGTCCTGTTGTCAAAGAATTCTTCCCAGTGACCCAAATTCGAAAAAAAGACAGCGTGTCGTCGCAGATTTCTCTGGGTTGACTGGACCAATCTTGTTAAGGGGGTTATCATTGGAGGCAGAAATCATTTGGCTACACGGGACATATAAAGATTTGACAGACTAATAATCATATAAAAAGGTACGGACTGATAAGCGCGGAACGTCAGAACTGGTTTCTCTTTGAAGTTGTTTCCATTGTGTATATAAAGTGTTAATACAGGTATTATGACCGATATCACTGTGGGTGGTTCGTGAAAAGATTCATGTATTTGTTTCTTCGTAGATGTGCAGTTGGGTGTTTTTGTGTTCTTTTTGTATGTTCTAGATTCTTTAATGATACGCGACACATGTTTATCCCTCGCCAATGTGCTTTGATTGAGCAAGACGTACATGTATGCATACTACATAAATTTGACCAACTCTCGAAGCAGTGCGAGGCAAATTCACACAGAGCTAACTCAAAGCGAGTTAAAGGACCAGTTTGCATTGCTCTTATTTAAAGGCCGGTTCAAAAGGACAAATAGAAATATTAAAATGTTACAATGATTTGAGTATACTTAGAAAATTGGTTATTTAATCAACAATTCTCTACAGCAGTGCAATTTTGGTTGATTGTGTACGTGTATTTTGATAAGGCAATGCGCCATTGAAATATATTATCGTCATCTAATAGTGGTGAATACTACCAAGTATGTTCTACATGTAGTCATCCAATACATGTATTTTTTCACAGATTTTGAAACTGATTGGAAAGTTACGACCTGCATGCATGATTGCATATTTTTTAGTTGGTCAATATCATTTCGCCGTTTGAAAGATTGGTCGGCTAATCGATTATAAATGTATTGTTCAATTGATAAACGTATTTGTTTAGAGAATAAAGATTTGTTCAGCTGAATGCTCCATTGAATGAGTGATTGATTTATGAAGCAATGAGTGGACGAGTAAATTATAGATCAACTGTTCTATTGTATTGTCCATATTCTTACATATACACATTTATTCAACAACAATGTAATTTTTCATTATCACTTACTTCTTCCTATCACCCTGTCTCGATTCGGGTCTGTTGATGAATTCGGCGTCGTTCAACAATGACGTCAACCTCTGTCGTCGGGTATTTCGGATGTTTCTGACGTCATTTCCGGTCAACAATTCGTCATCATCATCTTCCCTAGTTGACATATTTGTATCTACCATTGACCGCCTACCGGTAATATTTGACCAATCAATGACCATTCATTGACGTTCTCCCTTTTTTCACAGCCTCTGCAAATTAAACCATTTTCGGCTGTCAAGAAGAGAAACAAATGATTCCAAGACGTCATTTGTATTTGTTTGAATTCTGGCTAACGTTGGTTAAGATTCCAGTGAGAATACAATCAGACGAGCAAACATGCTCACAGAAAATCACACAGACGTATTACAATATTGACACACACACAACTTGAAACGCACATTTATTCACACATATTTTATCAAAGACAGGATTACTACACATGTTTACGTTGACAGCTCTCTTAATACAGCATGTCAAACAAGGAATTTGCTTCTGATGAGTAAAATATCATCCGATCGCTCTGTAAAGTGAGAGAATAGCTCACGCGTATACTGAACTCATCACATGGACGATTGCGTCTACCATGCTGTAAGTTTTCGAGGGGAACACTACTCCTAAGCTAGGCATAATATATGATCAGACCATTATGTGAGGCTATATCAACAAAAATATCAACTCAAAATTAAACCAATACAAACGGGGTTTCAATACACATAAGCAGAAACTCGCACGCACACAATCCGTCACCTTGGCCTTATGGTCAATGTGTCCGCCTCGGGACGGGGAGGCGAAAGGATTCATCGTCACGGGAGGCGTTTGTCCGCAAAATGTTTCTCTTGGGACTTATTCCGAAATGGCCGGTTCGTGAGTCGCTAGCTAGTTAAATTTAATGGTTACCGACTTGTATCCCCTTGGCGCCTAGTATAGTGATAGAAGTTGTCTCATAAGCCAAACTGGCTGGCCCTTTCAATAGGGGTGATACTATAATTGACAAAACTTTTACCTATACAGTCTCACATATCAAACCGAAGTTGAACGCAAAAATAAACACAGACATATATACAGACAGTCAGACAAATAAAAATCGGACGACACATAATCATGCGATATCAGCTAGATAACATTATGACCTCAGAAATAAATGTAGGATTTTTTTCATATCAATCTGAAGTTGATTATATCTGGTGAGCGCTTTTCCCGACACGACTCGGTTTTGGGCGAATGTCTAACTGGAGATAATTTAAGATAGTTACTTTTATAAACGTTCTGCTATAAGGAAAATTTAACCTAATATTGTTAGTTGATTACAGTAACCCTTTAAGCAATTAAACATCGCTTCGCAACATACGGAGTTGATGAGTAATTTCTTCTTTTGTCAAACTGGGTTCTACCAATAAACTAACTCAGTTATACTA
Organism: Cerastoderma edule; assembly: GCA_947846245.1. NCBI lineage: Eukaryota > Metazoa > Mollusca > Bivalvia > Cardiida > Cardiidae > Cerastoderma > Cerastoderma edule. Next base: position 22,107,200 of record OX401417.1, read on the forward strand.
AAAAAATACACAATGGTAAAAAAACGCGGTGACAACGTTCCTAACACTGAAAGTTGTCGATTCGACAAAACGCTGACCAAAACTGTCGCTCACGTCTGAATTTGTAAGACATCTGACTATAGCATGTGAGTATTTTTGTCCGAGAACTGCGAATTATCACATGATTCTACGATAAGTTTGCCTTATTGTTTTACATCGATTGTGAAGGAAGCTTAAGGCTTGTTCAAAGCCGCTATCGATGACTGCTTCCTAAATACTAAACATGTACTCGCGCCGATCTGTTAATTCATCTCGCCTAACGGGGGTTCGAACCCGGGACCCTCGGTACAAGAGGCCGAAGCTCTACCTCTGCAGCACTGTCGATGTCGAGTTCGAGACATGTATAAGCTTAGAACAGCCTAAAATACCAGATCTTCACCGAGCATATAATCTTCCTAAGACTGGCCCAAAGCACAGTTTTTCGAAATTGGTTCAGTAAAAAGAACAGTCTCTTTCGAGATACCTCGTTAAACGTGCATTACTTCAGATGTAGTTATTGGCATTTAAGATCAGCATAAGATAGCTGCATTCGCCGATTCACGACCTCACATTTCGCACAAGACACTTGGCAATGGGCGACAGAGGTACAGTTGTAAAGCGTCGCCCTCTTGTACCGAGGGTCCCGGGTTCGAATCCCCGTTAGGCGAGGTGAAAATTGCCTGGACTAACCCACAAATCGGCGCGAGTACTGGTTTAGTATCCAGGAAACAGTCATCGAGAGTGACTCGATAGGCTTAACTAAGCTTCTTTCACAATCGATGTAAAACAAACAGGTCAAACAAACTTGGTTTGGTTTTACAAATACCGGATCTAATCTAAACAATAGAAGATATATACATAAACTCACGTAGTTCAAGTATCAGGCGATAAACAGCTAGTCCAAATCTTGTACAACGCAATCCATACGCGGACACTTATAAATAAGAAAGGATACGGCGAGAAACGGACGAACAAGTTGTATCCGACCACTAAGTGCGAACCGCTTATGATGATCAAAATTAGAGAACCCTAAATGTGCTTATTAGGTCTTGATTAAAACAAAGAATATGCTCTAATTGTACATATCCGGATGTAGTATTGTAAGGCTATGTGGCCAAACTGTTCATGCGTCACTCAACAAACGATAACTTAGCAAACAAATAAAGTGTCGGAACGAATCAGACGGTTGACACTACAAAGACTCAACTGCTGCGGCGTTTTAAGAGGAAAATAATCCAAATACAGCTGTTCACACTTTGTTAGCCATATACACATCGTGGTGTACACAGTCCGAGAAACACATAGCTAGCATGTACAATTAATTCCCGTTTAAAGGGAATCTGTAACACTTTCACATATATATGTACTTGTATATAACGAGGGTTCATGTTTATGAAGCACTTACTATAGTCTTGCATTGAACCATCGATAACGTGACTTGATTGTATCAGTCGTATAACATGTTTATCAGTATGGCTTTACCCGTTGCCTCATAGTGAATACAACCAGTAACGTTCTCACACCAGTTGCCTCATAGTGAATACAACCAGTAACGTTCTCACACCAGTTGCCTCATAGTGAATACTACCAGTAACGTTCTCACACCAGTTGCCTCATAGTGAATACTACCAGTATCGTTCTCACACCATTTGCCTCATAGTGAATACAACCAGTAACGTTCTCACAGCAGTTGCCTCATAGTGAATACAACCAGTAACGTTCTCAAAGCAGTTGCCTCATAGTGAATACAACCAGTAACGTTCTCACAGCTGTTGCCTCATAGTGAATACAACCAGTAACGTTCTCACAGCAGTTGCCTCATAGTGAATACAACCAGTAACGTTCTCACAGCAGTTGCCTCATAGTGAATACAACCAGTAACGTTCTCACAGCAGTTGCCTCATAGTGAATAGAACCATTAACGTTCTCACAGCAGTTGCCTCATAGTGAATATAACCAGTAACGTTCTCACAGCAGGCCTCATAGTGAATACAACCAGTAACGTTCTCACAGCAGGCGAATTTTGACATAATCGTAACAAAAGAGAAATTTGCTCACGAGGAGCGACCGTTCAATTTGTACCTTTTATTGCATATCAACAGTCGTTTTAAAGGGCTTCCTTCTTGAAATTAAAGATATTTGGCAATATAAATCCTCAGTTAAACTGTTGACTGTTGTATTGTTCTAACAACATGTGAATGTTGAAGTCTTATATGATAACACATAAACATACTGATAATACGAGCAGAAATCACTGAGATCGTAATGATGATCATATGCGATATTACTCGATGAAACACAGGCCCACAGTTACTTTACATCTGTAAAGGGCAGCCTCGGATAACACTAGGTAGGCTACATGTAGTGTTCGATCGCTGATCAGAAGTTACATTTCCCAAGCTAGTGTGAATGTCATAAGTGTCACGTATATTCTGATTCTGTTAGACGGAAACATTCTCATATCCACCTTCTTCACTTTCACGATAAATACTGGACCCAATTTTATTGCTTTATTAAGTGAAAGTGCGTCACTGTTGATCATTTATAATAAAGATGCACCATAGTGTACTGATATCTAGCAAAATGGTGACAGGAAAAGCTTATCAAGTACGTTTAAATTTACATGGATAGGTTGATTTGTCAATCCTTTAATGGTGCGAAACGAAATATTAGGCAACTAACGTCCATTTCATAAAGTACTTTCTTCCGCTTAGGAAGAAATTACAGTCTGAAATGAGTGTTAGTTGTGAAATGACGATAGAAATGACAAAAATGCAGAAAATGTGTGCATAGCTACATTGCATTTGTCGAATGGCGGATGATAAATGTAAATTAAATATGCATGTTATTGTTCCGCGGCATTCTGGACCTACAGTCGCCGATCATGCAGATTGTTAAGGTGTCAGACTACATTCGAAAATCTTTACAAATGTGTTGAGCGATTTTCTGTCCAAACGGTTTCGGGACCACTACACATTTTTCCTCCTCCTCCTCCTCCTCCTCCTCGTCGTCGTCGTCGTCCTCCTCCTCCTCCTCCTGCTCCTCCTCCTCCTCCTGCTCCTCCTCCTGCTCCTGCTCCTCCTCCTCCTCCTGCTCCTCCTCCTCCTAAATTTTGGGTTTCGGGCATTTTTCATGTTTTTCTACGATCATTATCTTGACCAGTTCGGTCCATTTCGGTATGTTATGGTAACGGTTTGCTAAAAAGGAACGACAACTCGGGAAGAAATCAGATAAACCGGAAACAGTATGGCGTCGATAAGGAGAAACATGAAACTTCTACGAAGGTTAAAGCCGTTTATCGAAAACACTGGGCGCTTAACCAAGCAAAGCCCCGGCAACATTAGAAGTTTAAGCAGATGTTTATGTAAGGATCTAATGCCCATTCGTGATTGAATGAACAATATTGCTTGGTAAAGAAAACTGGTGCAGTGCCGTCGTACTCAGAGGGTTTCGTAACGGGTGCCGGATTTCGCCTTCTGAAGATTCGCCTACAATGCAACTATCTAACTTTAATAAGAGAATTCTCCCACAGAACGATTGTCTAGTGATTCATTTGTATTTTACAAATCAAATAAATGCTACATGCTATTTGATGGAAAATAAATGACGTTCATACTGTTTGTAATTTATAGGGGCCTCCGTGGCCTAGTGGTTGGAGTACAGAACTTGAAATCACATGGCCCCTCTCCGCGTGGGTTCAAATCCTGAGAGGGATATGTATTTTCATGAGAGGCAGTCTCCCGACTGACTTACGGAATGTCGATGGTTCTACCCACCTTGACCAGCCCTTATGGGCAGTTGAGTATGGGGTCTTCCTCCATCATAAAGAGTTGGGCATTGCTACATAACTGAAATAATGTTGATGTGATGTAAAACCCATATACATATACATTATGTTTGTAATTTATAGTTGTCGGAATTGATTATCTGTGATTTATGGATTGCAACCAGATATATTTCAGCCACAAGATATTGTGGGGAACACATGTGAAGGGGTAGAACTTCGACCCTGAAAGGCACCTTCCCAATTGGAACTTTCTTTTAAATCATGCAGTTTTTACAATTACTGTTAGATAAATAAATCAATACTACAAGATTTACCAAATCGTCACTAGCAAGATATGGATTTGTTCACTTTATTTTGAATCATGTGAACAAACACTTCTTCCATTATAGTCCAGATTTCTGGCCTCGAAGGCTAATGCTATTTTGATGATCTACCGAGTCAAGAGTCAATCGTGATTTTTACGTTAGATTTTCCGCGCATATTGTTAACCTATGACTCCATAAATAAACAATGGAATATGAAAGCAAAAATACCGATTTGGAGCTCAACATCTGTCGATGTGTGAAGTTTAAGAAATGTCATTATTGTATTAATATCCAAAATTTTGATTTAAATCACACACATTAAACAATTAACATGCTAAAAAATGTTTACATATGAGTCCGAAATATGCGAATGACCGAGCTATATCATATGGTCCGAAAAGTAGGACAACTCAACTCCCCACATACCACTGTGAGTACAGTGTATGGGAATAACGGGAGTTCAATATTTGTAAACATTTGATACTATACTTCGACTAAAATCACGATATCCATATTTTCCATATTTGATTCTTAAGTTTTGTTCTTACTTATTTGAAACGATGGACGCGATCACATATGAATCCCACGGGAAATTCCCGGCCAGTTGTAAACAACATGGTTGCCAAAGGCTTAATTTCGAGCTTCGTCTATGTTAAATGATAGATAACTCGCTTTTAAGAGGTGAATTGGATACTTGTGTGGGTTGTGACAATTCATTGATTATCACTGTATGTGTTTCATATTTCCATTTGTTTGTCAGTTCCTTTGAACATGGAAAATCACAAGTTAAAATCACTCTGTCGGTCGTTATGAGTTTTTGTAACATAAAATTCACGATGGCATTGAAACGTAGCGAAGCATGATAAATGTACAAATGTTGAAAAAAGTTTTTCGTTCACAGATCATTATTGAGACAACTTCCAGTATAGCTTCTTATTATTATTTGATCATGAGGTGTTGGTTTTTTATTTCAGGCACCCAAGCACCACCAACCTCAAAGAGTCCAGGACATGACCAAGACCCTTTCCTCACCTTCATGAGATCCGATGTACAGGCAATATTGAGACGTTTAACAGGGCTGGATGAAGAAAAGGTCTTTCAAACATTCAAATCAAAGACGGCTTCAAAGCCAACATATAAGATGTTAACTGACGAAGAGTTACAGGCGGTAAGTGAAGTCACTTTAACAGATAAATTAACACAGGTCACAAGGTGGTCTTGAAACAGTGACCTAAAATTCCATTAAAGAGACAAAATGAGATATTATGCCAAAACTTGCATGAAAATGCAAATTTACTTTGTTGTTCATGGATCCAACACGCTACCCAATGATTGTTTACAGTCTGATTGGTTTTTTGGGACGGGCTGAGCAGAGTTTGGGGCTGAGCATTGGATTCAGTAGTTTTTTAGTTATTCTGCGATGTCTGTCTAATAGCTTTACACAAAGCAGGTCTAAAAAAGACATTTTACAAAAGAGACAATGTTCATTTGGATAAAATTGTTTGATTGAACTATCTTGTATTTTTGATTTATTTGTTAGGTTGGAATTGCTTGTTCTAACTATACTTCATAAATGTGAACATTTTAAAGTCAAAATGAAATGTTATTAAAACAACAGGTTTTGTATTGTTGTTTGATGTACAGTTAAAAGTAGCTATCTGACACAATTAATTAAGGAAGGATCAGTTTATCTAAGTATGTAAAAGTATGTGGTAGATCTCAAATTCAAAAGTGATGTTACGATTTTGGATTAAAAGGCATGTCCATTCACTGTATACACCCTTTAAAGGACTAAAAAAAAATATTGTGTTTGCTTCCAATGACTTTTTTCAGTGTATATCATAAAAAAATGTAGCTGTTGGGCAGTTTTAAAGAATTTTTTTTATAACTTTAAAACTTTAAACTTCCTCACATCTGTAAACCGGCACCTCAAATCATGTAACCAAATGCTCATAGCACACTTATGTTACTCCAAGACAACTTTTTAAGGGCCTTGCATTCATTTTTCGCTTAGATTAAAAGTTACAACTATCCTCTGACACTCACAGTGTATCATCTTTAAGACCAGGATAGCGTTTTACTAAACAACAAAATCTTTGCGTAAGTCATAACTGATAAACACGGATAGTATCTTCCATGAAAGTACACTATTGTAATGTGACAAGTCATTGGAAGCGTCTCGGAGAGACGATTCCAATGATGTGTTACTTTGCAATATTGCTTATCCCAATATTGAAATAAGAGGGGTTGTTTTAGACTTACGCAAATCTTAAGCGTAAACTGTTTAGTAAAATGGTACCCAGTACTCTAGCGCCCTTAAGCCCTTTTCAATGTAATATACCTGAAAATATTGAGGAAATAAAATAAACTAGATTATTTCTTTTGTAGGTACATGATGAAACTGTTCAAAGTCGGGGCTGGAAGAGATTACAAATGCCTCCATTCATGGCAGAAAGAAAACCAAGAGACGATGTTATAAGTGATGATGCAGACATAGCCCCTACTATCAGGTCCAAATATGTATTTGTTGACATTTCATGGAAAAATAAGAGAATTATGGTGAGTGGATATCATAAGATAATTATGGGGGTAACCCTTACCAAACGCCAAAATTTTGACTGTCCCAAATTGAAAGAGTTTGCAGATGACATTTCAAAATGTGATAAAAACAATCTTCTGATAGGGCAGAAAACTTGGCGGGAAAAGGAAAAAATGCTCGTTATGAGCAATTTCTCCTTTTCCCACAATGTTTCCAGAAGTCATCTGCAACAAGGTGGTCAAATGTGGTTATTGTTTGGTAATGGGTTAGGACAAACATGAAAGGTTCATTGCAAGAGTATGATACATCCTTTACACATATAAAGCAATAATAAAAAAATATTACACGGTCATTAAATTCCATTTATTATCTCCTTACAGACGCTTTTTGTGATTGGACGAGATTTTTAGTAAGGAAGTTGAGGGCTGTCATTGATATACCAGGACATTATATTCTCAGCTTGGTAAATAAAAGTAAAGAAAAGTGAGATGAAAAAACTGCTTGCTTCAAGTTTTGTAAATCCTAGAGGTATCCAGAGGTCCAGAAAAGAGGTGCATTCCCCTAATGTCTTTTTTGACTTTATGTACCCTACATTGTTGATACTGTACAAGACAATTCTAGTGTGAACCCACAAGATAGGATCAGTCAAGCAGGTTTTAAAAAATTGCAGTTTAAAGACCCATATCTATCCTCAGCCACCATCGCCAGTACGCTATGACTGGCATTTTTGGTAAATGATATCGGAATATTAGTTAGTGGTCTGAAGAAAGAGTATAAGCCTTGCACGACTGATAAAGTGATTTTAAAACTAATGCACCAGTAGGGACTGTCTTGTTCCTTGTCCATATTTCACACCCTATAGACAAGTAATGGCTACATTTGCAAGAATAGGTATAAATGCTGTTTAATAGAAGTACATTCAGGAGAACTTTCATTTCAAATTTTTAGCTCGACTATTCCAAGAATAAGGAGAACTATGCTACTCACCCGGGCGTCGGTCTGCGTCGCTGTCGGCGTCACACCTTGGTTAAGTTTTTGCGTGCAAGTTTGTATCTCATTAACTAGAGTATGAAATGGGTTGATACTTCACACATGTGTTTATGGTCATATTTTAAGTTCCCTGGCCAAGTTTGATATCTCTAAATTTGAATTTTAAGCAAATTATGCAGCTTTTTGTACTTAAAAAAACCTTGGTTAAGTTTTTACTTGCAAGTTTTTATCTCATGAACTACTGTAATGAATGGGTTGATACTTTACAATTGTGTTCAGGGTCATAATTTAAGGTCCCAGGCCAAGTTTCAAATCTCTAGTTTTAAACTTAAGTAAATTTTGCAGCTTTATGTACATAGAAAAATCTTGGTAAGTTGGTTAAGTTTTTGCGTGCTAGTTTGTATCTCATGAACTACTAAAGTGAATGGATTGTTACTTCCAAATTTGTTCAGGGTGATAATTTAAGGTACCTGACCAAGTTATCAAACCCCTAGTTTTAAATTTAAGCAAATTTTATGCCTTTTTGTACTTAGAAAATCTTGGTTAAGTTTTTACATGCAAGTTTTTATCTCATGCACTACTATAATGAAAGGGTTGATACTTTACACATGTTCAGGGTAATAATTCAAGGTCCCTGACCAAGTTTTAAAACTCTTGTATCCAATTTAAGCAAATTATGCAGGCTTTTGTACTTAGAATTATCTTGGTTAAGTTTTTGCGTGCAAGTTTGTATCTCATGAATCACTGTATGAAATGGGTTGGTACTTCACACATGTGTTTAGGGTCATAATTTAAGGTCCCTGACCAAGTTTCAATTCTCTCATACTGAATTTAAGCATATTATGCGGTCCTTTGTACTTAAAAAATCTTGGTTAAAATTTTGCATGCATGTTTGTTTCTCAACAGCTATTGTAGGGAATCATTGTTTGCACACTCATATTTTAGAAACAATATTATTTCACTGACCTATACCTGTCTCCGACATTACTGAATAGTCGAGCATGCTGTCTTACGGACAGCTCTTGTTGTATATATGAAAATGTTCAAAGGGTTATACACAGATGTAAATAAGTTTTGAAATTAAAAATCATTTATCTAAAACTGCACAACAGTTATACTGTTTGTTACATGATACACACTGATGAATAGTCTTTGGAAGCAATATTGGATCTTTTTTAACTCTATGTGTATACAGTGAATTACCAAAAGCATGACATTGTTCTTGAGATCTTAAGCATATAAAGTTTACATACTAAGATAAATCTACTTTTACAAAATTAATCATGCTTTCAACAGTTAATTGTACTATATCAAACAACAGCGTTGTTTCAATGACATTTTATTTTGAGTTTCAAATTAAAGTTTCTCTTCTGTGAATAAAAACCTCTAACTCTCCTATCCTAGGGTTACAACAATCGCCCCATTGTATGCCGACACACAGACAGTAAGCTGAGATTGGCGGACTGGGATCAGGTGGACCGAATGTCACAGATGTTTCATGCCACAGAAGGGAGGATGCTTTTCATGCCTAAAATGTTTGAACCCCAAATACTTGAGGTGAGTGTGTGTGTGTTTGTTGTAACTTGAAGGACATTTATGTAACTTAACCATTATAGTGATGGAACCTATGTCATGCCTACGCAAACAGGTTAGATCTAGGCCAACTGCCAAGTAAATTGGCAGCTGGCCTGTGATCTAACCTGCTTTGTACTGTGAGTATATTCCTGCATCAAAATTTACAGAAGGGAGAATGCTCTTCATGCCGAAATGTTTGAACCTCAAATACTAGAGGTTAGTGTAATGGTTTGTTGTGGTTTCAAATGTGCTTTTTTTTAAATTAATATTTTAATGCATAACAGTAAATGAAAACAACTGGGAAAGTCCCTCTGCTTTAAAAATAGAGGCAGTTGCAACTAACAAGGTTTTAGATTATCAATTTGGGTTGAAATTGTTTTTTTTTCTTTCAAATCTGAAGTCTATAAAACTAGGAGAATTAGTGCAGACTTATCATTGATGAACAATGTAACATATACAAGACATCATTTCATTACACTATGAACCATTCTTGTCGCATAAAAAGCAAGTTCAACAATAAATGTTATAAAACAACATTTATGTTTTGAAATATTATATACAATTACCTCTTCTGCCCAAGTCATTGGCTGTTGAATTTTTTTGTAGAATGACAACAACAAATGATTCTCCACTCATGATGGGTTCGAATCCCGAGCAGGTTCCGTCTTTCGACCTTTCATTAATTCACACTCAGTGCGAGTACTGGTTTGATGCAGGAACCAAAATCGAGAGTGACTTATCCAAGTTGTTAGAACTTGTTTCACAATCAATTTAAAATGAATAAGTTTAAACTAAATTAAACTTAATGATGAAAACCAGTATGTACTTACTTGGCCGTTTCCTTTGACAGGAGTTGCTGGAGATAGACAATCCCGAGTACAGATATATCCTGGAGAGAGCGTGTGTACAGTTTGAACCAGACAGTGAAGATTTTATACGTGTAAGTATACAGCACTACACTCGTTACACTTGTCCTGGTCACCTTCAGCATTGAAGTTACTTTGGTTTTGAAGAATTTTAAATAGACTATCGCACTGATTCAAATTTTAACTTTTACAAAAAGAAATGTCTTCTACTGATAAAATAACAACATAGATTTCGAAAGTAACATAAGGCTAGATTATTGACAGATCTTTTAAGCGTGTTCATAACCGTACAAAAAAGGTATGGAATATTTAAATTTCAGGTAAAAGCAAACCTTTTTGATTTTGTGAGGCTCATTTCACATTATTTAATGAAATCACAGGATTTCAGCAGCTTAGAAGTAAAGAAATTTAAAATGATATTGGGTTGAGTGACAAGGATTTTAAGCGTCAAATTTTTTACATTCATTACTTTGAGAGTTCAACTAAGCATATGTCTTGATATACTAATATAGAACATTTAAAACTTTGTGTTGTAACATGTATCGGGTCCCTCTCGGAGTAAAGCTATTGCGGGTCACCCATCCAGGTACTAAACGCAATGAACGTTGCTTAACTTCGAGAGAAAGCCCCAACTACTCTACCGAATCACCCATAAAAGCGGGCTTCCAAGTCTCCAACATCCGAGTCTGGAACAAGTTTGTCCATTCTAATAGTAATAAACTGGGGTTTGTGATAATAATCGTATTATCAGTTTTATCCCACCGCTGCCACCAATTTTGTAACGCGTATCGGGTCCCTCTCGGAGTAAAGTCATCGTGGGTCACCCATCTAGGTACTAGCCTCTTAGTGCGTTGCTTAACTTCGGGAGAAAGCCAACCACTCTACCAAATCACCCATAAAAGCCGGCTTCCACAGCGAGACTGCAGAAGTAGTATTTATACATAAGCCCTATCATTGTCATACCTTTATTTATATTCCAATATTAAACTGTATTGATAAGTAATCTTTGGAAATTTCGACTCTGTCAATGTTCGGTAAAATAGTCCAAGTCAATAGACGCTCATTGAGTTCAGTACAGTACTATAAATCACATGACCCATATCACATGGTACAAATTAGGGTATAAAAGGCTGACGCGTTCAGTTATTTGGCAGACTGTTCTTACAGCTCCAAGAGTTAACATCTCTGAAAACTCTCTCGGCCGTGACCCTTGCTAGTTTGGTTTTGGGTACGCGGCTATACACCAGTGGAACTCCCACATACTTGCAGCTTTGGCTCATACTTGCTTGGTGTTCGGACGGTGTATACACAAAGCCTGGACTGAACTGGCCAAGTGTTTCACTGGTATAAAATCTGTTGTTTGAAACGATAGATGGTTTGATACCAGTTTGGTACGATACCGTTTTCCTCCGTACTAGTCTCGCACCATACAAGTTCTGAATTTGTCTAAGACTACTTTGGTACAGTACTAGTTCCATACCAAACAAACCTCTGAGTGGTCTGATACTAGTTTGGTACAGAACTTGTTCCATCCACACTAGTTTCACACCATACATGTTTTGACACCTTTAAATTCCACTCTTCTTGGGTTGAGACCATGGCTCAAGCCCAGTTGGGTTGAACTTATAAGCATTTAGCATCATTATTGTACTGTGCAGGTTTTGTACAAGTTTAGGACATAAACAGGTCGAATCTGCTCGGCATAGAGTACATGTCACAGTGTTTATATCTTTGATTTATTTGGATTTCTTTTTACAATTCTTAAGCCATACAGAAATTCATGTTATTTAGTTTGATTGAAATAGACTTTTTACATCATTTCAACATCATTGTATTGCTCTGTCCTACCCACCTGGGAGGAAGGTCCCTGAATTTATTGCAAATTAACCCTTTATCAAATGCCAAATTTTTACTGTCCCAAATTGAAAGAGTGTGCAGACGACATTTCAAAATGTGATGAAATTAGAAAATAATAATCAGATATGGTAAAAAACATTGTTGGAAAAGGACAAATTGCTCGTTATAAGCAATTTCTACTTTTCCCACAATGTTTTCCAGAGTCATCTTCAACATAATTGTTAAATTTTGTTTTTGTTTGATAATGGGTTAAGGGCAAAAGTAGCAAAGTAGATATCCATCACCATTCAATTAGTCAGAGAGGAGACTATTACCAATGAACACTGCCAGATATTAACCTTTTCACTACCAGACCTTGTTACTTTCTTGTATACCAAGGAAAAATGTGGAAAAAATTGACGAATTTAATGAAACTTGATAAAACTTAAAATAAAATGACTCATAATTCATAAATTTCGATTGCAAGTTTCACAATACACTATATACCAACCTTTTATACACTAACATGCAGTGGTTCTATACATACAACTATATTATGTTGTGTATTAACGGCGGATATGGTATATATATATATATATATATATATATATATATATATATATATATATATATATATATATATATATATATATATATATATATATATATATATATATATATATATATATATATATATATATATATATATATATATATATATATATATATATATATATATATATATATATATATATATATATATATATATATAAGGTGCTTAAAGTGCGCCACATATATCCGGTGCTATAGATATTGAAAAGGATAATCCACATAGCCAAGAGGCTTTTAGAATTTAAGTTCAGTACTCTTACTTGTTGACCACAGACACCCCAAACTACTTTGATTTTATTGAAGGTTACAAGACGAATATATGAAGAAGTTGCCAAGCGGAAACAGTTTGATGCCTTGTATTCAACACGTTTCTACGGCCCCATGGCGTTTTATTACTGTTGGGTGAGGACCGCGGGACCCCTGATGTGTTATTTATTGGAGAATAAAAGGTAAACAGGCCTTCTGGACATTGAACGATTTTTTACCTATTATCTTGTTTATTATTTTTCATGTAGATGTTTCCTACTGTCAGAGTGCCTTTCGAAACATTACATTTCTTTGCTGTACTTGCTGTTGAAGACTGTAGAAACAATTTGAGAGTTCAACGCAAGACTATAGCAAGTGCTTCATATACATGAAGCACTTGCTATAGTATTAGCCTGAACCCAATATACATAAGAAGATTTTGGTTTAGCTAATGAATTTCTGCATTGTCTCAATAGTTTCTTCCCGATATCATGAAGATTATATCATTTTGCAAACTCTGTAGATGAAATCTAATGTTGCGTTAAATTTGGGCCAGTCACAAACTTTCATGTGTGAGAAATGGGTTAATCATATCCTTGTTTTGAGTTGCTTGCTGTCAGTAGCATAACAATTAATTATCAGACTTATTACAACTGTCGTGAAATTGTTTAACATTGATAGCATTGAAACAAAAGAAAGATATGGTTGTCATGAACAAATTCTCATCTTGTTACATCTTCTTCATTTGTATAATGCTGCCAAGGTGTTAAGAGTCATTTCTATGAGAGAAGGAACAAAGGCTATTTTACAAATGTTGTTGTCGCAACTTTTTGATAAATATCCAAAGCATCAGGAGAGTAAAGAGTTGGTAATGAGAGTGGGCAAAGAGCTACAAGGTTGTTGACAAAATAGCTGTCTAAAGTTTCAAAGAAATTATTGTAAATTTAACTGATATTTTTTTGTATTTATTTAGATACCTGTAAAGTTTATCAATTGAATTAATTACTGGTTTAACTAAACTGTAATATTGTTACCCAACATTACCCTACCCACGATTAATAAGAAATGCATAGATCTAATTTGAATCATATGATTCAGTTTACTGTTACATTATTTGCTATAACAAGAATTTTAATGTATTATAATATTTGGAAGTGCGAATTTTTAATTTATTCTATTCGAAAAAGGAAATTATGAGTTGATGTTCTTCGCATGCTTGTGCAATTTCTACATACAACAGTACAGCCTAGAGGTCATCTTAACCCTTTACCAAACGCCAAAGGCTTTAACTGTCCCAAATAGAAAGAGTTTGTAGACAACTTTTCAAAATGTGATGTAATTGAAAAATAATCTTCTGATATGGCAGAAAAAATTATGGGTAAAGGAAAAATTGCTCGTTAAGAGCAATTTCTCCTTTTCCTATAATGTTTTCCAGAGTCGTCTGCAACAAACTGGTCAAATGTCGTTATTGTTTGGTAATGGGTTAAGGTAAAGTACCCATAATCCGCCATTTTGAAACGGACATTCTTTCATTGCATCACTTCAGTCATTTTCGGTATATATTGATTGGTACAAAACTGTTCAGTATAATTGGAATACTTCCGACCCTCACCTGATGTAGACTGAGAATGACCATAGTGAACCGATGAAGAATTTGTTCCAAACTGGCAGATTATAGGTATTGTACCTTAACCAAGACACAGTTTGTCCTTGAAAAGCCAGAGAATTAATAAGACTGTGACATATTGTATTGTCTTGTCTTTTTGAAATTGGCTGGATCAGTACATGTAACACTGTATAGCATCTTAATATGAAAGTGCTTCGTCTATAGAAAAAGAACAACTCTTTTAAGTAAAAGAATTTATACTTTCTTTTTTTTCTAGGACAATAGATGGCGCACTTTTAGCTAAACTGTGTGGAATTGTAGATCCGAATTTTAGATTAAAATCATCCAGTTCAGCCAAGTCCATCATTCAGGTAACCATAGTAATATGCCTCTAACGTATATATCTTTTACACTTTGAAAAGAAGACTTATGCCATTCCAGCAAATAATTTGTGATTGGTCTGCGATCCAATTTTATACCTTTGGGAAAGCAGTCTTACACTGTTCAAGCATAATATGTTGTGACTAGTTTGAATCCACTGCAACCGGAAATAACAATCATAATGTACTGGCAGGTTGATCATGTGATCAATGTTTACAATATTGAACAGTTTGTAAATGTCGGGCGCCCATGAATGAGCAGGTATTTATGCATTTTTTCAGCAAATTTCTTTCATTTTCCACTATTTTATATATGTCTTGATCTGATGATCAATTTTCCACAACCCCGGCGAATGTTGTAACAATTTTGGCCGTGCTGTTCGCTCCAAGACCCTGCAGAGAATTTCGAGTTGAGGGACGCAAATGACCTAAAATCATCATCCATCGACTGCGATTTATCTACTGAGTGTTAGAAGTAAAGCTGTTGTAAACCATGGGTTATCATATACATCCAGAACCGGAAAGTTGATGGTCAGAACATCACGTATATAAAGTAGTGGAAAACAAACGTAATCTACAGAAAAGAAGCAAATATACCTGTGGTGCTGCCATCTTGTTTGGACATTTTTCGTAAACATTGATGACATAATCACCCCACCCTGTCTGATGTAACCAAGGTGAAAAAACTTGCAGCTAGACCGGAACTTGAACCTGGGTACTCAGCAAACTGTGCAAACAGTACTGAGCCAGCTATCTGGCCAGCTTACACTTTTAACTGTACCTTGTAAATCAAGATCCTTACTACATACTACCCCACTTAATTGATATTCGTCACAAATTTCCTGGAAACAGAATTCATTTGGGAAACTCTTGAGTATCTTTGACTGTAGCTATCATGGGTCATTTAGGCTGGGCACCAATGTAACCAAGCTGAGCAAATGTGCAGCCAGACCAGGATTGATCCATGGACCTCCACAAACCTTGCAAATGCTTTACTGACTGGTTGGCTGGTTGGCTCGTTTACACATCAATTCTCTACCTTGTATATCGAGACACCTACTACAATAAAAGAATATAGAAGTTACTTTCCCTCTAAACTTTCTCACTGAATCCTGATGAATCAGACATTTCTTGAAACCACTCTGCCCAAAAGGAAAATTGAGTGAATATTATATTGCATATTGACATAATCGTTTATTGAATGTTGAATTCAGTTTTGAATGCATGGATTACCTCCTTGTTTTTCTGTTGAATTTCAGCAATATGCCACATATGCAAAAGAGAACAGATTATCAGAATGGGAGAATCTTGAGGCACTGTCGCAAACTGTTAAACCCAAAAAGCGGGAATTAAAGGCGGAGTGAGGCATTACAAACAGTCCTATACTTTCTATGGAGGATTGGGATTAACTGTAAAACAAAATATTCTGATCATGTTGAATGTTATTGGTTATGTTGCCTTCAACATCATAGTATTTGCTTTGTTGTTCCACCCAAGGAAATTGGAGACAGGTTTGATTGAAATGATAGATGAACAGTTTGATAAAAGTATAGCTTTCCTTTTTATGGTTTGAGAAAGAAACCATTTTGGCAAAAAGAGAAATAGAAACCAGAGTTATAGTGAGGACAAATTCACCTAAAGTCAATCTTAGGCAAGAAAGAGTTAGAGAAGGATGATGTGGGATAAATCAATAATCACCAAGAGATCATACATTGTACTTACTGTATGTGATATTGTGCAAATAATTGATGGACATTCAAGAAGATATATCCAGAAACCCAACATAGTTTTTCGATATCATAAAAGAGGTCATCAACCTCGGGTGAATTTGTTTGCACTAAACAACAAGCATACAGCATGTCACAAGCCAGTAACATTGATCAAGGTAAACAAAAAAATGTTCATTGTATACAATGTAAAGGAAAAAAGCACTTGGTGGCAAAAGAAGTTACTACTGAAAGAATCCTGGTGTAATTGCTGTTTGTAATAGTTCTATGATATTTAATGGACCATCAGATTTATATAACTTCTTTTGTATAAGATGATTTAAATATCCCCTTTCAAACCCAATGAAGACATTTGATTCAGTCTTACATCATTAAATCTTTCAAATTATTATTGATGCTGAGCCAATATTAAGAGGTTATTTTCTCATAACACATTTTCAATGGTTAATTAAGAAAGTGTAAATGCATCCTAGTTTTGCCGATGGATTGAATATATAATTTGCAAAACAAACTCATGTCCCTGTGATAAGAATGATGGAAGATAGTTATAGATGATTAAAGTGTCAACCTTGAGGCACAAGGGTTGTGGGTCTAAGTTTTTGGGGTCCAAATTGCAGCTGTTTTTTGTTTGTTCCACATTCATTGATAATCATTATGGTTAAAACACAATCATCTAATGTTTTCTATCCAAAATTTGAATAAATGGATAATGTGTTATAATCTTTGATGAATTTCACATATCACAATTTTCTGAAGATGAAGACCAGAAATTAGTTTGAAACCCTTTGTATGACATGACAGTATTAGAGACTTATCTGATTCATTTAATATCCATTTAATACTGTATTAAAAGTCCTTGGAAATAAACATAACACAAGCAGAAATGATTTTGTCACAAAAGTTTAAAAGTGTTTGTTTTACAGTTACATTGTATATTTGCTTTTATTCTCTTTTTCAATTTTTTTAATGATACCATAAGATGCAGTTTATTAAGATTAGGTGCCTCTTTTTCTTGAAATCATGTAATTTTAATGGCCTGTTGCCAAATTGTTTAGTTAAACAAGTCAAAGATCTATTATTATTGTCTTCTGGTTCCAAATCATTACTACCCTCTTTTAACACATTACCAAATAACGATTTGACCATTTTGTTGCAGATGACTCTGGAAAACATGGTGGGAAATAGAGAAATTGCTCGTAATGAGATTGTTTTTCAATTTCGTAACAAGCAATTTCTCCTTGTCCCACAAAGTTTTCTGCTCTATCAAAAGATATTGTTTTTCAATTCCATCACATTTTGAAATGTCGTTTGTAAACTCTTGTTTAAAATTTGGCGTTTGGTAAAGGGTTAAGTCAAGGATACAGCGCCCATCTCACAAAGCTTTGTAACTTCATGTCTACTTAACAAACTTATCATTACCCTTTGATCTCTAGGGGGTACTTAATTTTTGTACATGAAAAAAAGGACATGTGTTTAAAGGGATTATCTTTCTGAATATGTTGTGTGAGTAAAAAAAATTAAAAATATGATTAAAACAATCCTCATCTCTGAGTAAATGGCCATGTTCTATATCTATAGTTCAAAGATGCTGAAAACCTGTGGTTTCATTGACTAATTGTTTAACAAGCAATGGGGCCTTCAGTGATTTGTTTATAAATAGTTTTTGGATGCTTTTTGATGTACCTTGCTAGTGTCACATAATTTGAGTGGGTTGACCCACTTCATAATGTAGGTCCAATACATTCTAGCCCATTTCAATTATTTCATAGAATGGAAATAAAAAATTATTGTTTACAAAATAAACCATTTAAATGTTTTATTGGCTATACAACATAAAAGGGCTTTATCTCCTTTTCATTGATATGAAAAGAGATAGGAAGTGAATCAACAATCTGGTTTTCTGTATATTAAAGGCCCATTAAAGGAGATTAATGCAATATCAAACTATATTATTTGGTTAACTTTTGAACAGATTCAAATAGTTATCACCAGAAAACACCATCAGCACAACTAAAATGTGAAAGTAAACCAGAAATAACCCAGATTAGCAAGTTTTATAATTCAGATTTCTTGATTCTTCACCTCTGACCTTGACAGTTGATACACACATTTTTGAACCGACCAATCAGAATTTGTTATTTTGAATATGTAAACAAACAGGTTGTTGATAAACATGATTGAATTGGAGACAACTATATTTCAAGCACAAAATAACTTCCTTTTAATTAGTCTATTTAATGGGGTCTCAATGCATTCCTAAACTAATTCTCATGACTTTTATGAACATAATTAAAGAACTCCATATATTTTTTCAGTAATTGATTTGTACTTCTCTCCTTTGATGTGCCTTTAATAGATATGCGATTGGTTTTTGGTTTTATTTTTTTTCGTAGAAGACATTTGAAAAAAAAGATTGAAATCACAATCTGAGACAAAGTCCTTTAAAAAGTACGATCAAGATATCACAGATAGGACTCGTGTTTCGTTCACTAATTCAATTCTTTTCTGGGGTATTTTCCCGCTTTATACAGTATCTACATTTACGAGAAAAATCAGAAAAATTTATCTTTGTGATATAGACCAGGAAAAACATGTTCAGCTGTTTTATCTTTCCTCTTAAAGAATGGAATCCTTTACTACCATTGATTTTTTGCTCTTTTGCGTCTCCATTCAAACACACAGGGTGGTCTCTGCCTATCTCTAAGTGTGCTGGCATATCTGCCAGTTTCAATTACTTACCATGAGACCAAAAACACAAATAAAACGCTTACGCCATTTGTTTGATTAGATGGGATTTAATGCGGTGTCAACAGAATTTCTGTAATTTTACAAGGTTTTATTCTTAATTCCACTGGTACCAGACCGGCCTTGGCATTGTCTCGCCGAAGGACACTCCCACAAACATTGGGATATCCGCATTTTCCTGTATTACATATACACGGTCTGGTTGAGGATGCTTTCTCATCCGACTTTATCACACTTTAACATGAACTTTACATGAAAGGTATAACCAGGATATGACTGAAGTATCACACTTAAGGCCTTAATGACGTTCGTAACGAAATCGCACAATGTATTTGCGCATTATTAATTATCTTCACGCTGACACAGAAATTGGGACAGATAAAATGACCCAACCTTTGATCTTATAGAGTTGACAATGTTCCTCGCAAACCTTATTTCAATGCATATTGTCCAATTGGCCCCTAATTGACGGAGTCGAAAATAGACCAATTTGGGGTTTTCGACACCAATTTGATAGATAGGCTGACGAATATTTTTAAGACCTAAACTTCTGAGGTATGTTTTGATTTAATCAAGTTCAAGTAAGTCATTCACATAACATAACATAAATTTTATTGTAAATAAAGGCCTCCTGCCCAGAATACAGACAATGAATAGCATAGCAATCATGTTAAAATGAATTGATTAAACATACAACATTAATTTACAAACTAATACAAGTGCATTGATTTAGCAGATACTTTTTGCATATTCAATTAGCCTTATAGAACTAGCAGATGTACATTCACAGGGGGTCAAACTCCTTCCAGTATGGTTTGACTTTGACAATTCGCATCCAAGTCTGTTGTCTGTATAATAGCATGGGACAGGGACCCAAGGCTATGTGTCTATCTGCACTGCTATTGTTTTAATACTCCATTTTTTTGACGGTTTTATAAAACCACTCTGGTGACGTTTTAACTGGTGACTTATGCTATTAATTCTATATAACACACATGATTATACAAAATATATCATACAAAATGAAAAATGTTGATGACAAAGTCCATTTCCTGCAATTCGAATAACCTTCAGTAGTATGAATGACTAAGTGAATATGTCCATTTTGTGGACCAGATTTTATCGGAAGGGACCCCTTCCAACTTGCTCGCTGACGATCAGCTGTTTAGGTTTGATCTGGCTCTTTACAAAGAGTTACGCAAGAAATATATAAAACCATATTATTATCAGTTTCGCAATGTTTTTAATTTCATAAGCCGTATGCAATCAAAAAATAAGAACATAGTAAAAAATCTTGGTAAATATGTATATGAAGCCTTTCATGTTAGATCGATTCAAAATATCGACATCCTATAATGATATGTGATTACATAGTTTGGATTATCCTCCCTGATTTGTTTAAACAATGTTGTGAGATTAACTTCAGAAATGATGTTGTATATGTTATAACGAGAAACTTGTAAAAGTTTAAGTTAATAAACATCTATCTATCTATCTTAATTAACCCATTACCAAACAATAACGTTATTTCACCACTTCGTTGCAGACGACTCTGAAAAACACCGTGGGAATAGGAGAAATCGCTCAGAACGAGCAATTCCTCCTATTCACACACTGTTTTCTATCCTATCAGAAGATTTCTTTCCAATTTCATCATATTTTATATGTCGTCCGCAAAGGCTTTCAATTTGGGACAGTCGAAAATTTGGCGTTTGGTCATGGATTAATCGCTTAGGGGTCCTCTTCAGTCCATAGTGAAACGTTTATTTGTGAATGACTTTTCTTGTTTAAGGTTATTAAAGTGTGCCGTTTTCTAACTTAAAAGGTCTCTTCTAGGCGATACACTACCCCATTATACAATGGTATGGAGGTAATTTCAGCCATTACGGACACAATTTCCCAGTAAATATCTAATGTAGTTTATTATAAAGTATAACACTTTGTCTGAGAAGGACATGAAAAGGGAAGATAAAACATACACCAAGAATGCAATTAAGGTATTAACTTTTATGCCCCCCATCTACACATTTTTCATTTTTATTACAACAGACCACAGTGTGTTGTAGGTACACATTATGGAATCGTACAAATGGTGTAGGGTTTCTGCGATAATAGGTTTCTTTCGTTTCTTGAAAAAAAAAGGTTACTTAAGGGAGACACATGACCGGTTACTTACTAAATTACCCCCTCGCTACATGCATCTTCTGAAGATTATACTGTTATGAATTGGTTGTATTCGACATATTAAACACGTATAGGGTTGTTTGGATCGATATCCTCGTGTTACATGTACGAGAACTGCATCTGCTCGTATAGCAATCATGCAGTTAATGTGTCACGTGATATCTTTTAGTCGCTGCACATCCTTTACTCGGTCATCAATCGATGACCTTCACTAATGACTACGTGGTTCTTTCCCCGCCTCGCAGAATCACGTTTAAAGGACTTTTTCCAACAGACAAAAATACGAGGCCATATTTGAAATATGTATTCCAATATTCAAAATTGTAGGTAATATGTCGTTTGTTATTCTAAACACATTTCTTGGTTCCTTGTGAAAGATCTTTGTCGAAAGCAACATCAAACGGTTATCAGTAAGTAAAGAAGACCTTTTCTCCATTGTGAAATCGATAGTATCACGTTGTGGTAAACAGAAATGTCTCTCGGTATGAGCAGACTTATTTTACCATGGTAATCGTTAAAGTCAGAACCTCAAATAATGACTTATTCGTCCTTCTAGCCACACTAACATTAGCAAGTTGATAGAACAACCAGGAATAGTAAAATTACGAAAAGCATAAAAATGCAATTATCTAAAGTTACCAAATGCAAGACATCTCGATGAAAAGGTTCACTTGTTTAGAACGCCCACTCGTGTATCCAGTTCCCCTTATATCCAATCTATAGTGAATCAGAATCAAGCATAGATGACTTCATCTGAAGCAAGACAAAAAGGAGCACAATCGTGCTGCGTGTTCTTCAGTTCCGAATCGACCAATGTAGCAGCCAAAGTCTGATCCGAGACGAGAAACTACACAATGAATGGAGGAACCCCGTGGCCTACTGGTAAGAGTACTGAACTTTGAACCACACGGCCCCTCTCCGCATGGGTTCGAATCCCGGTGACAGAGTTTTTTTTTATAAAAGGTATTCTCCCTACGGAATGCCGATGGTTCTACCCGGCTTAACCAGCTCTTATGGGCAGTTGAGTATTGGGTCTTCCTTCATCATTTAGAGTCGGACATCGATAACTGAAAAAGTGTTGATACGGTGTAAAACCCATATAAACACAAACCATATAAATACACAAAATGATTAAATGACATAAACGAATCATCCCATGGCCAAAACTGTTATAATCCATCTGCCAGATAAAGATGAGGCCCGGATTAGCTTATCTCAGTCTTTCTCTTGCTAATCCAGGATGCAACTTAAGACCCCTTATTGGTCTGACTGAGCCCGCATTTTAAGTGTGTAGTGATTATATCAACAGTAAGTCGATGATAGCAGCCATTTGAGGATAGCATCCTTCTATAGAAGGTGAGGTTTCATGTGGCTGTCAGTAATAGACAAGTCTGTATAGGTATACCTCTTATATATGTCTCTGTATCGCTGTATCTCTTATATATGTCTCTGCATCGCTGTACCTCTTATATATGTCTCTGTATCGCTGTATCTCTTATATATGTCTCTGCATCGCTGTACCTCTTATATATGTCTCTGTATCGCTGTACCTCTTATATATGTCTCTGTATCGCTGTTCCTCATATATATGTCTCTGTATCGCTGTACCTCTTATATATGTCTCTGTATCGCTGTTCCTCTTATATATGTCTCTGTATCGCTGTACCTCTTATATTTGTCTCTTTATTTCATCGTGTCGTTTATCCTTGTCTCTATCTCTTACATCTCTATTATATGTGTAGTTATATACATGGATGTGATTCTCCTATATTAGTCTATGTACCCGTGTGTCGCTTACATGTGTCACTGTATCCGTGTTTCCATCATATGTGTCTTTGTACATGTGAATATGTATGCCTCTCATTTGTGAATCTATGTGCCTCTGATATGTGAATGTGTTTCTCTTATATGTACCCATACGCTTGTCTCTACATTCATGTGTCATTTAAACGTATATCTGTATCCATGTTTCTCTGATAGGTGTTTATGTTTTCTTGTTTACACTTATGTTCATGTGTTGGGTTGGCAACCCATCTGCACCCATTCCATATCCGTTTTGTTATAACCTGGCTCTATACAACCCTTCATTCTCCTTTCGGCTACTCAGGATATCCACCGATATACAAAGCACCTTGCAACGGTTTTGCGACCTTTCCCATGAATTATCAATTGCATATGACGTTATCAATAGAGGAACTTGATAGGTGTGTTCATGCATAACACCGCGATCCAACGCAACAATCCCATTAAAAGGTTATAAACTTCCTCCAATGTGACACATACCTGGTTTTTTAAAAGTCGTATATTATGTCGGTTACACACCGCTGGATACTGTAGGGGTACATTTGATACGGCCTTTTAAAAAACATCTCGATGGTGTGTGTACATTAACTGCGTTGTTTAGACTTTACGATAGGGAAATTTAAAGATGTGTTTTAGTCGTAATTGGTGAGTATTTGGCTTATAGGTACATGTGTTGTTGAAGAATGTGTTAAGTCCATGCCTACGATGTCTACATATGGTGTAGTTTAGGATCAGACTATACATTTTGTGTGTAACATGCTAGAAAAATATATTTCGTTATTTTTTATACGGAAGTAAATCTTCGGCTATGTAAACGTGTTTTAAATGGCTACACTTACACATTGCACGAAGGGCTATTTTGTTAGGCATGCTATTGGGAAATACGATGGTAATCACGCAGACAGATGTCTACAAGACCATCCTATATCAAACTCATAGCTGTTACATCTATTATGTACAGCAGTCGCTCGATTATAACTTGATTATTCTCAATTATATAACCATACAGTGGCGTATTCGATCACAATGTTAAGTTAAATTTAGCTGATTCGGGAGGCAAACTTAACCCAGGTTTTTTTTCTTTTCCTTGCTATTCATTGGTTCAGGTAGATCGAACTTGATTTTGAGTTGTTCTCATCAACGAAATTTGTATACATCGATAAGTAATTCAAATCGTCTCTGTAGCTAATGTTTATTTAAATGTTAATTTATTATGGCACAATATCGACATCAATAATTAGTTGGATTAAGAAAGTCTTTTTCTTGATCTTCAAATGAGCTAGATATAGAAAAGGGATGCCATAACAATATTCTCAGAAATAAAAAAAAATATGCAGATATTGTAATTCTGGACAGGTAGTAAACGAATTTCACTCTTTATCAATTTGTTCAAAACATTCAAAATAAGATCAGAATACACACGAGGAAACACAATCATACGTGGTCAAATATGCATAAACGTAATAGTATATTATCGAATAACACCTTTAAATGAAAAGCTCCTCTGTAAATCTATGTCTGTTTAAATGTGTGATAAAATTACAATATAACATGTTACGTTAATAATACAATTATTATGGATGTACGAGCATGTATGTTTATTGGACGTTTACCAACAGATATAAGATAGTATGGGTGTTTTAAACATGACATACATTACAGACAACTATCATTGTATAGAGAAAAATATACCATGCATACATATTTATAGGGAATTCATCTTTTCAATCAATTAGGAATTCGGTCGAAAGGTTTCGTATGTGTTTAAACACAATGACATTTGGCTATCTTCATGCCGAGGGTTCAATGCAAGACCATAGTAAGTGCTTCATAAACATGAAGCACTTACTATAGTCGTGCAATGAACCCTCGATGTACAATTGTTTAAAACGTCTGGTTCTATTTAGTCCGAATGATCCAGGCGTAGATATTTCATTCTACGTGTAGCAGCTCGGATCATCCGAGTAAGAAGGTTCAGTTAGTCGTTCTTCGCGCTCAGAGTTAGATACCGAAATCCATACCGATTCACATTCTTACGGCTGTCATGGATACGGAAAGGATGGAAAGTTATCTACAGATTTTACCGACAATTTTCCTTTGTGTTGCGGTGCGTTTTGAATGTATCATATCTGAGTTGTCATGAAATGGAACGGACTTGACCGTTGGTGTGACCGACTAGTGACGGGGATTGCCGAGTTGATACGATTGGCCCTTCGTTGCTGACCTTCTTTCAAAAATGGCTCCCCATTACCTCCGAGGTTATTTTAAGAAATGGCCGAGGTGTTCCGAATGGGACTGACATATGGGGGAAACGTGGGAATATGATATTCGGCTAAGTCATATGAAACGGATCGTTTTTACAATTTAAATGAAATAAATCAAGATTACGGACATAAAACGGATTTTTCCCCAACAATTTATACACTATCACTGTAAGCTGACAATAGACCACTTTAACCCTGTGTTTTGAAGGATTTTTAATTGGATGGAATTGACTTAACGACTTACTGCAGGTAAACTTTTCATACACTTTTCCATGGATAGAGTGTCGTCCCCGGACACGAGGGTCGTGTGTTCGAATCCCGTGAGTCGTGGGTTCCGCCTTGCGACCTTTCATTTTTCCATATTTGGCGCGTGAGTACTGGTAATGTATCCAGGAAGCAAAAACGAGAGTGATTAATTAAAGTTGTGCGAACATGTTTCTCAATCGAAGTAAAAGAATTAATGTTTAAACTAATCGCTTTTAAGATTTTTAGATTTTTTTTCGATATATCGCTCATATGTAATAGAAGCAGTCCAGTAAGGCTGGAGAGCACTAGGTAGACCCGTCAGCATTCTGTTTAGCATCCGGGATATGACCTCTCATAGAAATCGACTATCGGTATCAGAATTCGAACAAAGTGATCAGAAAGGGGCCTTGTGGCGTCCTACCTACAACCTTGCTTTGATGCGTCTCTCAAATCTTCAGAAAGCAATATGACAAAAGAATAAGCTGCTTCTAATAGACAAGATATCTTTCTGATAACAAGGGTTTATATTGATTATCGTGTAAAAGTTTATATGTTGTTTTTCTTATTCTACATCTAAAGGAAAAGAACAAAGGACATCAATTGAAAATTACATACGATATATGTAGTGAGTGTAACATGTACTGTTTTGTTACATATATTTGTTTTCTGAATAAATAAAATAAATGCGAAAAAAGAAAGCATTTCCAGTATGAACATTTTAGATTGGTTCAAATTGAATGAAACAGCAAACGCCACAAAATAGTTGAATAAATGCATGAATGAAACATTGGTTAAAACGTCAGTTATGCATTCTATAAATTCCCATTCAAACAATATATAAAGTACCTGCTATCTTTTTCAGAAACGTTTAACAACAGGCTTTATGATTTTTATTTCTTTTTAACTGCAGTGACAAAAAAAGAGTACAACTCAACAAGAGCAATGCCCTCAACTTTACACAAGATTTGTTTTAGATTTAAAACGAAAACGAAATGTTGAAAAGAGAAAAGGCAACTGATGTCGTGGCATAGGTTTAAAGAACAATAAAAAACAGGGAAAGATTAACCAGCTGTTTATGTATTAGATAGAAAGGGAGATGAATACTGTGTACTTGTGTAGCTGAACTAAAGACATCTACGTTACTTGGCACGAAATTAAACTCAATTCTACTATCTTTTAACCATGAATTATTTGTTATGAAATGCAATCAGGTCCCTTAACCTTTTTTTTTTGAAAAAGAAAAGGCATAACGTATTGTAATTTTTCTTTCTTATTCCATGTTACTTGCTGCTTTATGCAGTTTTGACCAATCACAAATTTTCATATGGGAAGAGTTAGTCAGTTGGTCATGTGTCAGACATAGAGGGAGATATTTGATGGGTAATTGTTAAGTTGATCTTAAGACACATACGTCACTTGGTAAAAATCGGACATAATTCTGCTTTCTTATTTCAAAGATAAGAGATTAGATTCTTTAAACTTCAAGAAAAGTTTGTGATTGAAATATGACGAACTGATGCAAAGTAGCATAACGTAGAACAAACGTATTTGCACAGCAGCCTTGTTTTTCATATTAAATCACTTCTCTATGGTATTGTCGCATCCGTGTTTGCTGCATTTATTATTCATAGGCATGTTTGTACTTAAACGGTTAGTTAAAGACAATAACAATTCATGCTAAGATTACAAATCTCAATATACAGGTACGTATATATGGACTTATCCGATTAGTTGAGACAGCATCATACAATTCTATTCGTTCAAAACCACACCAATCAGCCGAATAGATAAAGACAATTGGACACAAGAAGACAATTGTTCGTGTCGTTTATCATCTCCTTTTGCCATAAGACCACATGAAAACGTCATATTCCAAATTCCTCTGCAAACTACTTCAACTTTAAAAGCGCGCTAATGTACGGTGGCACAAATGTGACATAAGTGCATTCATACTTATCTCGTTGGAATATTATCCGGTGAGCCGTATAACTCGAATGATATTTATTCCGAAGCCAAGCCCAGTAACCTTTCCTATTCAAAGACAACAACCATCTATTCTATTTATTCTGTTACTCATATAGATTCATATAAACAAATAAAAATGAAATGAAATACGAAAAAGGGTAAAACAAAAAAGTAAACAAAAACTGACAGGTGCACGCAGTAATCACGTGATCTGGTGACGGAAACAAATATGTTATACGGTACCCTGTTATCGGTCCGTTAATTGCTCTTATGAATCACTTTTTCGGTATATCGAGAATGGAAACATACTTAAACATGTCACCTCTGTACCACCGTCCTGATTTTGTATTGTTTTCTTTTTTCAGAACTCACATACATTGTAGGTACAACCATAACTAACCTGGGTTAAAAGACCAGCACCTCTCAACATGTTGTTTCGACTACTTGCCATGTTTGCGGCCATTTTAAAGATGACTGACGGACACGGTCGCCTGATAGAACCGCCGTCCCGTTCAACAATGTGGCGGTTCGGATATGATAACCCGCCCAACTATAACGACAACCAGCTGTTCTGTGGAGGGTTCGCCGTAAGTCATATAATATACATGTATAAATTTACAGGTTGACCGTAATTTAAAATGTAGGTTAACCTCCATTTACAATTTCGGTCCTTTCTGTACACCATAAGTAACCCCCTGTTCTATTTCATTTTAACTTCTACTACACGTTTTCTCCCAACGATGTTGGTTGTGTTTATTATACTGATATGGGGTATACCTCAACCTTTCAAAGTCGGGCATCGCAACGTAACTGAAATAATGTTAACGTGATGTTAAACCAATACTGAAGAAAATGACAACACTTGTTACAGAGACAATGATCTTTAATGATTAACCTGAAAACCCCCTAGCTTTTTTCCATATTCTTTATTCAAGTCCTGATCATCTCTCCCGGCTGAATTGAGATGCTTCGATGAATCTCCTTCGAATATTCGATTCGGTTGTTAAGAGAACTTATATATTCGGTGGTCTTTCTATGTAAAAGCAAGACATACGTCGCTAAAAGACAAAAGTTTGAAAAAAAAATAGAAAAAAGGAAAAGAAAGATAGAAAAAAGAATGTGAATGAAAAGATCAAGCAAACAACATTTGGCACGAACATTTTCTCCATTCTAGACACAATTCAACAAGAATGGCGGTAAATGCGGCGTGTGTGGAGACTCGTACGACGGTCCCCTGGATAACGAGGGACCGGACGGTAAATACGCCGCTAAGGGGATCATTGTTCGCAGTTACAAGGCGGGACAGATCCTTACAACCAGCGTCGACATTACAGCCAATCACAAGGGTTACTTCCAGTTCAAACTCTGCCGGAACGATCGTCCTGCCGCCAAGGTGACGCAGGAGTGTTTCGACGAGCACCTGCTGACGGATGTTAAAGGGAACACGGAGCTGTCGATCGGCGATAATCCTGCTTGGTACAACCACAGCCTACGCCTGCCACCCGGCCTCACCTGTAAGGCGTGTGTTCTACAGTGGAGATATAATACCGGAAATAGCTGGGGTACAGATCCCGTGACGGCGAAAGGGTGTATAGGTAGGTTACTACATTTGTAAAGTGAAGTGTAATTTTCAAATTAAATGTAGGGAGACCAATTGGTTATAAATAAACATGTAATGACCGCGTGAAGAGGCACACTTTCAATGTGGTACGTATAAGCATAGAACAGCACTTTGTTAAACCCAAGCATAGACATGTGCAATAAGGGTAATACAAAATCAGTTTACGTCAGTCAATGTGGGGCGAGAAAGAAACCATTGGACCAGAGGCCTCTGTTTACAAACAATGCTTCTGTATTATGTAATCGAAGGGTTTAAAAACCATCGGGCCAGAAACCCCTGTTTACAAACAAACCTGTATTCTGTATTCTGTAATCGATGGAATTAAAAACTATTTGGCCTCTGTCTACAAACAAACCTGCTTTCTGTACACCCCCCACAAAAAAAAACCAGAAAAAAACCGATTGGACCCCTCTAACATCTGTAATCGACAAAAAAGCAATAGACCAGAGGCCCCTGTTTACAAAGATACTTTCAGCATTCTATTTTCTGTAATCACTGACATTAAAAAAAAGATTCAAGTGAAATCGTTCTTTTTTTCTCCCCTACAGGGTGCGGCAATCAGGAGCAGTTTTACGGGTGCGCGGATATCGCTATTGGGGAAAGTGTCGAGGTGGGCAAACCTTCCAAGCCCAGCCATCCGCCCCCGAATCCCGACGTGGAGTACGGACAAACTGACACGGATGGACAGGCGGGCGGACAACCGTGTAATTGTCCGTGTTCCTCCGAGGCCATATCCCTCGGGAGTTCACTCCGAATGATGTTACTGTCGCTGTTGCTTGTACTGTACGTGACTCCGTTCTAGTCCGGACTGAATCTTTATTCTAATCAAAATGTATCTGTTACCTCATCTTCTTTATTTCGCAATCAATTACACTGGTAGAACTACAGCATAGAATACCGTAAAGAGCATTATGACATAACAAGGTATTGTTCGTGACGAATAATCATCGCTTTGTCGCTGTTTGACATCGGTTTCTCCATACTAATAAGTTTTCTCTGTTGCACATTTCATTTTTGGCTTCTAGAAATATCTCATTATAGGGAAAAGGAAATGTCGTTATGGAACCAGTCCTATAACAACGAATGGTGCGATTATTGGTGTAAGATCTATTAATGACGCTACGGGACTGCATTATTACAGTGGGCGCAACTCCTTTCCAATGTGACATCAATGTAAAATATAAAGGTCGTGTTCCTTTCGCAAAGGCTATCACAGTTATTCAAGGAGACATGAAAACTTTGTTTATAATTGACACACCTTTGCGGACAGATTTGCCTTTGGGTGCCGCGGTTTTTCAAACTGTAATACCCAATAGCCCATGAAAAACAGGGCTTAGTGTACTTCATAAAGGGTGTACACTTGTCATTTTGACGTGGACAAATCGCAACATTTCGCGTTTAGGAAATGGTTAAAGGCGAGTTGATTTCATCGAGGATATTAATTTTATTCCAATAACCTTAAACGTAGTGTACATCAGCAGTAAACAGTCAGGTCATTGATAAGGCAATGTCTATACCCCTTCATGTAACAGTACATGATAGTATACACCTCAAGGACAGAGACTTGGAATATCACTGTAATGTCCATTCTGTTACGTAGTGATCTCCCTTTTCATTGGGTAAGGAGATAACTGTAAGTACTGCAGAGTGGTAAAGGGATGAACTCCTATGCTGAGTTTGTGTAGTGTAGACCCACATCAAAACAATACAGATTTCTTTAACACTTTTTATAAATACGTAATGGTCTAATTGTAATTCCGTTTCCAGTAAACAAGTTTCTCAAGTTCGGACAGCATACAAATCCATGTCTTGTGGTATTTCGTCATTGGAAATGCACTGTTGGCATTGCATACCAATGGCTGATATATCGACAAGATTGCAAGTTTAATGGCTTCATTTACAAACATTAGAATCGGGGATTCACTTTAAATAACATATAAATGTATTTTGCCCATGTGTATACTAATTCAAAACTACCGGGCACATCCTTCAAAGGGAATACGGTTTATATTGGCTGAACGATACGATACTTATGAGTAACCAAGATAAAGAAACAAGAGATGCAATAAAGGATTTAGTTACGAACTATTACTCTTATTCGGTTAGAACAAAATATTCTAATAGTGGACATGCTCTTTTTACTCTTACAATACAAAGATACCCATGCTGTATTGGATCGTTGATCAACTAAGTCGCTATTTGTACTTTACTCTCTGTATTACTATTGTTATCTATTTGTTATATTTAAAGGATCTTTATAAAACGACGTGTTATTCTTTTGTATATAACCCTACCTTATAGTTTATTTCACCTAGTGTAGTAGATGGTGAATTCGAACCGCGATCGACTCAAACCAGAGACCGAGTGATAATGGTGGTTACTATATACCGACGATTATTCCGACGCTATTACAGTGATGTCTCGTTAATCCGAACACGGCATTTCCAAACAAATTGTCCGGATTACCGAATTATCCGGACTAATGAAGCAGAGCATGTTCTTATACACATTAAGTCATAAACAATCTGTATGCACGTGTATACTTATAACCCTTTAGCAAACGCCAAATTGTCGATCGTCCCAAATTGAAAGAGGTTGCAGACGACATTTCAAAACGTGATGAAATTCGAAAATAATCTTCTGATATGGCAGAAAACATTGTGGGAAAAGGAGAAATTGCTCGTCACGAGCAATTTCTCCTTTACCCACAATGTTTTCAAAAGTTGTCTGCAACAAACTGGTCAAATAATTCCGTTCCCTTACATTTTCGTTCGGATTGCGAGACATCCGGATCATCGGAATCCGGATAAAGGAGGCTTCACTGTACAAGCAATTCACCGTCCGAACGTTCTTTCGTTTTAGGTTGCCGTCCACTTCGAGTGAGATTTTCAATATTTCCTCCTTCGGCTATACTTTTTAAAAGCTTAGAGACGATTCTTCGATTATATACAGTGAATTCCTCGTCTACCCACTCCATTGTAACAAAACCAGCCTCAAAACATTGTAGATGCTCGGACTTGGTGCTCCGAGTCGGATAGAATCCCAAGGCTTTCCGATCGTAATCTCTGGTCATCTTTGCGCCCAACGTAAACTTTTTTATTTGCACCAACCACTATCTTTGTTTCATCACTAAATATAATTGTTGACCACTGATTATCAACTGTCCAGTGCAGTTTTTCACGAAGAAACCTTCATCGCTGAGCACGATTCCTAGACCCGATAGTTATATTCTTCGAAACAGTCTTCTGTTTGTATCCTTCAGAATACAATCGTCTTTTTACAGTCTTAGAAGATAGTGACGACCCTGTATTATTATTGAAAGCTGATATTAATTCAGCTAATGTCTGTCGGCGATTACGTTTCACCATCCGAATCAAAACACCGTCCGAACGTTTTGTTATTTTAGGTTTCCGTCGTCTTCGAGGGAGATTTTCAATATTTCCTCGTTCGGCTCTCCTTTTCAAAACTTTAGAGACGGTTCTTCGATTTTATACAGTGATTTCTTCAATGTTCCACTCGATAATCCCCTATTTGATAACTTATTAACTAAGTTAAGTTAACTAGAACTATGGCATCAGTGATCAATTGTTTACCATGGCGCGCCATGTACACTTTTTACTGACGAAATCAACAAAAGGGGAATAATTATGGTTGACTTTAATAAAAGTCGATTTAAAAAGACTGCAAAGTAGTCCCCCTTGTGATTTATTTTGTTTATTAAGAATAACAACGACAAAATATTTTTGACACGGATGGTAGTTTAGAGAAATGACGTCAGCCATTGAGGGAACTCATTTATGTCCCCCGACTGTCTTTATTTGTCTTTTGTTTTTTCCTCTATGGAATAAACTACCAGCAACAGTGGCTGAGGCCCACTCTTTGGCATCCATTCCTTTCTTGTACTATTTACATGATTATCTTATCAGCGATTCTACTAACTTTCCCATGATTTACTTATCGATGGAGAAGTACAAGTATTTTCGACATTCTTAAGGAGATCTAAGTGTCCTAAGACAAAATGGTGGGTATGTGATCTTTACGTATACGCTCGCAATCCTTAAAACTGAAAAATTGCTGAAAGTGAGTTAGCATACAAATCAATCAATCGGGGGAGTATGCAATCGTTCTCGTACACTATGTACATTCGGTTTGAAGTTATATACATAACGTGAGTGTTGAGTAATCATTGTCGTGTTAAGCCTTTACCAAAAAATAAATTTCGACTCTCCCAAATGGAAAGAGTTTGCAGACGACATTTCAAAATGTGATGAAATTGAACAATAATCTTCTGATAGGGTGGAAAACATTGTGGGAAAAGGAGAAATTGCTCGTTACGAACATTTTCTCTTTTTCCCTCAATGTTTTCAAGAGTCGCAACAAAGTGGTTAAATGTCGTTATTGTTTGGAAAAGGGTTAAGACGCAGCTATGAATTAAAACTCTTTTTTCTGGAGCAATAAAACATTATGATTGACTGATGCAACGAAACGACCCTATTGCTGCAACACCTTTATATACAGTCGTCATCAGCCATAAAAGAAAACCCCTGGTGTAACATGGTCATATGCATGCAAGATTTCACAACAAGCGCAATAAATTCTCGTGTGTGGGTACTCATTCGAACAGTCTCTGACTTTGAATGTCTGTTCATCAAAAATCTAACCGTAAACTGTCAGCATGTGTGAGTTGTCCCCCCCCCTCCCCCCATAGTTTGATCAGAGACATAGATAACATGTTATCTATGTCTCTGGTTTGATTTAAGGTAGACTACCCAAAATCTGACATTTTGAATCCCATTCTTTCGTCGGATTACTTTGGCCGTTCTCGGCATACATCGGTCGGGGCAAGAACTATTCTGTGTAAAGCGAACAGATTCGGCTCAGACCCATGTATACCGAGAACGACCGAAGAATTCTGACGAACGGATGAGGTACAAAATGGCGGATTTTAGGTATTCTTTCTTAATGCAAACTGCAAAACTATTTTCTATATCGTTTTCAAAACACGGTTTAAATGGTTTTTTCGGGGGTATCTATCACGCAAATGGTTTTTGAATGACATACCTTTCTTATCCAATCGCACGGTCCAAATTCCAGATTGGGAAATCCCCCAAAAGTGTCAGCATGTATACCACTTATTTAATCGTAACCTTATACGCTAATATTTTTGTAGACCTTCGCGTTAAATCGCGTTGCGGTTCGCACAGTGTGAAATTGTGGTGGTTTGTGTAAATTTCTTTATGAAAACACAAACATTATATATGACCCTATAGATCAAAATAAGGAAATTGA
Source organism: Cerastoderma edule (assembly GCA_947846245.1). NCBI lineage: Eukaryota > Metazoa > Mollusca > Bivalvia > Cardiida > Cardiidae > Cerastoderma > Cerastoderma edule. The sequence goes on from OX401417.1 coordinate 22,141,804, forward strand.
AATAACAGCTTTCCCTGTTATTGGGAAATATTTCACTCCTAGAAAGTCGGTTCCGAATTCGATCATAGAATCTCCACCTTAAAGTTTAAAACAATGCTGAAAAAGGCATTATGTCACAGAAAAAAACCCAACGACATTCGATACTTCCTAGTAACCCATTGTATACAGCCAAACTTGCATTAGCCGAAAGCTCTTAAACATTGCGTTAAAGGTTATTTTATCTGAGACTGTCCTGATACAGGTCCGACGGTGGAAGGGGGTTGGGGCAATACGTCAAGGGAGGCTCGATCTTTTTGTCGGATTACATCGGTCGTTCTCGCCTTCTCGGTATACATCGGTCTTGACCGTAACAATTTGGTGCAAAGCGAATAGTTCCGGCACCGACCAATGTATACCGAGAACGACCGAAGTGATTCGACGAAAGAAAACGTTGTAAAAACCCAGATTGTAGGCATTCAACCATAAAAATGTGGCCATTCCCTACAATGTTTCATCGTAAATTGCATATTTAACGATCCCTGATTAAACCGCATTCTTCCCTTCTTTCACTCGTATTGGTTTTAAGATAATGTATTGTTTTTAACAAAACATTTCATGGAAAATGTGTGTCTACTCAAGACGTTTTTTAAACTGTCATAGAAAAAAGAGGATAGATTGCTCTCACATGCAAGTTCCCTTTTTCATCACACTTTATTCTTTTATTCTTCACGAAATACATTTCTATTTCGTAACAACTTTTGAATTCGATTCAAATATATTCCCTTTGAGCGAGTTGGTGTTTTTTTGCGAACTGTAAGCGATTGTATTGATATGTAATATCGAGAAGGGTCTTTACCGCATGTGAACATTGACAGTGTCACCCAACAACTATGATCTGGGAACTCTAGTGTACATTTAACTGGGCTACTGCTTTCAAGTTTTATACGGACGACAAAAATGTACTGCGTTATCAAGAACCAAAACAACTTCAGAAAGGGTAATACAAGTAATCCTTTGTAGGAATGCCCTGTTGTGTCGAGTTATTGCGATAGGTGTATCATTATGTCAACTTCTCAGGGTGATCAAAGGCAATCATTCCATACGTGTGAATACCCTGTTTTATTGTATGTCATAAACATATACAACGAATCCACATGTGTGTTTTGAAATATGCATTTCAAAAGCTAACAAATTATTACCATAGTTTGGAAACATTTTAGACGCATCTCGGTGAGAAAAGAAAACTATTTATCTATATTTAACCCTTCATCGTCCCTTCACGTCGATGCAATTCAAATGCGTACCCATCTCACATAAAAATGTAACTTAGCCATTTACCGAACGCCAAATGTTCGCCTGTCCCAAATTGAACGAGTTTGCAGACGACATTTCAAAATGTGACGAAATTGGAAAATAATCTTTTGATGGAGTAGAAAACATTATGGGAAAATGAGAGAATTTGCTCGTCACGAGCAGTTTCTTCCTTTCCCATAATGTTTTCCAGAGTCGTCTGCGACAAAGTGGTCAAATATCGTTATTGTTTGGTAAAGGTTTAAAAGTGTAAGTTTTCGTTATCATTGTGCAATACAAACATTTGATGCGTAAATAAGTACAAAGTGACAATTCGTGATTTCGTTTTGGGCACGCTGATCTCACCTTACTCAATATTTAAACTATCAAAAAAACATAAGGCAGTAGCTTTCCTTTTTTCTACGCTTAACATCGCTTTTGTACGGGCTTTCTAATTGTGCTATCATTTGATTTTCTTCTTTCTTTATGATATTTAGAAAAGCAGAAATATGAAATGTGACCCAGAAGTTTGCATTATAAAAGACTGAAAACTGTAATTTGCACTGTATTCAACTTCAAAATTCCGACACACAATATGGTAGTTCTATTTGATTTAATCGGCTACTGAATATACTCTCCTTTAGATTGTTGATTTCTAATTAGCTTGATCATTTATACGCCGTTGCCTAAACAATGCATCCTATTTTCTATTAATTAGTGAGACATGCCATGACACAGGTAATTAATTTTTCATGTGCCATTTTTATTTAAAGTAAAACCTGTATACAGTGGTCGGTCGTACTTTATACTGGTATTGCCTGAGTATATATTTCATTTAGATTTACTTATGGGCCTATTTGGCAGGGTGTGATTAATTTCTTCATGTTTGTAATTTTTAATTTCTTAATGCATGTTGCGGTAACGAAAACGTGTTTATCTTATCTATATACTGTCTGAGCCATCTCTTGTATATGAAAGGTAAAGGATTCGAGGTCGCATTGGATAATTCCAGGGAACACAACAGACTTATTAAAAATCTTATTCATTTTACATCAATTGTGAAACAAGTTCTTACAATCTAGATTTATCCCTCTCGCCGACTGCTTCCTTGAAATACAACTAGAACTCATGACGTGGGTTTATCCGGAAATTTTACCTCACCGCTAATATGAATCGAACCCAGGACCCTTTGTACTAGAGGCCGACGCTCTCAAGAATCGAACTTATATGTTCGATTTCATTCTGGTTGTCGGTTTAGTTTTCATCATTACTGTACATCCCATCCTTTAGAGATTTACTTCCCGATCTGAACAAACTTTTAATAAGAATTTAAATTTTACCTGATCGTCTTACAGGTACAGTGTTTATTCGTTGTTTACCTGAACAAAGCACAACACATCGGCTAGCTATTACGTGACAAACATCTGACCGAAAATGGCGGGTACCATAGCTGTGTACGGATTATTGTTGATTGCTGTCCTGGGCGTTGGAATAAGTGAGTACAATAGTTCGAAAAAGGAACTTTTGTGTCAATTTTTTGTTTGTTTATCGACTGTACTTCATGACATGTTCTTTGATTTTGATGCGTACAGTTTATCCAAAACACTATGTCGCAAACAAAGGAATTCACCGATCTGCAAAAAAATAAAAATATCATTACACAAACAATTCTTATGATATAAAACTTAATTTTATTACGGCACTTGTTCTGACAACCTTCGACTTAGTTGTTCTGACTTTCCTGACTTTTCTTCATAAGGGGTAAAACACCTTAAACATTGAATATTCGATACAATGAAGCAGTAAAGTGCAAAAGGCCATGCCCTTGAGGTAACGGACAGTTACAGTGTATTTTCGTTAAAAAAGATCGTCTCGAATGAGTTTCTATAATATACATTTTGAGGAACAAATTACATTTTATTCATGACTGACGATACTGATGACATTGGTAAAGTAATTCACGAATTTTATTCATCATTTGTTTTCAAAGCAAAGCAGGTTGAATCAAATTACAGTGAAGCCTTTACCGAATTATCCGGATGTCTCGTAATCCGAACGAAATTGTAAGGGAACGGAATTATTTGACCAGTTTGTTGCAGACGACTTTTGAAAACATTGTGGGTAAAGGAGAAATTGCTCGTGACGAGTAATTTCTCCTTTTCCCACAATGTTTTCTGCCATATCAGAAGATAATCTTTGAATTTCATCACGTTTTGATATGTCGTCTGCAAACTCTTTCAATTTGGGACGGTCGACAATTTGGCGTTTGCTAAAGGGTTATAAGTATACACGTGCATCCAGACCGTCTATGTCTTAATGTGTATAAGAACATGCTCTGTTTCATTAGTCCGGATTATTCGGTAAACCGTACATTTTGTTGGGAACGGACATGTTCGGATTAACGAGACATCACTGTATAGAGAACTCATTCCTTTGGCATAACAGAAATCTCGGGACGACAGCCAAAGCATAATGAGGGAAACATCAACTTCATGAATGACATGGACACTTTCATCAGTATTGTCAATCATGGTTATGTAATGTTTGTCCACGATCCATGGACCCTTCGTAAAAGTATTAATACACTAGTCTTGTGGTATGATTCGACGTGTGTAACTTTTTCTCATTTTCTTTTTCAATAAGGTAACGAGTTAGTTTGGTTACGAATAACACACACAGTCAGAATAATTATTTCATTATGAGAGGGTCGGGGAAGTCCAACTGACTGAAACATAACAATTCAAAGATACAAATTTTGTTTCAAAAGAGATCTTGACAAAATGAAAAATGAGATCACTGCCTAGAAAAATGGTTGAACCCTTTACCAAACGCCAAATTATCGACTGTCCTAGGTTGAAAGAGTTTGCAGACGACATTTCAAAGTGTGGTGAAATTGAAAAATAATCTTCTGATAGCGCAGAAAACCTTGTTGGAAAAGGATTAACGAGCAATTTCCCCTTTTCCTACAATGCTTTCCAGAGTAGCCTGCAACAAACTGGTCAAATGCCGTTATTGTTTGGGTAAGGGGTAAGATTAGCCCTATAACAATATTGATACTCTTATAAAGACATGGTTTAAGTTAAAAACATGTTTTCTGATAATAATGCAAAACTGAATACCAAAATAATGAATGAAAATCTTTATTTTACGATCCGGGGATATTAATTCACATTTACATGTAACATGGCTAAGGTGCATTAGGCAATCGACGTAAACACGTTTTAACCCTTGCCTTAACCGAGTTACATGTATTTGTGTTTGCATTATCGCTCTCCTATCTTTTCTGATACGACAGTTACCAATTCGTGTAAATCTTAATCCATGATACATGAAATAAGAAGTCGCAAGACATAAAATTATCACATTTTTATAGTCTGTTCAAATGCGTCATACCTCATATTTTTTAGTTTCCTTTGTATTATTCAATTCTTTTTTTTTCAGATGCTGGGTTAGTAAGAACTATTATTGCATAGACGTGACCGAACGGTAACGTGTGCCAGTGGGACCCTCTGTGATCCTGTCTGTCTGTGTGTGTGTGTGTTTCTTTGTGGCTGTATGTCTGTCTGTCTGTCTGTCTGTCTGTCTGTCTGTCTGTCTGTCTGTCTGTCTGTCTGTCTGTCTGTCTGTCTGTCTGTCTGTCTGTCTGTCTGTCTGTGTGTGTGTCTGTCTGCAAGTCATTCTGAATGTCCTTCTGTATGTCAGGCTGTTTGTCTCACATGTCCGTCTTGCTGTCTGTCTGTGTGTCTGTGTGTCTGTCTGTGTGTCTGTGTGTGTGTCTGTCTGTCTGTCTGTTTGTGTGTGTGTGTCTGTCTGTCTGCAATTCCTTCTGAATGTAATTCTCTCTGTCTGTATATCTCACATGTCGTTCCTGCTGTCTGTCTGTGTGTCTGTCTACCTATATGTCTGTGTGTATGTGTCTGTCTGTCTGAATGTCCTTCTGAATGACTTTATGTTTTTCTGTCTGTATGTATCACATGTCTTTCCTGCTGTCTGTCTGTTTTTATTACCTGTCTGTCATGTTTGTCTTCCGGTCTTGTTGTTCTGTATGCCAGTCTGTTCGTCCTTCTGTTTTGCCTCTGTGCCTGTCCGTCTGTCCTCTTATCTGTCTATCTACATAAGTTTCTCCATCTGGCCTTTTGTCTGTCCATCCTTTTGTCCTTCTATATGTTTGACATGTTTATCCATGGAAGGTTTTTCCCAACACGTTTTACTTGCTCTGCTCAATTGACACTTCTTTCTGTCAAACATTACTGTTTCATTATAAAAGATTAAGACATATTTGAAGTAAATTGCATAATGATTTGACAAAAAGCGTGTTGTTGATATTCTAAATAATCATAACAAAATGGAAGTAAAGCGTAGATATATTTCGGCGAAACCGTCTCTTATTTTGCGCACGTTATCACATTACGCTTCAAGCACGCGTGACTGAATACGCGGAAATGCACATAAAACATTACAACACTCTTCGTTCTTTCATGTACACGAAAAACAGTTCTACAAATATATCAAAAAATGAAACAGATCATGTTCATTCGTGTTAAACTAATAAAAGACATTAAAACCTATGTAAATTAAACCATCGATACAGAAGAACTTTTTTATATTCTCGTGAGAAAAGTGGAAATTCTAAAAGCTTGTTGTAGCAACAATATTACTAAGCATACAGTGTTAAACGAAACTATGTATTCTTAGAATAGATGTTATTAAACTGGCGTTGTTCTTTAAGGTTTGGTCTAATTAAAATTATTCATTTTTTCCTTTATTCTCCATACTACACATCAGAAGGAGCCTGGTAACACCAAGTCCTAACAATCGTTACTGTTCGGATATTTCTGTGATCTGATAAATAAACCTCCTGTATATATATAGGATTACACGTTTTGTTGTATTTGTCCGGGCTAATAACTCGTTTCCTTTGAGCACTCATGTTGAGAAGTTCGATGTATATTCGGACCCATGCATGATTGTGACCTGTGAGGCAATTTATCAAGTCTCGACTATTTTTATTCACAGAACATATTGCGACGATATTGATGGTGGTAGCGTGTATTGCGACACATGCTGTGATTATGAGTATGGCTGTTGTGACACAGGACTGTAAGTATTGTTCTTGTTGTATGGGCTTTATATCGCGCCAACATGGCTTCTGTTACGATAGGACACCCGACTAATACACCATGGAGGAAGAGCCCATTTTCAAGGGCTGGTCAAGCTGGGTAGAGCCATCGTCGTCCGTCGAGAGTTGATGAACCAAATGTCGTCACCAGAATTTGAACCAACGAATCGGGATGACACACTTGTGGTATTAAAGAACGTTTATTAACCACAATAGCTTGCCAACAGTAATCGGGATGACACACTTGTGGTATTAAAGAACGTTTATTAATCACAATAGCTTGCCAACAGTAATCGGGATGACACACTTGTGGTATTAAAGAACGTTTATTAACCACAAAAGCTTGCCAACAGTAATCGGGATGACACACTTGTGGTATTAAAGAACGTTTATTAACCACAATAGCTTGCCAACAGTAATCAGGATGACACACTTGTGGTATTAAAGAACGTTTATTAACCACAACAGCTTGCCAACAGTAATCGGGATGACACACTTGTGGTATTAAAGAACGTTTATTAACCACAATAGCTTGCCAACAGTAATCGGGATGACACACTTGTGGTATTAAAGAACGTTTATTAACCACAATAGCTTGCCAACAGTTAAGACACTGTACAATATGTTTTGAATGTTTTCTTCATTAGCTTTAACAGCCTCTCCAATTATGGGAGAGTCCAGGGGCCCGTTTTACTAAACAACTTACGGAAAATGTTTGCGTAAGTCATAATTGATTAACATGGATAATATCTTCAATGAAAGTACAATATTGCAATGTGACACGTCATTGGAAGCGTCTCGGAGAGACGATTCCAATGATGTGTTACTTTGCAATATTGCTTTGCCAAATATTGAAATAAAAGGACCTGTTGTTTTAGAGTTACGCAAATCTTAAGCGTAAACTGTTTAGTAAAACGGGCCCCAGCCTTATAAATGGCGTCTTAAGATTTCCATATCAAATGCACTTACGTATACAGTCTTAGACGAGATAGAAAGAATCGTTAACATTCTGTAAGTAAGCAGAGAGAAAACTGTCCACGGAAATCAAAACCTGCCTATAACAGGATTTGAACTCATTTGGGACGTTACCAATTCCAGTCAATTGCTGTATCGAACCAGTCGACCACATAGACAAAGCCTGGTAAAATGATTACACATGTCTTGAAAGTACACTGACTGACACCTACATTTATCTCTTATAGTTCTACAGCAGGCATATTCGGCATCGTCATCGCAGCGATTGTGGCCAAGATTCTGTTCTGGGTATTTTGTATCTATGCCATCCGTAGGCGGCGTCGTGTTCTGTTGGTGGTACGGGAGACACAACCAACATCAGGTAAGCGTTTACGCTACTACATCTTCCTTATATGTACGTACAGGCGTTGTTATTTCAATGTGCTTGTTTACAGATGAGAACATTTAAAAGTTAAAACAACATGTCGTTGAAACAGTTCAGCTTTTGAGATACAAATAAAAGCAAATATAGACAGCATTATCATCTCAGTAAGCAGCAATTCATCTCAATGTGCTTTTATACCGTAGATCTCAAGAGCGTTGACTCGCTTTTAGATTTAAAAACATGTTCATTAAATGCATACACTCACCTTAAAAAATTAGAAACGAACTATTGTTGCTTATAGTGACTAATCTTTAAAGTGTACCATATATTATTACAGCTATTGGGCAGCGTAAAAATTCATTTCCTCGCATCTTTGACCGAACACAATTAAGAATATACAAACACAACCGCCTTCTTGAAAACAGGGCTCGTATCGTCATTCTCAATGGCCAAAGTCGATGGCTAAAGGGTTGGTTGCCCCTCCATTGAGTAAGTTAAGTCCCGATTGTCTAATATGTTTAGAACCAGTATGTTTACCCATCAATCCATAACATTACGCTTTGACGCACATGTATTCGAATTTCAGAAAACAAACTTGACTAAAGAAGTAATTGCATATGACCAGTAGTCTTTTCCTTTAATCACGATGCTATACTAAATTCGTTTAAATCATTCTGTTCATACTTTTGTCGTCTGCTATTGCATTCATTCTTTTTAATGTAAGCAACAACTTGTATAAGTTACGCTAATACATTTTTGAACTTGAACTTTAATCTTATGTTTTTGTATGAAGGGAATTGGACGATGTATAAATACCGGTTCATTGTGTTTTATTATTGACAGGATGTTTATTCTTAACTAGTTCGAGCCTGGATTAGCATACCTTTTAGATACACTTTCCTTTAATATGTCTCACCATTATAATCAAATTCATCGTTAACTATGATAATAATAATAGATATTATTATTATTATTATTATTATTATTATTATTATTATTATTATTATTATTATTATTATTATTATTATTATTATTATTATTATTATTATTATTATTATTATTATTATTATTATTATTATTATTATTATTATTATTATTATTATTATTATAATAAATATTATCATTTTTATTATTATTTGCGCCTTAAATCATCATTTTTTCTTGTTATTGTTAGTATTATGATCATTATTGTTATTATTATCATATTCATTATCATTATAGGATCATTGTAGTAGTATATATCTATCACTTTTAGTAGTGTTTTTATTAGTAGTTTTAAGATAAGAGTATGTTGTAACTATTAAACGGTTTCATTTCCCGTGTTTCGTTACATCAGTACAAGTTTCCACATCCACTGTATCAACGAACCCCGCCCATGCCGGTTACAACCAGCACGGGGGTGCCATCCCGATGGGCCCGCCCCCATACGCCGGGCCAGTAGTCCAAGCCGCCCCACCTGCGTATGATGCAAGACACAGCTACCCACTACCAAAGTAACTTAAGCCACAGAGATGTCAAATAATGTGTTACCCAAATGTTTATTGTTTGAATGCTATACGAGGTCTGAAGTAAAATCATGCTTTTTATTGAACTTACTCTTTTATGGAAGAATAGAAATTATTCTGAAAGGTAAAACAAATTTGCTCGTCAATTCTTATGTATCGTTCGTCAGCAAAAATGTTAATTAAGGTAAAGGTAAGCATTAACTTGAATGAAACATTGTAATACCGGATAGTAATACAGTTGAAATACATTCAATTACATTGAAACAGTCAGCTGTTTATGGACATTTTGAATAAATTTAATGCAATAATGCCTCTATGGATAAGATAGCAAGGGGTCAGTATACAATATGAGTGATGTACCGGATCATTGTGAGGGTACTTTCGTGTCTGCTTACTAAGAATAGTTTACATTGACTTAATTTACGTACGAGGTTTTGGACGAGGCTATATTATGTAAAGGAACAAATTTCGAACCCATATAATTATGTGAAATGAAGAATTTACTGCTTTACTTGCAAAAATCCACTGAAATGTCACTTCTGCTTTTCATCTGTTGAAAGTATATTATTAGAACTTGAGGTGCCTTCCCTACATATATGGTCATAATATTTTGATTGTACTTACCAATTTGTTTTGTATATTTTTAACAGAAACATATTCATTTTACAATAAAAGTAGTGTTTGAAAACAGACGTTTATACTTTATCAAAAGACTAATAACAATATTCCGTCCTATCTAAAACACAATCAACATTATGAAATATGTGCCGTCTTTTCAATGTCAACGTTAAATATAGACCAGTGACTATTCCGGAGTAAGTACAAACGATAGAATCAGACACGACATAAAAATTCCGTTTTACGCTGCAGTGTTCTCCGGATTAGTATTTTTAGATGCGTCGTTATTTTCAAGCCACGCCCCTTCAGAACTACTTTTATAAGTACTCGATTATTGTTTGCAGTGACATAGTAAATAAAGGGAGAAAACAAAAAGGTCAAAGACGTATTGAACTTGAATGAAAGAAATGTCAACCTGAATCAATCACTCGCCTACATACATACTTCCGTATATATTACAATAATGAAAAAGATATATCGAGAACAAACAATGTCTATCAGGGTAAAGATCCCGCTATGCTCCCACATTTATATGGTGAGGAACTAAAGATACCTCTGCAGCAATCGGAACTACTCGGGTATATATATATATATATATATATATATATGTCCGAGTAGTTCCGATTGGTGTTCAGATTGCCTCTGCAGGAGATTGAACAGCAAAATACGTCATCAATGACGTATCATAACGAATAGTTGAGCTCACCAATCGGAACTAGTCGGGTATTTCCGTGAGCTGTGAAAGCTGTGTTTTCATTTGATAAACCCGATGTGTTCAGATTGTGAGTTCACATGACATCAATTTCCAGTTAAAATTACAAAACGTTCTATAATTAGCATAGGGATCCTCAATGAGTTCAATAGTATGAATCGATAAAGCTTACAAAAAGATCGTAATTTGGAGTTTATTAAACCTTTTGTTTTCACGTTTAATGAAAAAAAAAACTTATTTTTACATTTTTACGTAAATTTGATTTTGTTAAAAACTGCTTCTCCAGTAAACATCGTCCACACATCGAAAGGTCATCTTTTCCATTTTGCCGATCTATTTAAGTTTCAGCCGCATTTTCTTTCCCATCAACTTCAAGCGGTATGTGACGCTGGCAAACCATAACATTTTATCATGATTGTATCCGCTGCACACTAAATAGATATTGCAAAATGTAAGATGAATGAACTGTCCATTCACCAAGTTGTCAACAACATTGGTTATTCTTTTGACAGTTGTTCACCGAAACAGACAAGACGCATAGCAATCCTTCCAGTTATCACATCTGTCAAAGATTACTTTCATGTGCAAGGTCGTGTAAAAAAGAAAAATATGCATTTGTAACTCTTTAACATACGTCTTATTGTATATTAAATCGGGAAAGAAAAAACGAAGCGGGGATAAATTCAATAATGGCGGACGATTTATATTGAAAATGACATGGTCGTAAGGGCGGGGCTAATCTTTATCATAGAGTACTCTGGTATATTCACCCGCCATTTATAAATCAAAATATTTGAACAAGCTTTTCAGAAATTTAATTGTTTTTATTGTTTTAAACAAAAGGTGTTGTTAACGAGATATTAGTTTTGTAGTAGATAACGTAGATGCATATAATAAAATGAATGTTACTCTGAAGCATCTATCCCGGGATTTGTATTACTGCTTGTCACGTGAAAATAATTTGCAGCTAGCTCGACCTTCGGGAGATACTACGGTGCGATATTCTGTATTTATCATATACAAATGTATCAAACATTATTCCTGCGCAAATAAATACAATTAAAGCGGATCAAAGAAAATCTGTATAACCACGAAAGCTTTTTCCAGATTTCTATTTTTGGACCTGACGTAATTTTTAAGATACACCCCTAAGAACTACTTTTGTTTGTGGAGAGATATTTCAGAAAGGCTGAAAACAAATAAGTCGATGAGGTTTTGATTGTTCTTTAACTAAGATTTTAAAGACGCTTGCCAACAAACGCACGTCCAAAAATACAATAGGATCAAACGAAACAAAATTCAACTTCCTCACTTATATGGTGAGAACCAAACGATAGCCCAGCAAGGGAGATTGGAATTGTGGTTACACTTGCAGTAACCATGGCATACTGTTCTATTGTAAGCAACTGGTCCCTCAATGAGGAAAACAATGAATCAATTAGTCTTACAAAATATCAAATTTTATAATAAATTGTGTACTCGAGCGTAAAACGCAACGCCGTTATATAGCATGGGTTATCCTTTACCATGAGAGCCGGAAAGTCGATGGTCATGTCATGCAGAATACACAATGTGGCTATCATTGCCAAAAGAAGATGTTAAGGGAAAAACCTGGATGCAACCATCTTGTTCGGAAATAAGATCTCAAACATTGGTTTGGAATTGACCTTTTAGACACGTGAATATGTTTGCAGACTGTAAGCGATTGCATTGATATACATATGGATATTTTATTATATGCATCTACGTTATATGGAGAAGGGTATATACCATATCAATTTGCATGAGTACTCTCCCAAGTGTCACCCAGCACCTATAATCTGGGAGCTCTATTGTAACAGAACTGCTGTAGACGCGAGTACACGGACGATAACAAAATGTACTTTGTTATTAAGAACCAAGCTTACACCAGAAAGGGTAATAAAAGTAATCCTTCGCAGGAATGCCGTGTTGTAGCGAGTTATTACGCTGCGTGTATCATTATGTCAACTTCTCAAGTTGACCAAAGGCGGGCATTTCCATGCGTCTGAATTTCCTTTTATTGTATGGTGTACATATACAACAACTTCAGATGTGAAAGAAGTATTTTAAACACTATCAATTTAATACCATAGTTCGGAACCATTATGGTTAGACTCACCTCGGTAATGAAAGAAAAAGATCTATCAATAGTATGTAACCCTATATTATACCAACACGGCGATGTGATTCTAGTGCGTAGTACACATTACATAAAATGAAATATAATATCGTAACGTTCCAAGTCATTGCGCAATACAAACATGTTATGCATACAAACGTACAAAGGGACAATTCGTGTTTTCATTTTTGGCCGACTGACATCACCTTACTAATTATCTAAATTACAAAAACGCATAAGAAAGTCGTTTTCCTGATTTCTTCCACGTTTAAAATCCTTGTGCTTGGGTCTTGAGTATGTTATCAACCGATTTTATTCCTTTCTTATGTTATTTAAAAAATTAGGAATGATATTTAACATTACGATGTGCATAACAGTTCAAGATCAAACAACGAACATACTTTGAAACCAAACGAACCTGTTATGACATTGTATTAACTGTCACAGTTGTATACTTAACAAATTGTTGAAAACGACACACATAACGATATCCAAAACGGTCTCTCTAAAGTGCTGTAGTTTTAAGCCTAACTATAGCTCAGGATACAAGACGACTGACAATTGTAATTTGCACTGTTTCCAACTTCAAAATTCCGACAAACAATTTGAAAGTTCTATTTGACTTAATCGGCTACTGCATATTTTCAACTTTTAGATGGTTGTTCCCTTATTTTCAATACTATTAGGTATGAGACCACTCAGAATTACTTCCGGCGGCCGTTGAACCGTAAAAAGTAGTTCATGAAAATTGCCGATAGCGAAAAACGAAGCTTATCTTAGGCATGCTTGTTCATGATTCTTTTTGGTTACAGAGTGTGGAATAGTGAAACAACGAGGATTCACTCTGAATATATTCTCATAGAAAGTACGGTGAAATGGCAAAAATGGCTGTTTTATATAGAATAAAGAAGGGCCAACAGTAACCGGTATACCACCATCCAAGTTGTTTTTCTCAGCTCACGAAAATGCCCGAGTAGTTCAGATTGCTTTAATGGTGGGAGACCTCTGAGGAATTACTTCCGGAGGTCGTTGTACAGTAAAAAGTAGTTCATGGAAATTTAGAATGTTTCTTTGAGGGTTAATTATATGCCTTTTTCACTGTTTCTGATCTTTTTTGGATGTTGAAGATGTATTAAACCTTTGGTTTGTTGTTTTTTTCCAAAACTACTTTTCGCCGAATCGAATGCTGGGGTCAGCGACGGGGGTCGATTCGCCCTCGGCGAAAAGTAGTTTTGTAAAAGAAAACACCCAAAGGATTAAGACATGGCCAACACCAACAAATGATCAACATCAGTAAATAATTTTAGCAAATCTGCTTTTAGGACACAAGTGAGGTCATTTTAGATTGTCTTAGATCTTTTAAGGCTGCTGGCCATGTGTTGAACCTTTGGTTTGTTGTTTTTTCTCAAATTACTTTTTGCAGAGGGCGAACGACGCCCTTCGCTGACCCCAGCATTTTTGCATGCGATTATAGATGGTGGTAAAGAGATGGCCAATATCGTACCAAATACCTGAACTTCAGTTCGTTATTTTTATGGAATTCTGATAGAGTACAGAATGTGGAATAGTGAAACGACAATGATTAGTTCTGAATCTGGTTATTGAAGGTACGTGAAGGGGCAAAAATGGCTGTTTTCGTATAGAATAAAGAGGGCTAAAAGCGGCATACCACCATGATTAGCGAGGTGAAAATTCCTGGACTAACGCACAGGAATCTGTACTTTTCCTAGGGTCACAAGTAAGTTATCATATTACACTGTAATGCCTCCAGGACAAATAAAGACCCCCTATGGACTAGTCCACACATCGGATCCTCTCCGTGGCACTCTTGATAATGTCAATATGCATACACGTACAGCAACATTGTGATTGCAAAGCACGCTTAAGGGTAGAACAGATTCTGTATGTTAGACTCTGAGAGCATGGGTAAGTGAAACTGTCGACATTTTGCCAAATAAAAAATGAAGACACTGGTAATTACCAAAAAGCCTTTTAAAAGGACTATCTCACTCTTTGGGATTTCAAATTTTGAAAAAAAACCTTTAATAATAAATAACAACATAAAACTGTAAAGTAACATAAGACAAGATATTGAAATCTTTACAATACCGTTCAATAATATTTAGAAAAAGCAAAGAACAAACATATTGAAGATATTTCGAACTGTTCTAACGGGATTCTTTCTCGTAAAAAACAACTTAAACTTAAATTTAGAGGTGTTACTTTAGTTACCCTTTAAGAGCTCCTGTCACGTGACGCTAGTAAGGTGCTACAAAAGGAGTTCCTGCGAATATCTATGAACTGACTTTCCCATAGAAACAAAGGCTCATTTCTCATTTTTTAACAAAAACACGGGATTTCAGCGACTTAATGTAAAGATAATGAAAATGTCATCTGGTTTAGTGACTATAAGTTTACTCTCAAAGCACAAATCTCTGAGTAAATCCTTATAATGTTCATTTTGAACTTATCTATTTCACAATGATTGTGACTGAAGCTTATAAAATTCACTCTTAATAACTGTTTCCTGGAAACATAACCAGTGCTTGCGCCGAGGTGTGGGTTTGTCCCGGTATTTCCGGGGAAATTGCTAATGAGGATCAAATCCTCGACCCTCAGTATCTGAGGCCGACACTCTAACGCCCTTTCTGCTTGAATCAGACATGTATGCTCGAGTGCATACTCTATGTCGCATTAGTTTTTCTCATTACTGTACACCACATCCTTAAATAAAATTTACTTCCGGATCTGGATAAACTTTTTTTTACGAATTCAAATTTTACCTGATCGTCTTACAGGTACGGTATTCATTCGATGTTTACCTGAACAAAGTTCTACACATTGTTAGGATATTACACGACAACCAAATAACTGAAAATGGCGGTGACAATGGCTGTGTACGGATTATTATTAATTGCTGCCATGGCGGTTGGAATAAGTGAGTACACAAGTTTGTCGAAAAAAAAAACACTTTCTTATAAATGTGTTGTTTGAATATGGTTTGTACTTCAATGACACGATATTTGATGTTCATATGCACAGTTTAGCTTAACAAAGGAAATGGCTGATCTGCCTTTGGATAAAGTTAACGAATGATTGTAACTACAATATTTAGAGTCTCTGATTTTTCTGGTCACCGCGGTAACCGAGTCTTTACGCGGTTGTACAGGTATGAGGGGTTAACGTCGGGTATTAAGGACCAGGGGTCCTGGGCTCAATCTCCGCTCGAAGCCCATTCCTAGGGGACTGCATTATTGCCATGTATCCGAGTTGGTGTATCCGAATAGATGTTCGAGACACACCATTCTGTATTCCGAATGATCTAGACGTAGATATTTCATTCATATTATAGCTTGATCATCAAAGTTAATCACTTTCGAACATTTTACTCCACCTTCGACTTATTTTATGGTGTATTAACCTTAAAAAACTGTGACAAATCATTATGTGACATATGTTCAATAACCCCTTTTCACAAAGTGATCGTGTGTGATTGTTTAAGGTTTGAAGAGCCTTAATAATGAGGAGTTTAGATGATTTGAACCCTATC
This sequence comes from Cerastoderma edule, assembly GCA_947846245.1. Classification (NCBI taxonomy): domain Eukaryota; kingdom Metazoa; phylum Mollusca; class Bivalvia; order Cardiida; family Cardiidae; genus Cerastoderma; species Cerastoderma edule. The sequence continues at coordinate 22,158,056 of OX401417.1, forward strand.
CTCTGGTATTTTACGCTGTTCTAATAAAAACAAAATTAGTGTCTCATTAACGCACCTCTATCAATTTATCTTGGAACTAACTGTCTCAAAAGAAGCTCGGCTCTTTGGAACGAAAATTCTTAAAATCACACAAAACAGTGTCTTACACTTAATGAGTTGCTTGTCATTGCACTCGGTATAGACCATTTATATAATCCCAGAATATTAAAGCGGGGTTAAGTTGCATTTTGCAATTATCTATTAACCTGACACAACAGACGAATTGTCCTGTACTACGCTTTATACGAGGTTACGTCTCCAAAAGCGATGCGTTTGTAACAGTCGCACTTATAAACATGTTGTAACCATTGAATCTATAATATACGTTTTTCGTAGATATGCCTTTAGAATTACATACCGAAAAGATTTTCTCAGGCGTGACATGTTTATGCTTTTCTGATGTACGCTTTTCCTCTCTATATTTACGTTCAATAGGAAATCAATGGCGTTAGACTTTTTGAGACAGGCCCAAGTTATAAACTCCTGTATTGAAATTTGGGTTAAAGACCTAACGGACGTATCTCCTGGTTTTTTTAATATGACGATATCGAATCTTTAGCAAACTCATCGACAAGCCTTCTTTATTCTATATTGAAATTCAATTCTTGTTATGACCCCCAGG